>JAINUG010000276.1:0-447500 GCA_029706075.1 Aldrovandia affinis
GTGCAGAACACACACATGTGGTCAGCTTAGAGTATCTGTGTGCAGAAGACACATATCTGGTTAATCTTGAGCAACTGTGTACAGAACACACATATCTGGTTAGCTTAGAGTATCTGTGCAGAACACACACATCTGGTGAATCTAGAGCATCTGTGTACAGAACACACACATCTGGTTAGATTAGAGTATCTTTGCAGAACATGTACATCTGGTTATCTTAGAGTATCTTTGCAGAACATGTACATCTGGTTATCTTAGAGTATCTTTGCAGAACACATACATCTGGTTATCTTAGAGTATCTTTGCAGAACATGTACATCTGGTTATCTTAGAGTATCTTTGCAGAACATGTACATCTGGTTATCTTAGAGTATCTTTGCAGAACACATACATCTGGTTATCTTAGAGTATCTTTGCAGAACATGTACATCTGGTTATCTTAGAGTATCTTTGCAGAACACATACATCTGGTTATCTTAGAGTATCTTTGCAGAACATATACATCTGGGTTAATCTAGAGTGTCTTGATGGAGAACACACACACATAAAGATAACCAGATGTGTGTGTTCTGCACAGATACTCAGCAAACCAGATGTGTGTGTTCTGCACAGATACTCTAGGCTAACCAGATGTGTGTGTTCTGCACAGATACTCTAAGCTAACCAGATGTGTGTGTTCTGCACAGATACTCTAAGATAACCACATGTGTGTGTTCTGCACACACATACTCTAGATTAAAAAGATGTGTGTGTGTTCTGTTCACACATCTGTGTGCAGAACACACACACTCAGATTAAAAGATGTGTGTGTTCTGCACACAGATACTCTAGGCTAACTTACAGTATCTGTGCAGAACACACACATCTGATTCAGTTTAGAGTATTTGTGTGCAGAACACACACATCTGGTGAATCTAGAGCATCTGTGTACAGAAACACACATCTGGTTAGCTTAGAGTATCTTTGCAGAAACACACATCTGGTTATCTTAGAGTATCTTTGCAGAACATGTACATCTGGTTATCTTAGAGTATCTTTGCAGAACACATACATCTGGTTATCTTAGAGTATCTTTGCAGAACATCTGGTTATGTATCTTTGCAGAACACATCTGGTTATCTTAGAGTATCTTTTTTACAGAACACATACATCTGGTTATCTTTAGTATCTTTGCAGTATCTGGTTATGCAGAACACACACATCTGGTTATCTTAGAGTATCTTTGCAGAACATGTACATCTGGTTATCTTAGAGTATCTTTGCAGAAACATACATCTGGTTATCTTAGTATCTTTGCAGAACATGTACATCTGGTTATCTTAGAGTATCTTTGCAGAACATGTACATCTGGTTATCTTAGAGTATCTTTGCAGAACATGTACATCTGGTTATCTTAGAGTATCTTTTACATCTGGTTATCTGGTTTAGAGTATCTTTGCAGAACACATACATCTGGTTATCTTAGAGTATCTTTGCAGAACATGTACATCTGGTTATCTTAGAGTATCTTTGCAGAACATGTACATCTGGTTATCTTAGAGTATCTTTGCAGAACACATACATCTGGTTATCTTAGAGTATCTTTGCAGAACATGTACATCTGGTTATCTTAGAGTATCTTTGCAGAACACATACATCTGGTTATCTTAGAGTATCTTTGCAGAACATATACATCTGGGTTAATCTAGAGTGTCTTGATGGAGAAACACACACACATAAAGATACTCTAGATTGTCCAGATGTGTGTGTTCTGCACAGATACTCTAGGCTAACCAGATGTGTGTGTTCTGCACAGATACTCTAAGATAACCAGATGTGTGTGTTCTGCACAGATACTCTAAGCTAACCAGATGTGTGTTCTGCACAGATACTCTACAGACCACAGATGTGTGTGTCTGTACAGATACTCTAACCACATGTGTGTGTTCTGCACACACATACTCTAGATTAAAAAGATGTGTGTGTTCTGCACACAGATACTCTAGGCTAACTTACAGTATCTGTGTGCAGAACACACACATGTGGTCAGCTTAGAGTATCTGTGTGCAGAAGACACATATCTGGTTAATCTTGAGCAACTGTGTACAGAACACACATATCTGGTTAGCTTAGAGTATCTGTGCAGAACACACACATCTGATTTGTATTTGTGTACAGTATTTGTGTGCAGAGAACACACATCTGGTGAATCTAGAGCATCTGTGTACAGAACACACACATCTGGTTAGATTAGAGTATCTTTGCAGAACATGTACATCTGTTATCATCTTTGCAGAACATGTACATCTGGTTATCTTAGAGTATCTACATCTGGTTATCTTAGAGTATCTTTGCAGAACATGTACATCTGGTTATCTTAGAGTATCTTTACATCTGGTTATCTTATCTTAGTATCTTTGCAGAACATATCTTTACATCTGGTTATCTTAGAGTATCTTTGCAGAACATGTACATCTGGTTATCTTAGAGTATCTTTGCAGAACACATACATCTGGTTATCTTAGAGTATCTTTGCAGAACATATACATCTGGGTTAATCTAGAGTGTCTTGATGGAGAACACACACACATAAAGATACTCTAGATTAACCCAGATGTGTGTGTTCTGCAGAACAGATGGTTAATCTAGGTCAAACACACAGATGTGTGTGTGTGTTCTGCACAGATACTCTAGGCTAACCAGATGTGTGTGTTCTGCACAGATACTCTAAGATAACCAGATGTGTGTGTTCTGCTAACACAGTGTTCTCTAAGACTACTCTAAGAAACCACATGTGTGTGTTCTGTACACAGATACTCTAAGCTAACCACATGTGTGTGTTCTGCACACACATACTCTAGATTAAAAAGATGTGTGTGTTCTGCACACAGATACTCTAGGCTAACTTACAGTGTGCAGAACACACACATGTGGTCAGCTTAGAGTATCTGTGTGCAGAAGACACATATCTGGTTAATCTTGAGCAACTGTGTACAGAACACACATATCTGGTTAGCTTATATCTGTGCAGAACACACACATATTTCTGTGCAGAACACACACATCTTAATCTGTGTACAGAACACACACATCTGTGTATCTTTGCAGAACAGAACACACACATCTGGTTATCTTAGAGTATCTTTGCAGAACATCTTAGAGTATCTTTGCAGAACACATACATGGTTATCTTAGAGTATCTTTGCAGAACATGTACATCTGGTTATCTTAGAGTATCTTTGCAGAACATGTACATCTGGTTATCTTAGAGTATCTTTGCAGAACACATACATCATCATCTTTGCAGAACATACATCTGGTTATCTTAGAGTATCTTTGCAGAACATGTACATCAGTTATCTTGAGTATCTTTGCAGAACACATACATCTGGTTATCTTAGAGTATCTTTGCAGAACATATACAGATCTAGAGTGTCTTGATGGAGAACACACACACATAAAGATACTCTAGATTCCAGATGTGTGTGTTCTGCACAGATATCTAGGCAAACCAGATGTGTGTGTTCTGCACAGATACTCTTGCTAACCAGATGTGTGTGTTCTGCACTAACCAGATACAGATACTCTAAGACTAACCACACATGTGTGTGTTCTGTACACAGATACTCTAAGCTAACCACATGTGTGTGTTCTGCACACACATACTCTAGATTAAAAGATGTGTGTTCTGCACACAGATACTCTAGGCTAACTTACAGTATCTGTGTGTGCAACACACACATGTGGTCAGCTTAGAGTATCTGTGTGCAGAAGACACATATCTGGTTAATCTTAGAGCATCTGTGTACAGAACACACATATCTGGTTAGCTTAGAGTATCTGTGCAGAACACACACATCTGATTTGCCTACAGTATTTGTGTGCAGAACACACACATCTGGTGAATCTAGAGCATCTGTGTACAGAACACACACATCTGGTTATCTTAGAGTATCTTTGCAGAACATGTACATCTGGTTATCTTAGAGTATCTTTGCAGAACATGTACATCTGGTTATCTTAGAGTATCTTTGCAGAACACATACATCTGGTTATCTTAGAGTATCTTTGCAGAACATGTACATCTGGTTATCTTAGAGTATCTTTGCAGAACACATACATCTGGTTATCTTAGAGTATCTTTGCAGAACACACACATCTGGTTATCTTCTGGAGTATCTTTGCAGAACATGTACATCTGGTTATCTTAGAGTATCTTTGCAGAACACATACATCTGGTTATCTTAGAGTATCTTTGCAGAACACATACATCTGGTTATCTTAGAGTATCTTTGCAGAACATGTACATCTGGTTATCTTAGAGTATCTTTGCAGAACACATACATCTGGTTATCTTACAGTATCTTTGCAGAGAACACACATCTGGTTATCTTAGTTATCTTGCAGAACATATCTTCTTTGTATCTTTGCAGAACATGTACATCTGGTTATCTTGTTCTGCACAGTATCTTTGCAGAACATGTACATCTGGTTATCTTAGAGTATCTTTGCAGAACACACACATCTGGTTATCTTAGAGTATCTTTGCAGAACACACACATCTGGTTATCTTAGAGTATCTGTGCAGAACACACACATCTGGTTATCTTAGAGTATCTTTGCAGAACACACACATCTGGTTATCTTAGAGTATCTTTTACAGAGTATCTTTGCAGAACACATACATCTGGTTATCTTAGAGTATCTTTGCAGAACACACACATCTGGTTATCTTAGAGTATCTTTTGCAGAACATGTACATCTGGTTATCTTAGAGTATCTTTGCAGAACACATACATCTGGTTATCTTAGAGTATCTTTGCAGAACATGTACATCTGGTTATCTTAGAGTATCTTTGCAGAACACATACATCTGGTTATCTTAGAGTATCTTTGCAGAACACATACATCTGGTTATCTTAGAGTATCTTTGCAGAACATGTACATCTGGTTATCTTAGAGTATCTTTGCAGAACACATACATCTGGTTATCTTAGAGTATCTTTGCAGAACACATACATCTGGTTATCTTAGAGTATCTTTGCAGAACATGTACATCTGGTTATCTTAGAGTATCTTTGCAGACACACATACATCTGGTTATCTTAGAGTATCTTTGCAGAACATGTACATCTGGTTATCTTTGCAGAACATGTACAGTATCTTTGCAGCAGAACACACACATCTGGTTATCTTAGAGTATCTTTGCAGAACAGTATCTTTATCTTTGAACACACATGTACATCTGGTTATCCAGAGTAGTATTTTGCAGAACACATACATCTGGTTATCTTAGTGCATCTTTGCAGAACACACACACATCTGGTTATCTTAGAGTATCTTTGCAGACACATACATCTGGTTATCTTATAGTGTTCTCTTTGCAGAACATGTACATCTGGAACAGAACACATCTTAGTTATCTTTGTGTGCAGAACACATACATCTGGTTATCTTAGAGTATCTTTGCAGAACATGTACATCTGGTTATCTTAGAGTATCTTTGCAGAACACATACATCTGGTTATCTTAGAGTATCTTGTGCAGAACATGTACATCTGGTTATCTTTACAGAAGTATCTGGTTAGCTTAGTATCTTTGCAGAACATGTACATCTGGTTATCTTAGAGTATCTTTGCAGAACACACACATCTGGTTATCTTAGAGTATCTTTGCAGAACATGTACATCTGGTTATCTTAGAGTATCTTTGCAGAACACACATCTGGTTATCTTAGAGTATCTTTGCAGAACATGTACATCTGGTTATCTTAGAGTATCTTTGCAGAACACATACATCTGGTTATCTTTATCTTAGAGTATCTTAGAGTTTGCAGAACATGTACATCTGGTTATCTTAGAGTATCTTTGCAGAACATGTACATCTGGTTATCTTAGAGTATCTTTGCAGAACACATACATCTGGATATCTTTATCTTAGAGTATCTTTGCAGACACATGTACACATCTGGTTATCTTAGAGTATCTTTGCAGAACACATACATCTGGTTATCTTAGAGTATCTTTGCAGAACATGTACATCTGGTTATCTTAGAGTATCTTTGCAGAACATATACTCTGTTATCTTAGGTATCTGGTTATCTTAGAGTATCTTTGCAGAACACACACATCTGGTTATCTTAGAGTATCTTTGCAGAACATGTACATCTGGTTATCTTAGAACAGTACATCTGGTTATCTTAGAGTATCTTTGCAGAACATGTACACACATACATCTGGTTATCTTAGAGTATCTTTGCAGAACATGCAGAACATGTACATCTGGTTATCTTAGAGTATCTTTGCAGAACATATCTTACATCTGGTTATCTTAGAGTATCTTTGCAGAACACATACATCTGGGTTAATCTAGAGTATCTTGATGTGTGTGTTCTTTGCAAAGATATCTAGATTAACCAGATGTTGTTCTTAGAGCAATCTTTCTAGAACCAGAGTGTGTGTGTTCTGCAACACATACTCTGGTTATCACATGTGTGTTTCTGCACACATCTCTAGGTTAATCTTGTGTGTCTGTTGCAGAACACATACATCTGATTTACAGTATCTGTGTGCAGAAACACATACATCTGGTTATCTTAGAGTATCTGTGTGCAGAACACACACATCTGGTCATCTTAGAGTATCTGTGTGCAGAACACACACATCTGGTTATCTTAGAGTATCTTTGCAGAACACACACATCTGGTTATCTTAGAGTATCTTTGCAGAACACACACATCTGGTTATCTTAGAGTATCTTTGCAGACACACATCTTTGCAGAACACATACATCTGGTTATCTTAGAGTATCTTTGCAGAACATGTACATCTGGTTATCTTAGAGTATCTTTGCAGAACATGTACATCTGGTTATCTTAGAGTATCTTTGCAGAACATATCATCTGGTTATCTTAGAGTATCTTTGCAGAACATGTACATCTGGTTATCTTAGAGTATCTTTGCAGAACATGTACATCTGGTTATCTTAGAGTATCTTTGCAGAACATGTACATCTGGTTATCTTAGAGTATCTTTGCAGAACATGTACATCTGGTTATCTTAGAGTATCTTTGCAGAACACATACATCTGGTTATCTTAGAGTATCTTTGCAGAACACATACATCTGGTTATCTTAGAGTATCTTTGCAGAACATATACACATCTGGTTATCTTAGAGTATCTTTGCAGAACATGTTAACATCTGGTTATCTTAGAGTATCTTTGCAGAACACATACACATATCTGGTTACATCTGGTTATCTTAGAGTATCTTTGCAGACACATACACAGATCTGGTTATCTTAGAGTATCTTTTGCAGAACACACATGTACATCTGGTTATCTCTTAGAGTATCTTTGCAGAACACTTTGCAGATTACCACATCTGGTTATCTTCTTTGCAGAACATGTACATCTGGTGCAGAACACACACATCTGGTTATCTTAGAGTATCTTTGCAGAACACACACATCTGGTTATCTTAGAGTATCTTTGCAGAACACACACACATGGTTATCTTAGAGTATCTTTGCAGAACATGAGACATCTGGTTATGCAGAACACATGATACATCTATCTGGTTGCAGAACACACACAGTATCTTAGAGTTTGCAGAACAGAACACATCTCTTATCTTAGAGTATCTTTGCAGAACACACACATCTGGTTATCTTAGAGTATCTTTGCAGAACACACACATCTGGTTATCTTAGAGTATCTTTGCAGAACATGTACATCTGGTTATCTTAGAGTATCTTTGCAGAAACATGTACATCTGGTTATCTTAGAGTATCTTTGCAGAACACATACATCTGGTTATCTTAGAGTATCTTTGCAGAACATGTACATCTGGTTATCTTAGAGTATCTTTGCAGAACATGTACATCTGGTTATCTTAGAGTATCTTTGCAGAACACAGAACATCTGGTTATCTTAGAGTATCTTTGCAGAACATGTACATCTGGTTATCTTAGAGTATCTTTGCAGAACACATACATCTGGTTATCTTAGAGTATCTTTGCAGAACATACATCTGGTTATCTTAGAGTATCTTTGCAGAACATGTACATCTGGTTATCTTAGAGTATCTTTGCAGAACACACATACATAAAGTTATCTTAGATTAGTATCTTTTGCACACATACATCTGGTTATCTTAGATGTGTATCTTTGCAGAACATGTGTACATCTGGTTATCTTAGAGTATCTTTGCAGAACACACACATCTGGTTATCTTAGAGTATCTTTTACATCTGGTTATCTTAGAGTATCTTTGCAGAGAACACAGATATCTAGGTTATCTTACATCTGTGTGCAGAACACACACATCTATCTTAGAGTATCTTTGCAGAACACACACATCTGGTTATCTTAGAGTATCTTTGCAGAACACACACATCTGGTTATCTTAGAGTATCTTTGCAGAAACACACACATAGAGTGATGTGTGTTTCAGAACAGATACTCTGGTTATCTTATATGTATCTTTGCAGAACATGTACATCTGGTTATCTTAGAGTATCTTTGCAGAACACATACATCTGGTTATCTTAGAGTATCTTTGCAGAACACACACATCTGGTTAGAGTATCTTTGAACACACACACACATGCAGAACACAAACATCATCTGGTTCTTCTGCAGAACAGTATCTGGTTATTTGCAGAACATGTACATCTGGTTATCTTAGAGTATCTTTGCAGAACACACACATCTGGTTATCTTAGAGTATCTTTGCAGAACACACACATCTGGTTATCTTAGAGTATCTTTGCAGAACACACACATCTGGTTATCTTAGAGTATCTTTGCAGACATCTGTGTGTACACATCTGGTTATCTTAGAGTATCTTTGCAGAACATGTACATCTGGTTATCTTAGAGTATCTTTGCAGAACATGTACATCTGGTTATCTTAGAGTATCTTTGCAGAACACATACATCTGGTTATCTTAGAGTATCTTTGCAGAACATGTACATCTGGTTATCTTAGAGTATCTTTGCAGAACATGTACATCTGGTTATCTTAGAGTATCTTTGCAGAACACATACATCTGGTTATCTTAGAGTATCTTTGCAGAACACATACATCTGGTTATCTTAGAGTATCTTTGCAGAACATGTACATCTGGTTATCTTAGAGTATCTTTGCAGAACATGTACATCTGGTTATCTTAGAGTATCTTTGCAGAACACATACATCTGGTTATCTTAGAGTATCTTTGCAGAACATGTACATCTGGTTATCTTAGAGTATCTTTGCAGAAAACACATACATCTGGTTATCTTAGAGTATCTTTGCAGAACATGTACATCTGGTTATCTTAGAGTATCTTTGCAGAACACATACATCTGGTTATCTTAGAGTATCTTTGCAGAACATGTACATCTGGTTATCTTAGAGTATCTTTGCAGAACATATACATCTGGTTATCTTATAGTATCTTTGCAGAACATATACAGTGTCTCTGATGGAGAACACACACACATAAAGATACTCTAGATTAACCCAGATGTGTGTGTTCTGCACAGATGTACAAGATAAACCAGATGTGTGTGTTCTGCACACAGATACTCTAAGCTAACCAGATGTGTGTGTTCTGCATACAGATACACAAGATAAACCAGATGTGTGTGTTGTGTTCTGCACAGATACTCTAAGACAACCAGATATGTGTGTTATATTTTTCATTTTTTAAGCATTTAGCACTGTTCTGTAGACAGACACAGATCAAGATAAACCAGATGTGTGTGTTCTACACACAGTTACTCTAGGCTAACTTAGAGTATCTGTGTTCTGAACACACAGAAGACACATGTGTTCTGTTAAACAGATACTGTCTACAGTTAACCAGATCTGTGTTATATCTATGCAGAACACTAATCAGATGTGCAGTGTTCTGCACACAGATACTCTGATTTAACTTACAGTATTTGTGTGCAGAACACACACATTTGGTTAGCTTAGAGTATCTATGCAGAACACACACATCTGGTTAGCTTAGAGTATCTGTGCAGAACAAACACATCTGGTTAGCTTAGAGTATCTGTGTGCAGAACACACACATCTGGTTAGCCTAGAGTATCTGTTTACAGAACACACATATCTGGTTAGCTTAGAGTATCTGTGTGCAGAACACACACATCTGGTTAGCCTAGAGTATCTGTTTACAGAACACACATATCTGGTTAGCTTGGAGTATCTGTGCAGAACACACACATCTGGTTTATCTTGTGCATCTGTGTACAGAACACACATATCTGGTTATGATAGATAGATAGATAGATTTATTTGTCATTGTAACAAGTACAACGAAATTGGACCTGGCCCCACAGCATCGAAGCATCAGAAATACACACAGAAATACAACACATTACATTTCTGTGGGCTCATCTACTTACATTTCAACCTAACAGGGCACAACAGATAAAAACGGGGACATTACAATCAAAGTAGGAAATAGGGGGGTGGTGATAGTGAGGATTACAACACAGGCCACAAGAACTCGACCGCAGCCAATGCGACGCGATCCAGAGGTCTTGCAACGCTATATTGAAATCAAAGAGGGGGATGGGGGAGGGTTGGGGGAGGGTGGGGGTGGAGGCAGGTGCATGAAGTGCATGTCTGTGTGTTAATCAGTCAGTCCTTGTCCTTGTATATGTTAGTGTCTGTGTGAAATTCTGTAGAGTCCTTATGGTCCGAGACACGCGCATGCGCACGCAGAATGTTCCAACGATAACAGGTTGCCACAGAAACGCCCTCGTCGGCCTCGTCCAAAAGTCGTCATCAGAGTTGTTTGGGTGCAATAATGGGGGTTGTAGGGAGAGTTTCTCATTCTCCGTAGCAATTCCATGGGGGGTTTAAACAACGGCCTTGCCAGACCGATAACAGGGGAGTCAGATTAGAATGTTGTGGGTCAGGATGAACGCGCTCCTCCATCCCCCCCACTAATATCTTTCAGATTCCTGGTCTTCAACGGTTCTACGTCGCTGTTGTAAAATGCTACGTTTCTCGGAGATATTGTCCAATTTCCGTCCCAGATCAGCCACCGCCACCATCAGAGAACCTAGCGCTTTACCCATCTCGTTTAATGTGACAGGCACCTTTTGGGCGTTTTGAGGCAATGCCATCCTTCCAATTTTCTGATAAATCTTATCTTAGAGCATCTGTGCAGAACACACACGTCTAGTTAGTTCAGAGTATCTTTATGTGTTCTACTCTAAGATACTCTAAGATAACCAGATTTATATGTTCTGCACAGATACTCTAAGGCTGTGTTCGAAACCGTTCACTCGTTCACTCGTTCCCTATTCCCTATATAGTGTTCCTATATAGTGTTCCTATGTAGTGAACGATTAAACAGTTTTCGGATACTACAACTGAATGTCATTTGCGTTAAAAAAAAAATGCCGGATATTCAGGTGACGCAAGCGGATGCGCCCAGTATCACGTAAACCGAGCACTCATAACAGCAGGTTGAAATGTACTGAGGTAGTATCGGGTTTGCATGTTCAGTTTTGAATGTTTAATCCAAAATAAATTGTTGAAATTCTAATGATGTGCAAGTGTGGTTTTGTCAACTGTGGTGCTGTCTGCTAGCCACTGCTTTAGCCACCAATAGCTACCGTTATGGAAGTCGTGAGCTAACTAGCTCGTGTGCTAATGTTAGGATAACTCACAAGCTCACGACTAGCACCAACTCCCATAGCGATAATAATGGTAGCTATCGGTGGCTAAAGCAGTTAGCTAACGTTACCACCATGATTCCTGTTTCTGTTTTACTGCTGTTGGCTCAACTTTTGTTTTTGAACTTTTTTTCACTACAAAATGGCGTACACACTATATAGTGCACTATATAGGGAATAGGGAGCGGTTTCGAACACAGCCTATGTTTGCGCTGTGCCCGTGCAAGAGAAAAGTCTTGCAGGATGGGATATCGTTCGGGGATAGGGGGGATGCTGTATTTATTTAAACCAATCACAATCGGCTTGGGCCGTCGTGGCTGGTGCTCAGCTTAAAATAACTCATTTGGGTCTGGTGTTGAGACCAAGCCTATATCATGTACATTTTAACTATATCCATAAGATCCCCTGTCTCAAAACAATTAGACAATGTCAAGAAATAATCCGTAATAAATGGTTTTAACAAAATAAATAAAATATATATAGGTAGGCCTATAGCCGGCTATGCACAGAAATTGTATTTTGAACACATTGATTCTCCAAGGACATCGTTATAATTCCACTGGGTGGCGCACACGGACTGGTTCGTGACCAGCCACCATCGAATAAAGTGAATAGGCGACTGTCATGGTTGTTCCCCAGACTCACCGCCGGGTGGCGGTGTTGCGCCTTCCTTGTGGGAGGTGCACAGGTGGGGTTCAATTTGCAATCACCCTCCTATTTAAACACGCACCTGGTGTTTGATCGGGGCAAAATCGTAAGCCATCTTTGCGATTTAGCCGGTAAGGTAGTTGTGTTTTTTTCAAGACGTAACACAAAGACTTACTGTAGAAAAGACTATCTCTGTCCGAAACCCGCTCCAATTAAGAACTTCTTTATTTGTACCTACAATTGGAACCTTGCGCTCTATTAGGAGCTTTCGTTTGGTTTCTTTTGTTCAGTCGGTTCGACTGTGTTTTGGGTTACATTATTGTTCTTTTGGCTCTCCTAGCCCTCTGCTCATTTTCGGACACTCGGTGTCTTTGGTTTAGTAATTTGTTTTCTCTATTACCATTTGGTAATCCGGTGGACGTATTTCCACCACTGTGTGTTTTGTGTTCTGAAAAGAAATTATATAAGGTATTTTGTTTGCCGGGTGTTTTGCTACCCTCACCTTATTAACTCTGCGGAGTTCTTCATTTCTTTTGTTTGTGTCAGTGTGACACTTAGCCACCCGTTGGGTGATATTTTCCGTTCCTCCCTTTTGTTATTCTCTTCCCTAATTCTCTGTTTATCAGAGCTAGTGGTTAGACTGTAGGACACTACAGTTTAACGTATTGATCCCCTGGGGTTCTGCGAGTGGCGCCTATCACCATCCACCCTTACAGGCGACAATCTTAGGCTACCACCTGGACGACGTTCTTGGACACTCCATAGGGCAGGGGTCGGCAACCTGCGGCTCCGGAGCCGCATGCGGCTCTTTCAGCCTTATGTTGCGGCTCCGCGTGGCTTGGGAAAATAAATAATAAGTATCCAATTGAGTCGGGCGCAAAATTGGGCGCATTTTTTTTTGGCGTAGCACCCCCCGTTGACAGAAAATGGTGCGGCTCCCAGTGTTTTCTTTTCCGTGGAAACCGGGTCCAAATGGCTCTTTGAGTGTTATGGGTTGCCGACCCCTGCCATAGGGGAATATTGCACAACATGGCAACCTGATCTCTTCTGGATGCCGATTGGATAGTTTACCGGAAGCGGCAAAACAGTGCCAAAAGTCTGTGTGTAGAAAAAAATCTTGTAAACTGAGCGTTGCATGTAGAGCGATTTGTTCACAAATGGTAAAGTACAAACACGGACCACAAGTTACAAGCTCAAGTCATTGGTTACAAGTACAAAATGTTTGAGTATTGCTTTCTCCGTTTTTGGTGTAGTTGTCTCCCTCTTGTGTTCAAGATGCATCCTGTTCCTTTTGTGATGTTTTTACATTTCAGCTCTACCACACCTGATTTTAATCATTAGCCCTACTGAGCTGTGTGCAGAGTGTGACTGTTCCAATTGTGTCCAGATTGGGCGGGGCATAATTGGAATTCATGGACTGATTTTTAAGCCACATGTTTTTCCACTGTTCAGAGCTGGGCCTGTTGAGAACTGCTTGTAAACCCAGGCCAATGCGCAACAACGCATACTCACACATTTTACATTTTACATTTTAAGCATTTAGCAGACGCTCTTATCCAGAGCGACTTACAAGATGTGCATTAATACAAGGTAAGAACAATCATAGTTAATCATACTGGTGTAATGAGCACAAAGCCTGGACTGATGAGTTGTCTTTTGCTCTTTTTCCTACATCTGGATGTGGTTGATGTTTGGAGAAAGCCAAAGGAAGTTTTCAACGCACATTGCTGGTTCTCCACTATTAAACATGGTGATGGCTTTGTTATGTTATGGGCAGCCTGTTTGTGTCTGATTATTACTCTGTATGGTAGAATTTCAGCCAAGGAATACAAATCCATTTTAGGTGACCAGGTGCACCCTATGGTGCAAACATTGTTTCATAAAGATTATTCCATATTCAAAGACAATAATGGCCACATACACACTGCAAAACTGATTCAAGAACGGTTTCATGAGCACCAGGATGAAGTAAAACACCTACCATGGCCTCCCTAATCACAGTGCAGAGTAGATTTCCATTGCCTTCATATCTCAAAGAACTGGAGGCTTTCTTTCTTGAAGAATGGCCCAATATCCCACTAGAAACAGTTCACATCTTTTAACAGTTTTGAACAAGAATTGAAGCTGTTCTGAAGGCAAAGGGTGGCCCAAATCCTTATTAGTTAATAAATATTCATATATTGTTTGGTGTTTCCTTTATTTTGTCTACCTCGTGTATGTACAAATACATACAGTATTCGGTTTGATGTAATGCCAACATTGAATTAGTGTTTATTCTTGGTGTAAAAGTATTACTCTTGTGATGCCATTACATTCTACTACACATAATATATAATAATAATAATAATAATAAGCAGCTGATGTTGCATGTGGTTTGTCCTGCTGTATTACAGCTATAATACAACAGTTGCAGGAAATATATCAATAATCAATGATCTTTCATCCTCTTTTAATTTGCATGTGCCTGAAACTTTCATTTCTGTATTAGAATTGCCATTGTGCCAGTTGACACTACATGCCACTGGAGGGCGCCGTTCCTTTCAAAATCCTGATTGACGTTGGAACTTTGATCTATTTATGCAAGGCCCAGTTTTGCTGCGTTGTTCCTTGATCCAAATACTGGATGGCACTTGGCTGTGACGTTTCCTCCATTCGAGTAGGCATCCAAGTTTAGACTGGGCGTTTTCATCCATTCATTTAACCAATCATTTCTTTTTGGGGATTATCCAGTGCAAGTATTCAGATCATCATTGTATGTAAAATACACACGTCACATACACTGCCAACACATTACATTACTTGCGTACCCAGACCGACAACCGAAACATTACATTTCCTCAAACCAAAGAGACAGACAAGATTCTGCATAACGCACCCACGATCGATGAGTATATTCCGGAAGTTAGATGTGTTATCACTTGTTCAAAAAGAACAAAGCCAGGGAGTCGACAAAGGAACAAAACGGATGCGTTGAAGAGCCTTTAAAAGCGTAAAAGGGAAGAAAAGACTCAGTATTTTATGTTGTTCCCTGGTTTGTCTCAGTTCATATTTTAGACAGATTTTGTTTTAGCGAGAGGGCTTTCCATTTTAATGCGCCGCGTAAGTGGAATCACTTTTAAAAACTATCTATACAGTATCTGGAACCCTTGAGCCATTTCAAAACTATTTTACATTCCCAACCCGCCGAAGGTTGTACATGTTTTGTTTGAATGTAAAGTGTATTTGATTGTTCCAGTCTCTGTCTGTCTTAGTTTGAGTTTGAGTCTGAGTCTGAGTCTGTATTGTCTCTTATTATTATTCTTATATTTGATATTATGTTTTTACCCATGCCTTGTAGCAGGGCCCCACTGCAAATGAGGGTTCAGTCTCAGTTGGGCTTTCCTGCATAAATAAAGGTTTTGATTTGAATGTAGTAGGTTGACTCATTTTATCTACTATATTTATGTATTTGACTAGCCATCTCACTGTGTACTTGGTGAACAGAAAGCATATTACATCAATTTAGTCTGATTGGTTTATTTTTAGGTTTATATTTTAGTCTGTATTGCATCTGTCTGACGGCACCTGTACAATATGTCTAGAGTGTTAAGCATGTTATTGTGTATTTCTGTGTCTTATTTCACAAAACAGATCATGGTATGATTTACTTTATACTGTCAGGTCCCCACTTTAATGATTTTAAAATGGTGCAGTTATTGCTCAAATAGCAAATCATGATGACTGACTTCTGATAACCTCACCGATAAGGATGAAAACAAAGGTGAGTTTTATACCTTTATCACACATAATGACAGATTACACAGGAGTGCTCCTACACCATGGGGGCTGACATGTTTGGAAAAAGTCAAAGTCTGATTGTTATCATCGCTCTCAAGGAGTAAACAGCTTCATACGCCCTGGTCTTGCAGGATGATGGGGACTGCTCAATTTGGCTGCACTGGCTCTGTCCTAAGCAGCATTGTCTATATATATATATAAATATATGCCATTTTGCAGGCACTTTTATCCAAAGCGACTTACAGTAGTGAATGTGTACATTTTTCAGTATATGTGGTCCCAGTGGGAATCGAACCCACAACCCACACAAGTATTGTCAACATGATGCTCTACCTACTGAGCTGAAGAGTTATAAACACGTACAATTAATATCAGGGGTTGAACCCGGCCATGTTTTTTTTACAGTGGGAAAAATAGTTAAAATTACTGTGGGGCCGCCCCACGCAATCCGATTTCACAGGTACGTTTCAGTAGTTGGGAAAGATTTGTGGGAACAAGATTTGCCCTGACCTAATGGCGTGTGGTCAGCACGGACGGTCTGGTCATTGCAGTGACTTCAGAGTGGAATTTCGGTACTGTCTGAGGCAGGGAAGCTTGACAGAGGAAGTAAGAAAGCTGCAGGCAGCAGGAGGTGGATTGGGACATAACTGTTTTGCATGTGGTGAGTAGAGTTGGTTTCCAATTACCGTCGAGTCGATTCTGAACGGAATTGGATCTGGCCGGTCCGTTGCACTTCTATTCTGCTCTGAGGCGCAATGCGGAATAGTAATATAGGCTCTGGAACAATTGCAAATAAAAATAAGATATGCTTTACAGTTGTGGGTTTAAAAAAACAACAACAAAAAACACAGCAGTCACCAAAGCCATGATAAGACAGGATTGCCTCAACGTGTCCCCTGTCTCACGCAAAGCTGCCTTTTAATGAAAGCCCCTATGATTGGCAGGTTATTAAAGATCAGTAGAAAACAGTTGGTATGGACTAGCCAGCAGGTGTCAGTCCTGTCAGAGAATAACTTTCCTTTCACACAATGTGTTTGAATGAGAGGAAAATTAGCTAAAGCTGACATGAGAGAATGATCTTACTGATTGGTGTGAATTGGTTGACCATTGATTATTTTGAAGGAGGGCTGGAGATAAGTATTTTAGGAGTATGCTTAAAGTAATCAGCAGTTTTTCCAGATCGTATTTTAATTTTCTGCATAATGATCCCTCTGCCATTAGCATCAAGCTGACGGTGCAAAGGAGGCCTTTCTGATAAGGAGTTATCACACTGATCATTAATTATTACTATAATGTTCTGACTATATGGCAATCAGTCAGCGAGATTGAAACAACACGCATGTTCTTGCTATCAGTTCCATCTTTACAGCGGTGTAGGCAGTTCTGGCAGAGACGATTCCTGACTTGGACCAGCGGGGAGTCTGGGCTTTGCTCGAGAGTGTTTGGGGTGATAGGGCGTCTTTATACTACAGTTTCACATGGGTGGGGGGGGAGGTCCAGCAGTGATGCACTTACTTAACTCAGAATTGTACATGTTGGACTATATGCTGCAGAGCCACGCCACATGTTTATCCATTTCCCCCCTTTACATTTTGTATATTAATTACATAAATAAATCGAACAAAGTGAATTGCTTAGTAATTGAACATTATGGAGAAATCTCAGAAAATTTGGTTATTCTCGTTATTTACACTGTTACCAGGGGTAATGGGGAGATAGTTCTGGTCAGTGCCAGATCTAGGCATAGGCAAACTAGGCACGTGCCTAAGGATAAAAAATAAAATATATATATATATATATATATATATATATAAAATATTGTGGCAGCCCAAGGGGCTGCACAACAAAATGGCTGCCTGGCCTACAACACATGGGAGCCAGGAAACACTACATTTTCCAGCAGGCCACAGTCACACCTGAGCCAAGTGAAGGCAACGGGACTAATGACCAGCTGAAAGCCATTTTGAGGCCTATTTAAAGGGCTGATTCCCATCACACTGGGAGAGGAGTAGGAACGTGTGTGGAAAGGAGTTGTTGAGTGTATTGGAGAACCTGTGAAGTCTTTGACTAGCCAGGATTTGGAAAGAGTGTTTTGGAGTGGATTGTTTGTGTATGGTTTGTGTATGACCGGATTGTGTGAGGACCCCCTTTGAATATTGACTACGGACTGGATTGTGGACTTGGACCTGGATTTTGGATTTGGATTACGGACATTGACAACGAGATAAGGATTTGTGGACTTTGTGTTTGTATTCCCCTGAAGACCCCACCCTTTGTTTTGTGTTGTCAAGTGTTAGTTAAATAAATTATCATTTTGTGTTTGAATACTGCCTCCTCTGGGTTCTTGAACTTGCCTACGCCCTCTGCAAGGTCCGTGAGTGTCGCCCAACCCCTGGGGACACCACAATATGTTTTAAGATTTAAATATTTTAAAAACTCTTTAGCACCTTGGACTGTTTCTTCCTGACCCTATTACCCAGACGGTCAAGGGTCAGGAAGAAGCCAGCTGGCTTAACGACTGTCGTAAGTGTTAAAAAGATGGAAAAGAGAAAAGAAAGAGACTGAGAGAAGAAACTGAAAAAACTGCACTGTGAATGTTCTCTCACCATGTTATTTCCAAAGTAGCCATTTGAGTTAATAGGAATTCACTCTATAATTATGGGACAAATATGCTATTTTATGTCATTGTGTGCAAAATGCACTACACTTCAACAAGAATCATGATTAACCTACTGCACAAAAGATCCAGGTACTTCACGTGAGGACATGATCGTATACATAGCATTCCCACACTGTCCCCCTCTGAAAACACACAGCAACCTCAGCCATTCGACTGGCCTCTGTCTTCTCGCTCCCGGGTTTGTGTGACCCAAGTGGAATCAAACCAAAATTAGCTGAACAAAAGGCCCAGGCTCTGTGGGGCATTACGAAGGCACTGTTTCCAGGGCGGATGTCACCACTTCTCGTCGTGTACACCCTGTACATTTTTTGGCTGTTTTACATTTTCATTGTTCATCAAAGAAAACATTCGACATTGTTGTCTTTGGATGCCTTTCAAGTGACCACTTGCGCCCCTTAATGTCCTTAATGTCCTTGTGATAGGCTACTGCTTTTGTTTCCGGTGTTAACAACATTTTAAGCAGCAGAAATAAAGCAGTGTTATTGCGCCAGAGTGACTGTCAAGGTTGGGACCCAAAGCCCAGCCGACGTGTCACACTTTCACAGTGTTTCTGTATTATTCTGTAAACACTGCAATGCTTGTCACAGTCAGCCGATAAGGCAGTCATGTATGCCCTATCAGGCTAACAAAGTCTCTGACTGATGCAGCCTGCCTCTTAGCGCTGTGCCAATGTGTCGATATGGTCGACTGTTGGAATACTTTCTTCGGCGATACAGTGTATTGATGCAGTGTCCCTGTATCTCAATGCATGTATTATTATTTTTTCCATGTGTGCACAATAACACATGATTTATTTTTAACCCTTTGACTCATTACATTCTGAAAAACAATACTGGCCTGTGGGTTTTGGGGGGGGGAAAGCAACAACAACAAAAAAGTGAAATTCAGCGGTTCAATTCAGCGGTTGAAGGACTTCCGTACCGGTGTCTGTCAGTCAGCGCCAGTAACAAAAATGAAACTCCAACCCTGACTCAGTGATGCAAACTCTATTGTGACGTGCACTGTATATTGCGACCTTCGTATCGTGATGCATATTGTGAGGTACGTGGAAATACCACTACTACTGCCTCTGAGCCAGGCTGTGCCAAGTAACCAGCTGTGATGCTTAGGTTGTGCATTTGTGAATCTCTCTCTGTCTGTGGGGATTGGATGCTCCAGGCTATCAGAGCACTGCCACACTCCACAGAGTTCCATTACTGCTGGGAACAGCTTGTGAACAGAGTTGAATTGTGGAGCCAGAGTTCTGTGACTGCGGGACATGCCAGGGGTTGAGGGTGGGGGTGGGGTAGAGCGGTGAGGCAGTCACATTTAGTCTTCATACTGTCGTCATTCCAGCTGCTAAAGGAAATTGCTGTAATTGCCGTAATTAACTCAAGAGTAACATTCGATTTTAATCTTGCACCCATATCTGTTGAGTCTCAATCACCACTTGCTCCAGGAGTAGTCTGTTTAACTGTAGCACTAACCCTACCCCTAACAATTTGTATTTGTTTATCTGTTTATTTTTTTCCACTGCTTCCAGCAAAGTTATTTATTTCTTCTGACCAACATCGTTTTCGAGATAACAGCTTTTTTGTGTGTAATAACAGTCTTAAGACGTCATACAACACTTGCTCCTCTGTGGTTTTCTGTGAATTTTTTAGATAGTAATGCATTTTTTGGTGGACGTTTAAGGTTGTACTATGCATTTCTGGCTATTTTTGAAGGCATTTGAAGGCAACCAATCAGACAGGAGACCTGACATCACACACTGTGTTCTTATCCCAGAGGGTAGTGCAAAGGGAAGCCTGAAAATGCTAAGCCATAATGAGACCATCTATCAGAGTGGGAGGCGGCACCAGTGGCTGCTGCAGGAAGTGCCTCTCCACATTTCCACTGCGATCCTTTTTTATTTTTTTTGCCAGGGCGAAAGGGTCACTTCTGCATTGGTGGAGAGCCATGCAGGCCTCAGAGAAGTGGATGTCTGTTCCGCAAAGATAACAGGATCCCAGTATTCATCAAAGCCACGACCACACAGCTCTGAATTACTGCTATGGCGTAGCCCCCACCCCCTTGAATCGATGCCCAGCGCATAACTGTTCAGATGAGTTTAACAGGGGGGAGGGGAAGGGGCTCCCTTGTGACTCAGTCGGTAAAGGTGCTCGCCACCAGCTTAGTTTGAGCCCTATAGCCTGGACATTGCAGGGATAGAGCATGGGCTATGTTAACTGTTATTAAGCAACTATGACCAGGAGCACAACGGGCTTCTTCCAGCCGAGGCGGGCTACGGTTCCTCTGGTTAGTGTAGCGTAAGCATCCTCTAGCCACTTGCCAAGGCTCCTAAGTTAACAGGCGTCATTCATTGAGGAATGCACTTCTCCTTTGATTGGTGCTAGCTGCAGCATGCCTCCAGTGGACACGAGGGGTGTGGCACATTTAGCATTTCTCCAAGCAGGAGAAAAATGGGAGGAAAAATAAAAACAAGTAAGAACATTACAAAGAGGATAACGGCTGTTCTCTTAGCTCTACATACCAGGCCACTAGTGGCCGCCAAGCACTGGTAAGCTGTGCTGCCCGCGGTAGGCAGTACTGACACAGAATCGGACAGAAACAAGTGGAGGGTAGATCTGTCACCTCAGCTCTCATTCCCCTGTCCAGATTGACGCATTCCACACTCTACCTGATAGGCTCTTCATTGACAGCAGCGACTGATGTGTGCTGAATGAGAGAGACCACTCAACAGGGAGTTTGAGGTGGGTGGCTTTTCACCACCACCACCCATTGCAAGAGGCTACACCAGGGCAGTCCAGAGCTGTCAGACCATGTTCACAGTATTCCTCTCCATCCCCTTTCTCTCCTCATATTTGTCAGATGAAGTTTTCATCGTCTAAATATTACATTTCTATGTTCCATTTATATTTGTTTTTTCCCCATTTAAAACAGCTTAAAAACTGAAAGAAACTGTTAAAAACAGCTGTTAAAAACAGTTTCTAACAGCTTAGAAACAACCAACTAACTAAACACAAGTTATAAACCTTTTGTAAACACTGTGTGGATTTCTGGGTGGGGCGAACTGTTTTAAGTTTCCTCACCTCTGTGGCTAAGGCAGTGAAGGCAAGTAAGCTTGCAGTGCACTCTTCAGCAGGTTGAAGTGCTACAATATGTATTGTTATTTTTAATTGGGAAGCTACCATGAGTCATTTATCACAAGCTAAACTGGAAGAAAATGGGAAACAGTGCTAAGGGGACCAAAAAAAAACCCCATGCCTGATTACTATTATGTTTTTCGAAATGTCTCATCCGGTGCAGATTGACACCCTCATTATAGTGAAGGCCACCTAAGTGCACTGCCATTGTACTGCAATGCAACAGAGTCTAAAGAGCTGAGGGAATATATTTATTAATATAGCCACCGGTGATACTGTTCATTAAGGTCATTATGTAAGTCATTTTGTATTGTTTTTGCCTGCAGTTGAACTTCCAGGGACATTTCTAGTATCCACAGAGGTTTGCTAATGGCAGGAAGTTTATATTTTTCTGCCCTGAGCTGCCCTCCTGGTTGGCTGAGTAATGACATCATTTGACAATGTGGGAGGGGCCTACCGTCCCTGCAGCCACAGAGTTCACGAGGACTGATCTCAACTGACCCCCGCACGTGCCATGCTGTTTCTTCCAACGGCACTACAAAGCTATCATTGCTCTTTGGAACTGCACTGCTGGAGAAAAGCTCTTGCCCTAAAGCCAGTGATCTTGCAGCGAACGTGCAGCGTCGTACAGACATTACAGAAATGCCCCCTGTCAACTGGACCATAGTACAGAGCTCCAAGATAAAAGCTGCTCCGTTCCAAACAGGCTTGCAGTCAGATCCAAGATTTCATAGATATACACGTGCCCACACACACATGTGCCACGGAGGCAAATTGCTGTAATTACTCCCTTTAATTGAGGTGTGTAAAATATATCCCATCATGCTGAGGGTAATGTATGAGAATGCTGGGCAGGGCCAGTTGTCCATTATTTTGGCTACCATGCCTAGAAGAAGAGATCTCAGTGACTTTGATAGAGGGGTGATTGTTGGGCATGTTCTGGCAGGAGATTCAGTGACTGCACAACTTGATGATATTTCATGTGGAACACTGGCCAAGGTGATGTTGGCACAGAAGTCTGTGGGAATGATATCATCAACTAGGGGAAACTGTGGACAATAGAGAGCGCAGCTCAACCATGATGTCCGTGCATTGCTTTGCAATGCAAGGCAAAACAGACAAGAAACTCTGAATCAGTTGACTGCAAATATCAATCTAGAGTTTGAGCAGGCAGTTTCATCAACAGTGTGTTGAGACCTTCACAGAGAGGGATACTATGGTCAGGTTGCAGTCCATAAACCCCTTATTACACCTAAAAATGTCATATTGTCAGATGAGTCATCCTTCACCTGGCTCTCAGCTAGCGGAGGAGTACGGAAGGAGTAGTCGGGAGGTGAAACCAGGGTGAAACGAGATAATCGGGAAATTGGGGATCCACGGATGGAATGCAAGGATGGTTGGACACACGTGTAGTTGTGAGTAGAAGTGGGAAGTGTGGATATGATTGGTGGGTGCCTGTGGGCATAGATTGCAGGGAAAACATATAAAAAGACAGGTATGGAAAAAAGAAAGCACACATGATAACGTTGTTTTGTGCGTGTGGTGCTAGTGGGAAAATCGTGTTAAACGGAGGTGGAGTTGGTACGGGCAGTGGTGATTGAGCATGTGCGTATCTTTTCGTTTTTTGTTTTCTTTCATTCGGTTGTTTTTTGTTCAACTATGAGTGTACAATGGCGTACCTGAGTCTGGCTGGGCAAGGAAGAAGACTGGCAGTGCTGGACCCCATTGAAAAAGTCCCCCTGTTCCCAATGTGTTTGTATCTTCGAGGCTCTACTGTATATGTATAAGATACATTTGAAAAAAATGAGTAGTCTACTCTCTGAGTAGACCCATCTTTGAAGCAGGGAGTAATGTAATACAGATAGCATTGTGCACTAAAATGTGATCCATAACTCACATATCTATATCACATCCACATTGGATAAGAAATTATTCAATGTATAACTGACCAAGGACCAGCCAATAATGGTGTGTTAGAGGTGGATTGTATTTTGGGGGGGATTATGTATCTTTTTTTACAAACTTAAAACTAGGAGATTTTCAACTATGAGTTGCAAGAGCAGGTAAAGCAGATACAGGAGGATGCATCAACACATTTATTGGGATTATTAATCTCACCCTGGATCCAACTGGAACTTTGTGATATGATTATGACTTTTAGCAGTATGTATGTGGCATATGCCACAGATCATGCCAGTTCTCGCCAGTTGCTACAAAATATTTCCATTATCATGAATTTAGGGGAATGTCACATCATAATATTACATTACATTACAGGCATTTGGCAGACGCTCTTATCCAGAGCGGCGTACAACAAAGTGTAATATTGTGCCACTTGTCTAATAAAGGTATTATGCGTAAAACAAATTAAAGCCAACTTTATTTTAAAAGGCCTTCTTAATAATAATAAAAAATCTGATGTGAACATTCACATCCCTGCATAATGGAAATGGTTGTAATTTACACACAATTTACCATAACGTTTTGTTGCATTAAAAAATCTCTCTCATATGAATGGTTAATTCAAGTCTTCACTAACCATAAGCTCAAATCATGTCATTCTACGTTTTTTAAAATAATGTATACACACCTAATGATAATTCATTAATGTATTCATTCCTGCATAATGGTTTGGCAAACAAAACAAAAAGTCCTTATATTTTGGATTTCATATTGCATAGTACAGCGATTTTTCATACAGGCTATTTGTAAACTGTTTTACAAAGGGTATGATTGTGCATAATGCTTAGTCTTGATTATTTCCTGCAAATATGGCACTTTAGCATGTTCGTGTCCATAAAAGCATTTAGAATTATCAGTTGGGTCAGTTCAGCATTGATAAGTGCGTCTCCCTATGTCTACCAGCACGAACAAAACAGCTTCAATTAACCTCCCCCCTCCTTGTTATCAAGGGCGCTTAGTCTAAGTGCACCCGTTTTGTAACCAGTATAAAGTTGAACTTCACAGATGACTAGGGCTTATATATGGGTCTATATAAATAACACATGGGGTTTATACCTGATTGAGCAATGACTTCAAAGTGTAAGCAGTCAGCATGTTCAGAACTCTTTATTGTTAGGGGTGGATGTGTCAGCACATTAACTCACAATCCAGGACTGACTTACCACCCAGGACAAGGTCAGAAGTAAACACCTCAAACCGTATTGCACCGTGACAAAATCTCACAGCTCCTATTTTGTGCAGCCTGCAGCAGGTTGAGCACATCTCACATTTTCTTTTCAAATGGCCGACGGTTGTTCTCTGAAAAATTATTTAATTGTATTGTCCTCGGGTCAAAAAATACCCTTTTCTGAGTTTAACAGCAGTGAAAACCACCGAAATAATTTGTTTTCAGTATGAAATTCAATGACTTCTACTGGAGTGACCCTACCATTAGAACCATCGTTTCTAAGTATCATTTACCATGTACAGTAGGCTGCGTTTTTATTCACAGCCTTGATAAAGACGAACAAAAGAGATGGTATAAAATAACCTTTATAAGTAATGAGGTATATTGTATGCAAAAAATCTGAAAATTATATTCTTTAAAAATAATGCATTGGCGCAAACCACAATTTATATATTTTTTCCCCATAAAAATCATGAATCACAAATATTCACACCCCTGTTATCAGTACTTTGAGGTTCCTCCCTTGGCCATTATAACAGCAAGTAGTCACCTTCTGTAGTGTCGTATGAGATTATGGAACTTCTTGAGGGGATCCTCAACCATTCCTCCATGCAGAATTGTAGTTCCTTCAGTTTCTTGGGTTGATGTTTGTGGACTGCTTTTTTGAGTTCAAACCACAAATGTTCAATTGGATTCAGGTCTGGAGACAGTGATGGCCACATCAGGACATTGATCTTGTGCATGGTCAACCATTTCTTATTTTCTTTGGACGTATGTTTGGGATTGTTGTCTTGTTGGAAGGTCCATCTGTGGTCAAGGTGTAGCTTTCTAGCAGAGGGAATTAGGTTTTTGGAAAAAATGTCTTGGTACATGTTGGAGTTCATGGTTCTATCTATTTTAAAAAGGGCCCCAGGGCCTGTGGATACAAAACAACCCTAAAGCATTAAAGATCCACCACCATGTTTCGCCGTAGGCATGAGGTGCTTTTCAACATTACTTGCATTCTTTGGACGCCAAACATAACCCTGATGTGCATGTCCAAAAAGCTCAATTTTTGTTTAATCTGACCACAAGACACAGTTCCAATTGTAGTTTGATGAATTCAAGACACCGGTCGAATTGTCTTCAAAAGAGGTTTCCTTCCATAAGGCCATTGTCATGTAGGCATCGTCAAATGGTAGCTTGTAACCCCAAGATGCCAGGTTGTTTTGGAGATCTTGAACTATGCCCCTTGGACTTCTTTTTGCCTCTCGAACCATCTGTCTCACTACACGTGGGGGCTTGTGTCCTCTACCTGGTGGGTTGGCCACTGATCCAGTGGCCTTAAACTTAATTGACATAACAGTGGAAAGCTGTATCTTTTAACTTTTTATTTTTTGTAGCCATCTCCTGATCTTCTTAGAGGACCTTTTGTCTGATGCTTTCAGGGAGTTCTTTGCCTTTCACCATGATGATGGCTGATCACAGTATTTATTTTTATACCCAAGGGAAACAGGAAACCATTGTAGGCCACTGTATAGTTTCATAACCTTCCAATTAACTTCAAATAAGTTGAATATTTATGAAGATTATTTTGATGTTGGATTACATTTAAAAGAGCTGTTAGGGGTATAAATAGTTAGGGATCCAGATGTTTTCTGGGAAAAAAATATTAAAACTAAATATGTTTTTCTGAACTATTGTATTAGTAATGTAGGTTTGGAATTTAACCTAAAATATACCTCATTACTTATATTGTTTATTTTATACGATCTCTTTTGTTCATCTTTATCAAGGAAAGGTGTGAATAAAAATGGAGCCTACTGTATGTCAAGGAAATGAAATGTTCTTTAAGGTTTCAATAAACGTTTGTTAGGCTAGTCTTAGAAAACAGACTAAAATAAACATCCAAATATCCTGGCCAATATGCTCACAATCAAAACATTGCTGGCAAGCTACAGAAACCGAGATCCTCAAGAAGCAAGTCCACCAGATCTTATTTCCACATACACAGTATCTGATACTTCTGTAACTTTTTAGGATGCTTTTTAACAACTGGCCGGGGACTACAGCAGACTAGGTTAATGCTGCCTTTTTCTGTATTTTATATGGTTCATGTATCTGGAATGTCCTCGAAATAATAAACTAATAAACTAAATAAATAATCTCACCAGCACGATGAGGTCGCTATATTCTCTTCCGAAGCATCTTGTTAAATAATCATCCCATTGCTGAACAATAATCATTCAAATTAGCCTAATAATCGAATTAGTACAAGTGAAGGTTCTAAGCACGTGGATTGACTTTGAAGTACATGCAGAATCTTTCTCTTTTCAACTGTAGGGACAGATAATACACCAAATTAAATTCGAGTGTAATACTTATTGTATTGAATCATTGTCATCCAGTTTGCGCTTTCTTCTTTCACGCATTGGCGTTTATTCTGTGAAAACTTCTCTCGCCACGATTACGGAATTCTTGACAATTGACACAGTGTTGCCATTCGTGGTAGACGGGGAAATTATTTTTACATCCAAAATTCATCCAAACTCGTTCCACAGCAGTTTTTCACGCCAGCATTGTCAGTAGAGAGCAATTTACAATCGCGTGCATTAGCCCTGAGCGATTGCAGAGGTTGAATATGAACGCACGGGAGAGGAGGGGTCATTTGGCTGCGGAGCTATGGTGGTGACCAGATTCAAACAGTCCAAATGCAGGAAAAACAGAATTAATTTGTGTGATACATCATATTTTATATCAGTAAAACGTTTGTACTTTATTAGAAAATGCGATAATACTCAAAATAACGAATCAACGAAAATCTGATTCGGTTAATTCGCCGGAATGATGACACTATTGAGCAGGTTTCATTTCCGTCATTTTTATTTAATTTTTTAAAATGCGGGACTGCTCAGCACAATGAGGGACTTCTGGTCAACCTAATTATCTAAGAATTAGCCTAGATAAAGAACATACGAGTTGCCTTGAGATCTTGTTGGCTGATTTTGTTCATGTACGTCTTGACCTTCCCTCTCGACGTAGTGATACAAAGAAAAAAATGCAATATGAGATGAAGAACCACATCACTACGAGTTTCAGTTTCAGGAAAGTGAATTGGAGGCACCTGAGGGAATTTCCAACATGTCCCCAATTTTTACAGAATAAAAAAAGTATTAAAAATTAACAACAAAGAAATGCATATCCAATTCCTTTCCTGAAACTGAAACTGGCCACCACAACAGGATTAGTGAAAATGGACACATACAGTGTTACCATTCATTTTAGACAAGGGGCAATTCATATTTAATATTAAGGGTGCCTGCGAAGCAAACACATACTGGATAACAGTATCAGAATACATTAATAAAAGTGAAAACATATATTCAATAATTGCATTAAGGACATTTTTTCTCAGATGTAAAATGATAAGAGTTCTCATCGATCAGGTTGTCAGGCATGCTGCATGTTTGACCACTTAACATCGTCTTCTTACTCAATTTTCCTCTTGAGTGTGTACAAAGCGGGATTCACAGAAGCTTCTGTAGTCCAGCCCTCTCATTGGCTACTGTATTCCTCCATGTGGGGAGAGCGGTGAGGAAGTTGAGCCTGATAAGGTCAGTTTAAGTGGTGTTGGTGTCATGTGGTCCTTGTGGCTCCTCACTGCTTCCTTCCTTGGTCTGCTCGTCTTCTCTGGGGCCTTACTCCCTGTGTCTAACCTATGGAAAGAGGTGTCTGCATCCCCCCCCCCCCCAGTGCAATGTAGCCTTCTTCTTGGCTGTCCTTTAAACACCATGGGAATCGATACTGCTGATCAGGACGTCTCAGAATATTTATGCCACAATATATTTCAGTGCAAACGGAGCAACAAATAATTTGAATCTGAATCTCAAATGCTGCCTGCATGCGAATATCAGGAGTGGGGCATTTCATTGAATGTTTTTGGGGTTTTGGAGTCTTTATAAACTTGTTTGCAGTAAGTATTGTAGCGAGCATGTGGGGTGCAACAAGAAGACGTGGCAGTAATTTCATGTTACATACACCGCAAGGCCCCCACTTTATTATAAAGCAGGGGTCACCAACTTTTTTACTTATGGGTACTGAGTCATACAAAGGGCTACCAGTTTGATACACTCTTCTGAAATAACAACTGTGCACTGTGCACTGTGCACTGTGCACTGTGCACTGTGCACTGTGCCCTGTGCCCTGTGCCCTGTGCCCTGTGCCCTGTGCCCCTGTGCCCTGTGCCCTGTGCCCTGTGCCCTGTGCCCTGTGCCCTGTGCCCTGCGCCCCCTGTGCCCTGCCCTGAGCCCTGAGCCCTGTGCCCTGTGCCCTGTGCCCTGTGCCCTGTGCCCTGTGCCCTGTGCCCTGTGCCCTGTGCCCTGTGCCCTGTGCCCTGTGCCCTGAGCCCTGAGCCCTGTGCCCTGTGCCCTGTGCCCTTTACAATGAAATTACAGGCAACTGCACTGAACAAGACACAAACGTCGGTCACGGTGGCATTACCCTCTAGCTCACCACGACCATCGGTTTTACACATATATTCATAACCAATAACACACACAACATGATTTACAACACATAACACTAACTAACACGGGGGAACAAACAAACACACAACAATGTTCCCCCACAATGCCCTGCACACAGATTTGCATATAGCGACCCACCTGGGTTCGCTACTGTATGTATGGGTGCTCTTATTATGTAATTTACAGTTACTTGAATTTTGTTTCGTTTTATTATTTTCTATTTTGCTGCATTGAGTGGATGCACTTGTTCGTGCATGTATTTTGTTTTGTTTGTTGTTATTTTTTGATACTTTTTTTATTCTGTATTTGATTGGGGACAGGTGTTCGAAATTAGCCTTTGGCTATAAACACTATAAACATCTGATGCTTGTTTAAAAAAAAAAAAAAAATTTTTACTATGTCCCTGACATATGCATTACATATAAACATGGAAAAATAAGACTTTTCCACTGGGAACCTCTGGGTTCCTCAATAATGACAATAAGAGGAATGATTGTGAGATTCAGAAACCCTTGAGAAGGGTACACCTGAAGCACACAGAGTCCATTTTATTCAGTTCCTCTGTATCTCCTCCTCCTCTCTCTCTCTCTCTCTCTCTCTCTCTCTCTCTCTCTCTCTCTCTCTCTCTCTCTCTCTCTCTCTCTCTCTCTCTCTCTCCCTCTCTGTTTTCTTGCATTCCCTACCCCTTTCTCTGTCTAATGCCTCCTCGTCTTCCTCGTCTCCTCCAGCTGAGAGGGAAAACTGAAAGCTCCAGCTGGTGGAGTGCCTGTCAGTCCTGGAGAATATTGATTGAGGAGCCGTCCCTTGCCGGCGATGGTGTGTGAAGCTTATCTCAGAAATGCAACAGCAACAGTTGAGGCTCCGGAAAACAAAGCAGAGACCACTCACTTATTATTCTGACTATTCCTGTCACTGGCTAACTGGGAAGAAACTGTGGAGAGACCGACAGGTAGAGAGGGAGGGAGGAATAGAGAGAGAGAGAGAGAGAAGAGAGAGAGAGGGGGATACTATAAGAGAGTGTGTTTCTCTGGACTCATGAGGGGAAGGCTGCAGAAAGTGTGGGCTGGGTTAAACTACCACTTAAAAGGAGCTGGCTGGCTGTGACCGAGCAGCATTTGAGAGACAGAGGGAGAGGCAGGAGGCACAGCCCACCAGAGGGCAATTTGATCGAATAACCAAGGAGGTGCGCACACAGACTTTTTTTTTTTTTCGCAGCTTCCCTTTTTCTTTTTTTTTTGCCATTCCAGTTTGAGAGGGAAGAAGCAGAATGTTTTGGGCAGCATTATTATTGTCCATCCTAGGAGGTTCCCACGCTATACCTCAACACTGGCTCCCCGGGGAATTCACCTCCGATGAGGCTGGGGCGGAATTGTTTGTGAATGAATACAATACCACCGCCGAAGAGGTCTTCTTCCACAGCACCAGTGCCAGCTGGACCTACAACACCAACCTGACCGACTACAACTCCAAACAACAGGTAAGGCTCCAATCTTCAGGGCTGTCACACGCCTTTCAAACACGCAGAAGGCGATGAAGTCCAAATGTTTAATTGAGACAAAAGTGTGAAATGACAGGCAATTAACACGTCCCGGCTTATCATTAACTCATGGGTTGCCTCTCTGTGTACCTTTTAGCCGTGCTCATCACCCACTTAATTTGACCTCTTGGCACGTGAGCGATCACGCTGCGCTCGACGCCTCTGTCCGTCGGACTGCATGCAGGCTGCTCCACTGTGCACAGCGGTGGGAACGCGCTTGCCGCAGTCGACTGCACACGTTAAAAAAAACGCCATCATGCCTGGGGAGGGGGTTAAATGGCAGTCGTGGCAGCCGGGGGTGAGAGTGGGGGTGTCCGTGAACAGCAAGGATGTCCGAACGGTCGACAGAAACACTGAAAAGGAAACACAGCAGGCACTGACAACCGCTGCAGTCTGCTCGTCACACCTGGCAGCTGTGACAACACTGGGCTACAGAGTCAGCTCAACTTGTGGGACAAATGAGAGACGTGGCTCGTGACCCAATGACCAGAGAGAGTCCAAATAAAAAAGTGCAGGTGTGACCTCTAGCTAATTCTGTTTCAGTAGTAAGGTCTTGTCTGCATGTTCCTTAAAATGGCCAGTGTGTGTAAAAAAAATAAGCAAGCACTGCAAGTTGTTCATTTGAAGGAAAAATTATATCATGACTGTACTTACTCTTAGAGGTGGCGGCCAATCAAATGTCTCCAACCCTCTCTATGACACAATGTTTCACAGCATTGTTGTAAAACAATGTCATGTTTGGTGAGACTGAACTGACATACAGAATTGTTTTGGGGTTTTTTGCACCTGTTTTTCCTGTGTTTTAGCAACATAGTGGTATGTACAAAAATACTTCCTAAATTAATTACAGAAATGCTGTCCCGCAGTGATTTAGAGAAATTAACTTATTAAATTTTTTCTAATTAGAATTCCATTAATGTAATGCATAGTCCACTGCTTCCCCCACACATTCATATAGTTCGGTACCTCCACATCTGCACAACATGCCCTTGGTCAGGCAGACAATAGCAATAGATCAAACAGCATTTAGTAAAGAGGATAACTAGTGAGGGTCTAAAAATAAAAAATAAAGACTCAAAGCAATAGATCAAACAGCATTTGGATTTAAAATAAAGACTCAAAGCAAGCAGCCAGCAATCATTCAAACATGTATTGTGCAACACAACACATACAGCAAGAGAGACAAGTGAACCATGTAATCAAGGGAAAATGACTGGACCTAAACATCAATGTGCCACAATGAGCAAAATGCAACCCTGGCTTTGAGAGGAGGAGAGAACATGGAACAGTCACTCAAATCAAACCTCACAAACCCATTGAATAATCACATATATCCCAATCTCGTCTTTCTCAGGCCTCGTTATGATTCATCACAGTTGAGGATGGAAATTAATTATTGTGTCCTTGTTTTTATTGTTTAATAATAATAATAATAATAATAAGAAGAAGAAGAAGACTAAGATTAAGATGATGAAAAGACAACAAAGAGGTAGACGTTTATGAAGAATATCAAAGTATAATTATTTCAAATGTAAAAATACAACATTTTTAAAAACTACAACATGAGAAACAGTAAAAGGGAAAGTCAAATGGGTTGTTAGAGGACAAATCCTGTGGTTCTTCAGAGAGATGGGTCAAGTAAACTGAAGGCCCTAAACGAGGCATGAATAGCCGATCATTTATCAGGGGTCACACTAACAAAATGTGTGAGTCGAACAGCTGTTGCGGCCTGCCTTCTCTCTAAGGCCTGTTTACTGAAGCCAGGCCTGATTATGTCCTGATTCTTTAATTTATCAACGTGTCAGGACTACAAGATAAAGACGTTTAGGTAAAGAATTTAAGGAACTGATAAAGTTACTGGTGTCAATGCAGCTGTGTTGAGTATAATCTGTGTTGCCCTACACTCCTCTTTAGGGTGAGGGATTCATTAATATAAGTCTTGGTTTGTTCTATTGTACAAAATCTCCTCAGTGCACCAAAGAACATATATATTTGTTGTTGATTCATGTTGCCATTATATTTGTCTGGGAATTGTTGTGTGGCATAGTAGTTTAGAGAGGGTAATGCTAACTGAGTAAATTTTCAACTAAATGTGGGGAAAACATCCCTTTTTTATATTTACAGATTAACTTCAAACAGGATGGGGGATTTCACATTAACGGTCGTTGGTGGCACAAAATCAGTGAACTCTTTAAAACACTGAAGACAGTAAAACGTTTTGAGTCAGGTTAGCTAAATTATTTTTTTGTAACGAGGAGAGAGACAGAGATCACAGTGGATGCTAGGCCAGTGCCATCAGCTTCCCTGTCCTTCCCCAGCTAATCAGGGGGTTATGGACACTAGACAGATAAGGTGCCTTCAGAAAAATACTACTGTCTAGGCTCTGCTGTTGCTTCATCAAGTCGAGTATCAGCAGATGTTGTTTCTGGACTGTCGTGTCTTGAGCTATGATAACAAGTGTCACGATGCAGATCCTATGAGCAACCCTCATTGAGTGATAAAATTGCCATGCTGTAGTTGTGTAACAGAGCAGTGAAGCACCACCCGGGTGTGATGCCCTATATGGCAATCTGACGCCTGGGGACTGATGCGTATGTTCTGTGCTCAAGGGAAGGTGCTCAAGTAAGAAAGGGGCTCTCCTGCAACTGCCGTTCGATTCCACCAGTTTGGCTCTGGTAGGGAGTGCCACTAGGGGGCAGCAATTGTCTGTCTGCCCCAGGGAGTGGGGACATAGATATAAATACGAAGATGCCAAATTGGCTGCTGTTGTATGTTGCAGCAGTACGTCTGCACGGCCGACATATTGGAAATCTAACCTTTAATTGAAGAAAAAAATTTTTTTTTTTTTATGTATCAAAAAATAACATGTAGAAATGTATCACGTTGATAACAAGCCAAATTTCACGAGAATTGGTTGAGAATTAAACGAGTCACAGTAGATTTTATCAGGGGAAGTCTGCATCTCTCAATACGTACATATATGTTTGTTTAGACGCGGATCTTGCCCGCCCCAATATGGCGGTCGTGTGTAGACGCATCCGAACAGGGTGAATAAGGCATCTACGTTTTTATATCTATGAGTGGGAAGGGAAGCTGATATGAGCTCGCTACATATCTGAGTTGTTACGTGACTGTGGCGGCTGTCGATTGATTGAGCTGTTGTGTTTTTATATTTTTATTGAAAATATCTCAAAAATGAATAAGCAAATTCTTTCAAAAGCCTGCAACAAAAAACGAACAACACAAAAAAAACATCACCGATGGCAGCGCCAGCACTTCCTAATCGCTGTTACCTCTATCCTCAACCTCAGAGGCACACACACCCACAAGCAGCAGCTCGCTAGCCACAGAGCAATTATTGAAGTAAACATGCAATTTTAAATAACATTGTAGCCATTGTAGTGAGCAGTGGTAGCTAGCTCGCCATGAAGGAACTGTTTCTATGTGTGCTTCCATGTTTGTTTATATATCGTTCTTTGCCTTGACAACCTAGCCAGATTTCAGGCTGAGCTGCAGCTCTGTGGCAGCCAGCACTAACGTGCTGTTAGTGTGTTACCTTGTTTTCATGTTCTGGCCATGACACTCGTCACTACAATTTAAATACGCATTTAATCACTTTAAACACTAAATACGTTACAAATGTCAGGGAACTGAATTCTGCATCAAAATTATACAAAACAATACTATTCATTATTATGTTACATTTTTTTAGTTTGGGATTTTGGCACCCCTAAGTCAAAACATCTTCCCTGTGCCTCTGTCTAGGTGAAAGCAATGCAGCGGAGGCTGAAGTGGAAAATGGCTTTGAAAGATTCATTAGACCATGAAGAGTAACTGGTGTTTAAAAACTATTTTTGATGTCTTCTGTGGGTCAGGTGACTATCCATAAATCCTGGTGCTTGAAAACCACAGTCAAACAGGGTTTACAGTTCTCTTGGAATCATGAGCCCTCATAAGTTAAATTAAAATATATTAAGAAGTTTAATCAGGTGCAAGTGTGATGACTGCGATCATAGGTTACCAGAAGTCACATTAAACAATTATCTGAACATATTCCATATACAGGTAACTGCTAAATAATAGAGCCACCATGTTGGTTTTAATAAAGTGTTTTAATAGGGCATTGGGCCCACCACAAACCACCAGAATAGCTTCAATATACCTTGGCATAGATTCTCTATTGTAGGGATGCAAGCTCTGTCTCAAGCACTGCTCCAGAATCTCCCATTAGTGCTCAATTGGGCGGAGGTTATAAGCACATCTGTGAGTGTAATAGAAGAAGCAGAACTGTTCACGGTTCAGGAGCTTTACGAAAGTCCTTTGCTTTCCTTTCAGTCTTTGGAACCAAACAGCATCATGGGGGAGTGTACGGGAAAGATCTACACGTAACCAAATAGTTGTATTTATTTCTTATTGGTCAGGAACATAGGAAAAAACCTACCATCAGCATTGCATTAAGTGTTTATAGCCAAAGGCTAATTTCCCCAATTAAATAAAGAGAGCGACCACATGTACAACCATATGTACCATATAAAAAACTATAAAGAGGTTTATAAAAAGTACAAAGGTTTTTCATCATCAAAGCATTTTTTCTGAAAGCTCTGTTGAATGTATTAATAAATCCTGTCCTTCTATAATTCAAACCTGTGATGTAGCTTATCAAATATTATTTAAATAAGTGCATATTTATGTTCAACCATTATAATTATGGCACTAATGTTATTATTATTATTATTATTGCATAATTGTTATTATTGATTAATAATATTATTATATAATAATGATTGTGTCATAAATGACTCTAGATGTAATTATAGCATTATTTACCTACTACCGATGTGATTAGTATTTGTTATAATTTTTTCTTTTTCATTTACATAAATTTTTGTGCTCATAGTCATTATGCATCTGTCTACGTAATACACCTCTATCAACTCTGTTGCATGTATTAATAAATCCTTCCTTCCATAATTCAAACCTGGGATGCAGCTCATCAAACACCATCTAAACAACTGCATATTTATGTTTAACCACTGTAACCATAGCACTGATGTTGTTGTTGTTGTTGTTGTTATCATTACTTTATCTTTCACTTGTGCGGTATAGAATATGAAACGGATCAATGTTATGCACTTGGGCAGGGGGACGTCATCGAAAGAGGAAGTGGAAGTGATGTCATTGGAAGTGACATTATTCTTTGTTTCTAGTTTCTCTTTTGCTGTTTTAGTTGCCAATCATACCCTCTTTTTCATGCCAATTATCTACTCCCTCATATTGAGAGCTCGCTGCCATAGTCGTGAAACCGGCAGTGACATGCGGCAGAGCACCGCCTCCTTCGAGCCGGAACTCGCCAAGCCGTCACCGTAACTCCGGTATGCACACAGGGCCACTCCTATACGCAGCTAGCTCGTATACATTTTTATCGCTCCTCCCACCCTGGGGCGGACAGCCAATTGCCGCCCCCTAGTGGCATTCCTGGCCAGAGCCGAAACTGGTGCGGCCTGGTGGAATTGAATCTGGTCACAGTGGGCAGCGTTGGGTGTTCTTCCTTGAGAGGGCTCTAGTATGCCTCTGTCCTTGATGCCACTGGCTCCTCTCTAAAAATGAAAAAAAGATTTCTTCTAGATGGTAATTTAACTAGTCACCACGTGTCTCTGCAGATTGCGGCCTCGCTGGATGAACAGGCTTTCACGGAGGCCTGGGGACATAAAGCCAAGGAGCTCTTCAGCGATGCCCTGATGGACAGTTTCAGTAACCCCGTGCTGAAGAAGCTGATCAATAAGATTGATGTTCTGGGAGCTGCGAACCTGCCCCAGGAGGAAAGGGAGAGGGTGAGTCTTTACACCTGTGGTTCTATGCGCTTATACGTCTATAGACCATCAACCGATGACTGACCAAACATCTCGATGATCCACAGTCTGTATACCCATCAACGGACCCACAGTAAAATAATACCCGCAGAAAAATAACAAGTTGATCTATTTTTATGCCCATTATTTCCGACTTCACTTTATGTATATTGTGTCTATATTTATTGTGGAGAGCCCTATATTGAACACTGTCTCTGTGCATCCCCAGTGACCAGAGTTTGACAATTGCCAACTTACCAATGACTATTTGAAAGCACAATAGTAACTGTCCACTGGTATACTATACCATGCAGGAATCCCTGACAGATCTGTGCTTTGAATTTCTACGATGAATGTATTCCATCACAAGTATTGATTTGGCTCTGAGGTATTTGTATTTGAATGCAAGCTGTTTTTAATAAGATAGTGTGTGCTTAATTTCAGTACAATGCCATTCTCAGCACTATGGACAGCATCTATTCTACTGCCAAAGTTTGTCCACCAGGTGTGACAGAGAATTGCTGGTCTCTGGAGCCTGGTGAGTATTCCTTCTGCAGCAGTGCCTTCTGATGTATCCGACCATTACCATATTACCATTGTTTTAACATGCATAAATTAACTACACAACTCCTCAGAGCGGTTTATCCGCAGCCAAATATACAATGATATCACCTCAGAATTGTTCTGCCGGGTTACTGATATAATGTTTTAAACATGTTTTAGTACCATTGTCCTAAATATTATGTCCTAATTCACCATGTGTCAACTTTGGTAGTTCGGAAGCATTTCTGCAAAGAAATGAACAATAAAATAGCGAATGAATAGATTGATAAATAAATAAATAAATAAATAGATACATGATTCAATCAATAAATTAATAAATGCACAAATAAATGAATACATAAATATATGTGGAAATAAATGTGAAAATAGATGAAGGAATTGATCAATTCATTATTAAATGAGTGCATTCATATATGAATGGTAAAGTAAAAAATCATATATGTACATATGTTCACATACCGTATGTAAATTTTTTATTAATCCATTCTTTTTGTTATTTATACATTTATGTCCATGTGTCTTACCATTTGACTGAATGCAAACGGGCACCAACAGGAATGCAAACGGGACAGTCACCGTTATCCTAAGAGAGCATTGCTCGACTGAGTTGCCTGGTCCTCTCAACAAAAAAGGGAATAAGCAGCAAAAATTAAAAAAATAAAACAAGGTGCATGTCACAGACTGTATGCTATGCTAGCCTCGCCGAACCAGGCAGTTCCTTCAGCACCATGCTGAAACTGCAACAGCCGACTGCGTGGCTGGGATTAGATGGGATTTTCTGACCCTAGCCAATGAAACGGACAAGAATTCTGTCTTTTTGACACTGAGGCTTTTGAATAATTTGATAAAAGCACTGAAACAGGGAAGAGGTGAGTCCAGAGGCTGAACGCACCTTGAAGCCAGCAGCGCTATGAGTCACAGAAAATATTGGCTGTGAGGAGATATCTGAAATGCTTGTCTGCACTCAATGCAGTGCAGAGAACAGTGTCTACACCAAGCTATATTGGGAATGCATTTAGATTGTAGGAGCTTAAGATAACTAAATTAAAACTGTATCTTGAATTTTGTTTGGCCAACTATCAATCATTTTACCAACTGCTAAAATGAACCATATATTAATGGTGTTTCTGGGTATTGGCAGAAACATCAATCGGCTATCAGATTAAATTTGATTCCTGTTTATCAATGTGCATGGCTGCCTGTTTGGGAAAACTAGAGTGCGAGCCATAGAACCGTTTCAGCCTTACATGCCTCAAAGGCGTTTATCTGACACATTTGAGGGGAAAATGTGTCAGATGAGGACTTCCTCACCAATATCATTGCGAGGATGGGATTTTGAATCAGCTGACACAACTTGACATTTGGAAACAGTTGTTAAACTGTTAAAGCACTTGCGATAAGTACATCTGCTGGTAGCCTACACGCATTTCACAACAAATACACTCATTTTAGTTTGCTTTTAATCATGGGATATTTCACACTTCTGTACTACCTGTGATACATGAACAAATGTCTTTTATTGTTTTTACACATACTTGCACCAGCAGCTGGTACTTTTCCCCTTGTGCTTCAGAACATTTGTACAATTTCAACTGAAATTGTGTTAGATGGAGTGGTGCCGTGGCAATGTACATTAGCCTAGACTTTCATGGGAGTGGTAGGCCTCATAGTATCATCATGGTAACAATATTTCAACATATTACTTGTGTTTAATCTGTGGTGCAGAACATGTGCTGCTGAAAGTTGGAAGAACCAAAGGAAAAACAGATAGTCTGTGAGGGCGGTGATTTGTATGTCTTTACATTATGATAACTATGCAGGAAGATCAACATAGTTATAGAAAAGGAAAACAACAGGAAGAGGAAATTGACTGTACTGTGGAGGCCTCTAGAGAAACTCTTTCAAAAAGCAGCCCTTTGGAGCATGAAGGACACGAGTGGCGAGATGAAAAAATCCTTGCAGCGTCAATTCAGTCAAAGGCACAGAACAAACATGCTCATCCATCACACAAACACACACACACACACACACACACACACACACACACACACACACACACACACACACACACACACACACACACACACACACACACACACAATTACACATGCACACATAATATAATACACACACAGACACACACACACAATTACACACTCACGCATCATATCACACACAATTGAGCCAGAATAGCCTGTAAATAGGTTTTCATCACATTATAATGATGCTTTTTAAACATTGTCAAAGGAGGTGTACTTAATACAGATTACAGATGTTTGGTAAAATTATGTTTGGTAAAACTATGTCTTCATTGATAGACAAATTGAAAGTATCATCTATCAGATTGGGAAATAATAATTATCACACCATTTTCTATTTCAATCCAAACTTGTTGTAATGTATAGTCTTAAATAGACTGCAGCGTGCTAATTAATATGATATACAGAACCCTCCAAAATGATTCACAAAAATATAAGCAAAGAAGAAATACAGGTAATAAGTTCTATTGTATGCTTTAAAAAATGTGAAAATTATATTATTTCATACTAATAAAATTGCTCAGAGAAAAAAATATTTTTACTAAGTAATATGTTAGAGCCCACCATGTACTGTATTTGTTTATGTGGCCTGAACAATAGCACACCATTTCTGTTAACATACTCGAACAGATTAGATCCTGTGAGAGAATGATTTCCTTTCAAACAGTACAAACAGTAAATATTGAGTGGATTGTTTTAGTGGATAATTGCTCTGCCTGGTCACAATATGACATAACATTTTAAATGACAAGCAACAGTGCCCACAACGGAATGCGTTTCCCCCCCCCCCATGAAATTGGCTTTGTTCAATAGCCTTTGGCTTCTCTGTTCCTCTACCTTGCTTCATACTGTGCACCTGCCCTGTGTACATTGTGAAAGGCTGTTTCTTCCTAACTGCATAAAATCATCATATAAATAATTCAGGACTACCTGCCCCACAAATGTCTCCATTATGCACTTATCTTAGATAAATTACATGTAGCTCTCTCAGTACTATTGTAGAGTATTTACAACCTAAAAACGTTTGCACCCTGCACCCCGCCATTTTGGCTGTCCTTTCTCCAGTTGATTCACATGCTCCAATCACATGCCACAACAATACGACCCCTTATATACTTGATTTGATGACGAATGCAAATTCTCAAAATTCAGACTGTTGATTGAATGGAACTGGCCTTGAGCGAACTCAGTTGTCTCTATTAGAAGTAAGAGGACTTCTTTCTTGTTGGGATAAATTCTGCTGCAGTCTTGGAAAGTCCTGCAGGAATGCAGTCTGGATCATTGTATTATTGTTTTAGGGAAGAAACTGAATGGTAACTTGGGCAAAGGAAAGGGAAATGGAGGACAGAATGAGGTCCTTTGTTCAATCATTGTTACCACTCCTGCTTTGAAAGAGAACTGTAAATGCAGGGCACACAAGTCACAAGGGATCCACAAGTTTCTCTCATTTTCTCTCTCTCATACACACAAGCACACACGCATACACACACGCACATGCACGCACACACACACACACACACACACACACACACACACACACACACACACAGACATACACACAAGAATGCACTCACACACACACGCACACAGACATACACACAAGAATGCACACAAACGCACACACACACACACAAACAGACATACACACAAGAATGCACACACACACACACTCACACACTCATGTACACACACATACGCGTACCCACATATGCATACACACAGAAATACACATAGACTCACACACACACACACACACACATACACACCAGCATGCATGCACACACATGCATATACACACACATACACGCAAAACAATATGCATACACGCACAGACATACACTCACACACGCATATACACACACATAAACACACATATGCACTGCTTGTCATCACCTTTTACCAAAAGGAACCTTTTTCCACAGAGCTGACTGACATCATGGCGACCTCACGGAGCTACAAGAAGCTGCTCTACGCATGGGAGGGCTGGCACAACAGCTCGGGCGTGCCCCTCAAAGAGTACTACCCAGAATTTGTGGAACTCAGCAACAAGGCCTCTCGCATGGACGGTAAGAACGCCATGCCACTCTGACTAACAGACCAGGGTGCACCTGCACACAATATGCACATATGCACACAAGACATTTAGGACCATAATACATGAAAGGAACTCAGGTCAAAGCCACAGGTACAGTATTTAAACTCATCTGCAATAACAGCATAAATATGCAAAAATCTGATAGTACCTGGTATGAAAGGTAAAAGTTATGAGTATAGACTTAAGGCACTCAATCTATTCAAGCTTAGCAAATGGAGACTTGGGGGATTTGATTGAGGTTTTTAAATTCCTAAAAGGGATTAACAAAGTGAACTACCAAAGATTTTTAAAGATAAGTTTGGTTAGCAGAACAAGAGGCCACAGGTGGAAATTAGATAAAGGCAAATTCCACACGGATATAAGGAGTTGTCAATGCCTGGAACAGCTTGCCAGGTCAGGTAGTAGAGTCAGAAACACTTGGGCTATTCAGGTCCAGGCTAGATACAGTACTAGATACTCTTAAGATTAGGACATGATGAGCCTAGATGGGCTGAACGGCCCGTTCGTGTTCGTTCGTCATTATGTATTCTTATGTTCTTATGATTGTAAAAATGGCAGTAATAATAGTAGTATGGTTAATAGTTGCATAGCAGTCACAGCAGTAGTGGTAGTACCTGAAGTACCAGTAGTATTAGTAGAAATATGGACAGAACCTATAGCTAGTAACATTACCACTGTGTGGTCCCATGTGACTCAGATAACCAGAGAGAGAGAGAGAGACTGAAGTCTGAAGTATGATATTGAGGATGTTTCAGAGAGAGAGAGAGAGAGACTGAAGTCTGAAGTATGATATTGAGGATGTTTCAGAGAGAGAGAGAGAGAGACTGAAGTCTGAAGTATGATATTGAGGATGTTTAAGAGAGAGAGAGAGAGAGACTGAAGTCTGATATTGAGGATGTTTCAGAGAGAGAGAGAGAGAGAGAGAGAGAGAGAGAGAGAGAGAGAGAGAGAGAGAGAGAGAGAGAGAGAGAGAGAGAGAGAGAGAGAGAGAGAGAGAGAGAGAGAGAGAGAGAGAGACTGAAGTCTGAAGTATGATATTGAGGATGTTTCAGAGAGAGAGAGAGAGAGAGAGAGAGAGAGAGAGAGAGAGAGAGACTGAAGTCTAAAGTATGATATTGAGGATGTTTCAGAGAGAGAGAGAGAGAGACTGAAGTCTGAAGTATGATATTGAGGATGTTTCAGAGAGAGAGAGAGAGAGAGAGAGAGAGAGAGAGACTGAAGTCTGAAGTATGATATTGAGGATGTTTCAGAGAGAGAGAGAGAGAGAGAGAGAGAGACTGAAGTCTGAAGTATGATATTGAGGATGTTTCAGAGAGAGAGAGAGAGAGAGAGAGAGAGACTGAAGTCTGAAGTATGATATTGAGGATGTTTCCATGTGTGCCACACGTCTTCCCCAGGCTTCACCGACACCGGTGACTACTGGCGCTCCTGGTACGAGTCTCCCACCTTTGAGGATGACCTGGAAAAGCTTTACAAGCAGCTGGAACCCCTCTACCTGAATCTACATGCCTTTGTGCGACGCAAGCTCTACAATCACTATGGTCCCAAGTACATCAACCTCAAAGGCCCCATCCCCGCCCACTTGTTTGGTACGCTGGCTCAGCAGACCCCGAGCAAGCCTGACTCTAAAATGCAGTCCATCTGGCACTGCTTGTAATCTTTGCCAGTCGACACTAAGCGTCAAAATGTCCCACAGGACGCTGGACGTGTTATATACCTTTGTAGAGCATGTTTTTTTAGGTCCTGCTTGATCGCTCCACTAGGCCCTTGTTCCATCTCTTAGATTTTCTCTTTTCTTTTGTTTCTGCAGGAAACATGTGGGCGCAAACATGGAACAACATCTACGACATGATGATCCCCTTCCCCAGTAAACCGAACATAGACGTCACAAATGACATGGTTGCAAAAGTGAGTCAGGAGTGCCTTTTACATTATATTTTTTTTGTATACGGTCCTTAGGCTCAACCTGGGACTTTCAGAATGCAAAGCATGTGTTTGAGTATGATAACCAGAGAAACTGCTTAGAGGATGTACAAGGTGTTCACAGCCTCTGAATGGCAGTCACAGTGTTTCAGTATATATAATAATATAATATACCATTTAGCTTATGCTTTTATCCAAAGCGACTTACAGTAGTGAATGTATACATTTTTCAGTATATGTGGTCCCAATGGGAAATGAACCCAGACCCTAAGCGTTGTCAGCACCATGCTCTACCCACTGAGCCACACAGAACCACAGTTTCAGCCCATGGCCAGACCTCCCTCTGTAAATACGAATACCTGCTTGTCGGATGAGAAAGGATTTCATCCCTGTGTTCACAGAATTGGAATGCCACACACATGTTCCGGGTCTCTGAGGGCTTTTTCACCTCTCTGGGCCTGCTGCCTATGCCACCTGAATTCTGGGATGAGTCCATGCTTGAGAAGCCTGCAGATGGCCGGGAGGTGGTGTGCCACGCCTCAGCCTGGGACTTCTACAACCGCCAGGACTTCAGGTGAGCCCCTGTGGTGAACTGCACAGCTCAAAGTACGTAGGGCGTGAGGTGAAAATGAATGAACCCATGGGAATCCTAACCTCCAAAATGAAAGTATCAAAAATAAAATGGCTGTACAAAGGATGCTCTTAACACATACAGGGAGCATGGTTGCCAAATGCATATATGATCGGTCCCTTTCTTTTCACATAAAGAATGATAGGCTGTCATCAGTCAGTTCTTTTCACATGATGCCTTTGACATTGTCAGCCCTTCGATGTGCCATTGACACTAGGCAGGGTGTATAAAACAAGGGAGAGGTGCACTACCGTTCTACTACACAGTAGTAGAGGTGTAGAGTGATGCAGAGAGCACAACGTGCCTCAATTGCTAATGTATGAATCAAATGTATATGGGACAGGATAGGAAAGATTGTCAGTCACCCCAGATAAAGGGAACCTACAAGGTTATGATGTAATACACCAGGGGTCTGTGGGTCTGTGACCTGTACGTGTCGGTCCAACATGTACAGAATCAAGCAGTGCACCACAGTGACCATGGAGCAGCTGTTCACTGTGCACCACGAGATGGGCCACATCGAGTACTACCTGCAGTACAAGGACCAGCCTGTCAGCTTCCGTAGGGGTGCCAACCCTGGTTTCCACGAGGCCGTGGGTGATGTGCTGTCACTCTCCGTCTCCACACCCAAACATCTGCACAAGATTGGGCTGCTGGACACATTGACCACTGACCATGGTTGGTAAATAGACAAGACTCTAATGTTGTTTCAAAGGGTGGCCTTTGTTATCCTTGGCTTTTAATCCAAGCATTCTTTTCTGCTCTCTATTTATTGCTATTATTTTTTGTTGCTGTTTTGTTGGAATGACCTGTAGTCCTTCCCTTACAGAGAGTGATATCAACTACCTGCTGAAGATGGCTCTGGAAAAGATGGCCTTCCTGCCCTTTGGGTACCTCATCGATCAGTGGCGGTGGGGGGTCTTCAGCGGCCGCACGTCCCCTGACCGCTACAATGCAGAATGGTGGAACCTGAGGTGTGTTCACCAGGAAATTGTGTGTACATGGATACATTTAAAAAAAAAGTATTCTAGGCCTAGTCTGCAATCTGATTAGTGCCAGCAGATTTCTGATTGTGAATTTTGTTGCCAACGACTCTCGTGGGGATCAGTGGGATTGATCGGAAGCAGTAAATGCCCATTGGTTTGTGAGAAATGCCCATCCTTGTGGAGCTGGGCAGAGTTATACCACATCAGAGTTAGAAATGTGGCTCATAGTTGTAAGCCTGACAAGTGAGGCTAATCTCGTTGTAATGGCAAGAAGACTAATGTGTGGATTGCTTTTTGTGTTTGCTCCCATTTTAGAACCAAGTACCAGGGAATCTGTCCACCAATCAAACGCACAGAGGAGCATTTTGACGCAGGAGCCAAGTACCACATACCCGGAAACACACCATACATAAGGTATTATCCCCAGTCCGTCACCCGCCACCCTGACCAAGGCCCAGGTTCTGTTTAAATGTTGATGCTTTATCGGCACTAAAGACAAAGAAACTATTAGTATATTTTATTTTACTTCCTCTGCCTTCCTTATAACAAAAATAAAATAAAATAAAAACATTTAATTTCCATTTCCTTCGTCCCACAATTCCTTGTTTTTTTTTAATGAAGGATGTACCAAACCATATCTCTGCACCTGGCACATTTTTGAGGTTTCCAACCTAATCTTAACAGTTTTACTAGACATTACCATAAAAGGAGAAATGTAAGGAGAAGCACCTACACCTCTACTGTGTTTGTAAATTATTTTGTAAAGTTGGCTTGAATAGGGGTGACTGGCAAATAAATACATAAATAATAAAAACAGATAAAGCATATTGTGTTATGTGAGTGACAATAAACCAATCACAAGCCTTGTTTCAGCACTAGAAAGACTACACTCTGTGTTCTTCTCCTTGACGAACGTGCGAAAATTAATAGAGATATTTAAAACAGAAAATGAAACAAAATGTTCACGTGCATGCTGTAGTTTCCATAATCATTGTTCTGTTTTTGAGCTCATTCTCTGCTCCCCGACAGATACTTCGTGAGCTTCATCCTGCAGTTCCAGTTCCATGAAAAACTGTGCGAAGCAGCAAAACAAGGGGAACCGCTACACAGATGTGACATCTACACGTCTAAAGAGGCAGGACTGATCCTTGAGTGAGTACAATGGAAGTACAAATCAGTAACAATCCCATGCCTCCTCCAACAGACACTTAAACAACTTCTAAGTGTCAGACAATTTCGTTTTATTCCAGGTTAATTCTGGAATTAGCCAGAGCAATCTGAGCAAGGAGAGTCACTTTCAGTAGAAGTACATTGGTTCCTGCTGGGGTTATATTGATGGTACCCCACAAATACAATGTCTGAATCTTATATTTTGGTTAGATATGCTGTATGTGAGAATAGCTTCTTATACATTAGTGGGTGTCTAGTCCGGGAAATAAAAGACGAACTTGAACAATTCAACGAATAATGTTGTATGTGAGTATTTCGTGTGTTTTTTTGTAGTATAGGTAAAAATAGGTAGTCAAACTGTAAACTAACTCCAATAAATGTGTATTTATTAGCATACATGGTCACTCTCCTGTTTTGCTTTTAATACTAATGGTCACAAGGCTGTATTAGCATGTACAGAACTGACGTTTTTTGACATGGTTTGATACAGGAAGGTCCTCCAGGCTGGCTCTTCCAAACCCTGGACACAGGTACTGATGGAGGCCCTGGGTACCGACAAGATGAACGCCAGCTCCCTAATGAAGTACTTTGAGCCCATCATAGTTTGGCTTGAGGAACAGAACATAAACGAGACTCTGGGCTGGCCCGACTTTGAATGGCGGCCCCCCGTGCCCGAGGGCTACCCACAGGACATTGGTAAGGAAAAGGAGCATGCACTGTATCTCTGGATCTACATGGTGGGTGAATGCATGCAGAAACTACCATAGGGTGGGGATTGGGAGGTGACTTCAATGTTTTTCTTGCTATTACTTTTGTTTTATTTGCTATATTACTCTCAGTGTGCGTTGGTCATGGGGACTGTAGTCTATTATGGGATGTAGGCATATTTGGGCAAACGTAAATGTCTATTTACCTTTACAAGTGTAACAACTGTTATACTCATATCAATGACTTATACCCTTAACCCCTTGTTGACGATTGCTGCAAATTAGCCTCAAACCCCTTAAGACCTTAATACAGCAAAAAATTAATTTAATTTTTTTTTAAAATTCAGGCAATAAGGGGTTAACGGGATGCAGACCGTGGGGCTCATCCACACACTAGAACAGTGTCTTAACGGGATGCAGACCGTGGGGCTCATCCACACACTAGAACAGTGCCTTAACAGGATGCAGACCGTGGGGCTCATCCACACACTAGAACAGTGCCTTAACAGGATGCAGACCGTAGGGCTCATCCACACACTAGAACAGTGTCTTAACAGGATGCAGACCGTGGGGCTCATCCACACATTAGAACAGTGCCTTAACAGGAGGATGGGGCTCATCCACACACTAGAACAGTGTCTTAACAGGATGCAGACCGTGGGGCTCATCCACACACTAGAGCAGTGCCTTAACAGGATGCAGACCGTGGGGCTCATCCACACACTAGAACAGTGTCTTAACAGGATGCAGACCGTGGGGCTCATCCACACACTAGAACAGTGTCTTAACAGGATGCAGACCGTGGGGCTCATCCACACACTAGAACAGTGCCTTAACAGGATGCAGACCGTGGGGCTCATCCACACACTAGAACAGTGTCTTAACAGGATGCAGACCGTGGGGCTCATCCACACACTAGAACAGTGTCTTAACAGGATGCAGACCGTGGGGCTCATCCACACACTAGAACAGTGTCTTAGCAGGATGCAGACCGTGGGGCTCATCCACACACTAGAACAGTGCCTTAACAGGATGCAGACCGTGGGGCTCATCCACACACTAGAACAGTGTCTTAACAGGATGCAGACCGTGGGGCTCATCCACACACTAGAACAGTGTCTTAACAGGATGCAGACCGTGGGGCTCATCCACACACTAGAACAGTGTCTTAACAGGATGCAGACCGTGGGGCTCATCCACACACTAGAACAGTGTCTTAACAGGATGCAGACCGTGGGGCTCATACACACAGCAGCCCCACAGTTATACTTTTATACAAAGCAGTCATCATACTCAGTAAAAAACTTGTTTGCATATATGGATCATTTATAAAGTGTCCATCCTTTAAGTTAAGTGTAAGTTACAATGAATATGAATATCTGCCAAACTGATAAATAATATAATGCATCTAGTCTTTGATGGGTTGAAGTCATATTTTGTGAAAGTTTTAAATTATGGTCTTTACACACGACAAATTCAAAACCATGCTGGGTGACTGACTCAGCAGGACAACTATAATAACTTCTTCATCCTCCTCCTCTCCTTCCAGATAAGATTTCGGACGAGCTGATGGCCAAGGAGTTCCTGAGCGAGTTCAATAGCACTGCGGAGAAGGTGTGGAATGCCTACACCGAGGCCTCGTGGGCCTACAACACAGATATCACAGAGGCCAACAAGCAGACCATGGTAAGGGCCAACTCACAGAGCCTCTCACAAATAATTACATCAAATCAAATCAAATCAAATTTATTTGTATAGCGCTTTTTACAAATACATTGTCATAAAACGCTTAACAAAAGGGAACCCAGCCCTAGACCTCCCCAAAAGCAAGCCTAAGACGACAGTGGCAAGGAAAAACTCCTTGTGTGCCATAATGTTCAATGTACAATGCACTTTGGAATGCAGTTGTGCTTCCTACATAGAGCAATCCAGCCTTAGTCTTTATAGTAAAAACATAAAGTGCCACTGTGGCTGGGGGGCCTTGATGAATGACCATTTTGATCAGACTGGACTGGTTTGCTTTTCCCACCGGCTCTTGTGGGTCTCTAAAGTAGTCTGAGCGTCTTCTCCCCCCACAGCTCCAGAAGAACCTGGAGATGGCCAACCACACAAACTCTTACGGGCTGGAGGCACGCAGGTTTGACCCCACGGACTTCCAGGACGAGTCAGTGAAGCGCATCCTGAAGAAACTGAGCGACATTGAGAGGGCGGGGCTTCCGGAAGAAGAGCTGAAGAAGGTCTGAGAGTGATGCAACGGCACTCCACACACACCACTGACGGCCTTATCCCAGGAAATATCATGTCAGAATGGGAGATTATACGCACCAAGCAGATGCCTGTAGTCACAATTCACCATAGACTTATTACTTATTATATTTTTCTTGCAAAGCGCCCTGTGGTTGTTCGCAAGAAGAACGCTATATAAGAGCTTTTTGTACTGTATTGTATAGATGGGCTTGATAGTCCTTGGAATTCCAGGAATGATGAAAAACAAACCCTATGGTTATTACCGTGGGTACAACATCCACGCACGTCCTCATTGTGGCCTACCAGTTTGGTTCAGTTTTAATGCCCTCTGTCATCTTTCTCTCAGTACAACAACCTGCTGGCTAACATGGAGACCAAGTACAGTGTGGCTGAAGTGTGCCGGGAGGATGGGAGGTGCCACCCTCTGGACCCAGGTGAGGTCACTCAGACCATGAAGTTTCCGCGCTAGTGAACTGCTCGAGCCAGCTATTAACACCAAGGAGGAGGACGCTTGCTCTCAGGCAGTGTCGGCAGGGAGTCCTCATACGAGGGAGGGGATAATTGACATGAAAAAGAGAGGGTATAATGGGATACTAGATTGGGAGAAAAAATGGAAATAAACAGCAAAAATTGAAAATAAAATGTTAAAAAAAAACAGCCACAACGACGTCCACTTCCCTCATTTTAACTTAACCTCTCATCCTGGGTGCTTGGTGAAGCTTGGCTCCATTTGATTTGACTGAGCCCCACGTTATGGTGCCCTTTCCACATTTTAGCTTCACTGCATTTAGGTACTCGTGTTAAATGACAATTGTGAGGTGAACTATTCACTTTTTTGCCAGTGTTCCCTTCAGTTGTATGTCAATTTCCCTTCTGCTGTTTTGCAGACCTCAATAGAATCATGGCAGAGTCCAGAGATTACGATGAGCTGCTGTTTGCCTGGGAGGGATGGCGCAATGTGTCTGGCAGGATCCTCCGAGATGACTACAAGGAATATGTGAAGTTCGCCAACAAGGCTGCCAGGCTTAATGGTAAAAAAATGTTTCAAAATATCATGGCAGAAAAAAAAAAAACCTATAGCAAATTTGAAATATTGTCGCCGGAGTGAATTTCTAATGAAGAGCCGACTGAAATTACTACTCTGGGAAAAAAGAAAAACTATCCTGACATTTGTTTTCAGATTTTCTTTCTGCATTCTGTCATTCTAAATCAATCTTTTTTTCAAATAAATTCACGTACATTTATTTTGATTCTCCCCAATTCTAACATGTACATTTACACACACGCATTCAGCACAGATTGTGTGTCTCCAACTTCTCATAAATGAATCCTCTTCGTGTGTCATCTCCTGCGGCAGGTCACTCTGACAACGGGGCGTTCTGGCGCTCCCTGTACGAGACTCCCACGTTTGAGCAGGACCTGGAAAAACTGTGGAAAGAACTCGAACCCCTCTACCTTGATGTGCACGCCTACATCCGCAGAGCCCTCTACAACAAATACGGACCGAGTCGCATTAACCTGAAGGGTCCCATTCCTGCCCACCTTTTAGGTGAGGGCAGCCGTTTACACCCAAAATGCACTTGGACACATTGACCTAGGCATCTTATGTACAAAGTCGGGGGTCTAAATACTCTCTTTGTATTGAAAAAAAGCCCATTGATGTTCTCGAGTTGTTTGTAGCTTGTGCGCTGGGGGATGTTGCAGGTTTTAACACAGGCCAGGGTGACAGTCTTTCTGACAGTTCTGACACACTTGAGATTGAATGGCTTCAAATATCATAACCTCCTGGCAAGAGGCAAACAGCTATCGAAGCACGGATTACAGATACACCAGATGTGGTTCTCTGTAGCTCAGTTGGTAGAGCACAGCGTTGGCAACGCTTAGGTTGTGGGTTCAATCCCCACTGGGGCCACATATACATACATAATGCATATGAAAATGTATGCATTCACTAGTGTAAGTCGCTTTGGATAAAAGCGTCTGCTAAATGGCATATATTATTGCTTACTTGGAAACAATGGAAACAATGGCAACAATGTGGTTTCTTTTCCTAACAGGCAACATGTGGGCCCAGACCTGGTCAGGTATAATGGATTTGGCCATCCCCTTCCCTGATGCCACACAGGTGGATGCCACTCCAGCCATGATAAACAAGGTAAGTCAGAGTGGTCACCTGATCTTGTGCGTCGGGGCAAAACGATGATGATGATGATGACCATGAGGTCACAGCGATGTGTCCTTTTGTCCGCAGCGCTGGAACGCCACGAAAATGTTTCAGGCTTCAGATGACTTCTTCACTTCCCTGGGTCTGCTGCCCATGCCCGCGGAGTTCTGGAATAAGTCCATGCTGGAGAAGCCGCAGGACGGACGAAAGGTGGTGTGCCACGCCTCCGCCTGGGACTTCTACAACCGCAAGGACTTCAGGTAGCATCCTGCCCACGGCCTTAAAATGGGTCTCATATATATGAATGCATACATTTTTTCAGTATATATGTGGTCCCAGTGGGAATTGAACCCACAGCCAAAGCGTTGCCAACCTACAGAGCCACACAGAATAATGTGCTTTGGGTAAGGCTCTGTGCTAAAAACACACAGTCATTCATTCAGATCTGGCACACTGACGAAGCTTCACCTTCACAGGATCAAGCAGTGCACCGTGGTAACCATGGATGACCTCATCACCGTGCACCACGAGATGGGCCACGTGCAGTACTTCCTGCAGTACAAGGACCAGCCCGTCTCCTTCCGGGACGGAGCCAACCCGGGTTTCCACGAGGCCATTGGCGATGTGCTCGCACTGTCCGTCTCCACTCCCAAACACCTGAACAGCATCGGCCTGCTGGACAAGGTGGAGAGCAACCACGGTGAGCTCATCTCTCGCTTCCACAGGAGGTTTGAGACAAACGGGGAGCAGGTTTGCTCTCTGTGAGTTTAGATTCCTGCTCAGGAAGAATCTGAAGAATTGTTTTCCTGGGAAACTAATGTATTGGGCTTTAAACAGCACTACACAACAATTTAGCTATTTTTATTTTTTATTTTCTCTCAGATTTACACTAAAGGCTCTAGTTTGAGGAGGACGGTAGCGATTAGTGATGATATTGTTGAGCTGTGGGATGGGGGATCATATCCATGTTTCATATTTAATATCCGTAAAAGTTCTTACTTTATTTAAAATGCAGTAATAGTCGAAATAGCCAGAGAATTCTGAAACAACGCTTATGGACATGGGGCAATGATATTGTTGAGCGGGTGGTGACTGATATTGCAAAATAATAGAATAACTCGGGGGTATTCAAATCCATGCCTCGAGGTCCGCAGTGTCTGCAAGTATTTGCTCCAGCCACGCACTACACCACCTGATTTCGAATGTTTTGTTTACCTCCTTGGTCCAGGAGGCGAGCTAATTAGTGAAATCAGGTGGTGTAGTGCGTGATTGGAAAACAAATTTGAGAAAAAACTAACAAACAACAACAAAAACTGCAGGTGTGCTACCGTCTCTTATCATGATACTACTGAAATGGAAAGGACACGCTTTAATGCGTCCTGGATTAGTGCTACTGTCTGCACATGGTGTTTTCACAACAAAACTAGAAATTTGTAAATATATATATATTTCATTTGATTTAGCATTTCCTTCAGCATTCAAATACTTTTTTTCAGTTTACGGAGATGCGCATTTCAAACAAATCAATAAGTGATTATATTAATTTAGTAGTAGATAAAATAAATATTTGGCAGCAAATAAATGTATAAACTAAAACTTTAGGGAGGGTAAAAACTGAGGATGTCAGACACATAGTCATGGGGCATCCATACTATATGTTTCGGCAAATTTTTAGAAGTGAGCTACCTCAAGAAATAGGTTTTCTGCAAGCCAGCAATTACAATGGGCCTTCCAAGCATCCTGAGAGGAACATAACATCCTGATAAATGCCCTTGTGTTACAGGATATGGTCTTATTTTCCTTCACTGTAATTGATCATGTTTTTTTGGAGACTGTAGACCTTATTGTGCAGAAGTTTTGTTTTTTGGGGGTCTAGCACTGCCCCCTGCTGTTGAAAAATAGAACAACAGTTTCAGATTGCATAAATGTTCGAGGAAGGATGTTTCCAGCATATGCCATGTGCTTTTACATGGTCTCTGTTCTCATGTGGTCAGTTTTTGGTAGTTTGAGTATTTTGAACTTCGACATTATTTATTAAACTGATACAGTTATTGTTTAGCATTCATAGTCACTATGATAAAAATGATGGTGAATGTGTATGGCTGGTTCACAGAAAGTGACATTAACTACCTGATGAGTATCGCCTTGGACAAGATTGCCTTCCTGCCCTTTGGCTACCTGATGGACCAGTGGAGGTGGAAGGTGTTTGATGGGCGGATCACTGAAAGTGAATACAACAAGGACTGGTGGAATCTCAGGTGAATCTTCATCGCATTCGTCACATTGTCTCCCGCCTCACCCCCCTTTCCCTTGTGTAACACAAACCTGATCTGGACCTTCCAGACTGAAGTACCAAGGACTGTGCCCGCCGGTGGCCCGCACTGAGAAAGACTTTGACCCAGGCGCTAAGTTCCATATCCCTGCCAACGTCCCCTATGTCAGGTAAGGTGCAGTGCACATGTGAAGGCGTGAGGTCAAAATGAGGTGCGTTTATGAAAATATAAATGTGCAAACCATTCATACTTACAGGGAATACACATTTTTAATATTTAAAATCTCTGCATATGTTTGCTAATTAATTGCCCTAAAATTGTCAAGCTAGACTGATCAAAAAAAACCTATTTATTGTAATATAGTATAGTTCTGTTTATACATTTGATGTAACTGTGTGGATGTGGGAGAGGGACATGATATGTTTGGAGCAGCCCACAGTTTGATGAGTGTCTCAGTGCCACTGGTGTCAGTGTGGACCAGTCGAGGTGACAGAGCCTGTACCCCCTCCCCCTCCCCCTCCCCCCTCCCCCTCAGGTACTTTGTAAGCTTCATAGTCCAGTTCCAGTTCCACCAGGCTCTGTGCAAAGCATCAAATCACGATGGCCCACTCCATACCTGTGACATCTACAAGTCAACGGAAGCTGGAAAACTTCTCGGGTGAGTGCTGTTCTAGAAATGCTATTGCCTATGCACCACAGCCAGAACTCTCATGCAAATCTCCGCCACAAAAGGTTTTTTTTGTTTGTTTCAGATTTTATCCCATTTTCTCCCAATTTAGTAGGCAATTACACCCACTATTTTTATTTCAATCCCCCCCCTAGTAATGTCAGTTCGCTGCCGTAGTCCTGCGACCGGTAGTGACGACGGCGAAGCATCGTCTCCTCCGAGACGGCACTCGCCAGGCCGTCGACCGTAACCCGGCACTACAGGGCCACTCTTATGCGCAGCGAACGTCACGTCGGCTTCCCTCCCCCCTCCCTGGGTCGGACAGCCAATCGCCGCCCCTGGTGGCGCTCTGGCAAGACGGGGAATCGAACCCCGGTCTCCGTGGCCAGTGTCGAACGTTGTAACCACTGGACCACACGGAAGGCCCCTTCGCGGGACATATCTGACCTCTCATGGAGGTCACGGAGCTGATGCCAAATTCCCGAGCCTCCGATAGAAGTGGGACGTCTGTCCATGTATTATTGCGTTGTCATTGTATACAGTATATGTGCTGTGTCTCTCGCAGGGACGTGATGAAGCTGGGCTTCAGCAAGCCGTGGCCAGAGGCGATGGCTATGATCACGGGCCAGCCTCACATGTCCGCCCTCCCACTGATGGAGTACTTCAAGCCCCTCAGCGATTGGCTGAGAGAAGAGAACACAAAGAATCAGGAAGAGCTGGGCTGGTCCGATTATGACTGGAAACCACAGAGTAAGTCTGAGCCCCGACCGCACACATCCGCACACTGTCCGTTCAGTGGGCCCTTTACACCAGTGCTTCTCAACCTCGGTCCTGGGGACCCACTGTGTATTCTGCTTTTCATTCCAACCATAATTGCAACCTCTGAATTGTAACTATTTGTTCATTGATTTATAATGGACACTCAGAATTTCTAGTAAAGCCTCTGAAGGCCACATTATGTCAGAAATAGCTATGCATGCCATGAGCAATAAATGTCCCATATTCACATCCCAGGACTGTAGTCAGATCTACTAATGCTCTCATTTTCGATAATGCGCTATATATCACATGATTCCTTTAGGCTACCTTCTTAATTGATTCAATTATAGACTGGCAGGTGAAATCAGTGGGGGCTTAATTGTTCAAAGTGTGGACACCTGCTCACTAACTAACTAAACCATTTGTAGAAAATGTGTGGAGTTCAATGACAGAGCAATTGGCAACGAGCCAAACCTGCGTTGTGTCAAAATACATTTAAGGAAAAAATAAATGATGGTAGAACTTGCACACATGTTTTCAACAACTTTAATTGGTCAAGAGATTTGGCAGTAACAAAATCCAGCATACACAGTGGGTCCCCAGGACCGAGTTTCAGAACCCCTGCTTCACATTATTGAATCTATTTCATCAGGCACATTGGTGAGAATTTTATTTGATATTCATAAGCTTTACTCATTTTCCTCTCTCCCAACATAAAAAATGTTTCTTGGGGCCTCCGATAGCATAGCGGTCTAACACACCCGTATTGGCTGGTCCTTTACGAGTGTGAGCTGCCTATCATGGTCGCGGTTCAAAACCCGACTGTACCAGACCGACCCTGGTTGGGAGCCCCAATCAGGGGCGACGTTTGGCTGTCCGCCCCAGGGGGAGGGTGAGCCGGCATGAGTTCGCTGTGAAGCGCATAAGGGTGACTCCGTGGGTGGGCCAATTCCATCTCGAATGAAGCGGAGTTCACTGCCCTCTGAGAATTAACTTGCCTTGTAGAGATGGACGGCGAGTTCGTGTGGGGAGGGCAAATCTAAATATATAATCGAGGGTATAATTGGCCATGTTTCTTTGCTAAATTATCCATTCCAGCCCTTTTCTTCAGCCCCACTACCAACCCTATGATCCTACAGAGGAGGCATTAGTGTCTTGGCATTGTACTGAAACTTTTTCCCACACCTGTTCCAAGGTGAGGCTCCAATCACATCGAAGGTGGACTTCTTGGGGATGAGTCTGGACAGTTCAGGAGCTGCGATAGGACTGTGGGTCCTGCTGGCATTAGGGCTGGTGCTTCTGGTCACCACCATTTACTTGGGTTACAGTTACAAAAAATCTAAGAAAAGAGCCAAGTCCTCCTCCATGATGGAACTGAAATAAGGGGGTAAGTGAGAGACATCTCATTCCCCTCCTCTCCTTCAAAGATTGAAGAAGGATGTTTGTGTGTGTGTGCGTGTGTGTGTGTGCGTGTGCGTGTGCGTGTGCGTGTGTGTTTGGTTTTGCTCATCTCTGTCTGTGCCATTTTTTATGCCCTGTACAATTTTTTGTAAAATTTGTGTAAAAACTGTTTGACTATATAACAGTTTTGTAATTTATTTGTAATATTTGAATGGTGGGGGAAGAGATTTAATCCCTTGGTTGTAAAGTCAGAAAATTGTGTGCATTTTTACCTTTTTTTTAAATTCTTTTGGTAAATGTACAAATGATTTGTAGAATAAGAAGAATTAAATGTATGCTTCTTGTAAGAAAGATTTGTAACACTCACAAAAGAGACTCGTCAGCTCAGTATTGTTTCCTACTTAGATTCTAAAGTGGTACACCAGAAAAGACTGCTACCGAGTAAAATAAACAAGGACAATTTATTGCACACAGTTGCAACAATTAAACATACAAAGCTAGACTCTCAATGTTTACTGTGGCCCTAGAGCTACAGGAGACCAAGATATGAGTGTGTTTACCTTCAAAGGTGATTCCTTGGACAGCACTCAGATCAGGTGTTATTGGCTACCTCAGTTGCCAACAATCTAATATACCATCATATCTGTCAATCAATCATTGTAAGGTGATGGTTCATCAAACCAAGACTAATCCTTTCTGACCAATCACCTTGGCTTCTGAATGGTGTATGGTGTATGGTGTCCCAGAGGACAGTGGGGGACAGGTTTGCGTATTGTGTAGTGAGTGGATTCCTTTAGGAGGCCAATCGCCACCCCTGGTGGCACTTCTGGCCAGAGCTGACTCTGGCGAGACAGGGAATCGAACCCCGGTCTCCGTGGCCAGTGTCGAACATTGTAGCCACTGGACCATGCGGGAGGCTGTACTGGTTAATAATTTGATCAAGATTTTCAATTTAGAGCTAATTAAGCATATATTTGATGGGACATTAAATGCATTAAACTGCCTCTTGGCCAACTTGAATAGCATTTTAATTGTATGTAATTGTGAAGGAATGAAAAAGAGAAACAAACCTCCGATTCATTCATTTGAATGTTTTATTGCTGGCATGGAGTTAAGTTAGCTTGTGTGTTGCTTAAAGAGGCACAGAACATTGCACATAAAATGGCTTTTTACCCACGCAATAGGTTTATGATGCAATGCACTCTGACTTACTGGTGTCTTCTGCTGCTAGATTAAGATTGCTCTTTTTTTTTTAACCTTGGGGCCCTATTCCTCACCTGTTTGTTTGTATTCAGGCTAATTTGTGGAATTAAGCGCTCCTTGGTGTCTAGGGAAGGGTTTTGAGGACTTTGACTTAAGCAATGTTCGCTCCAGAAAAGAGCTTGAATAAGTAACGCACCACTACCTGCCCATTGTTTATATTTTATATTATTTGTTTTCTTATTTTAGGCGATATTAGTTTTTACTTTGGTGCACAGGTGTCTGTAATTTCAGCACTTCCTGTTTCAGCTCATCCAAATGACATTTACGCCACCCCCACAGAGCCCGCTGTCACCGCATCGATTCCCCAGCACGTGCTTATGCGCATTGTCAACTTTCATTCATTCACATTTTTCTGGCGCTCGGCCCAATTTCAGAGTTAAGCACATGTATCCCGTACTCAAAAACACTTTTAACGAGCCCCGGCTGCGCCAGCCTGGCTCTGGCCAGGAGTCTCGTTCGAGGATGGCAATTGGCTGTCCGCCCCAGGGGAGGGGGGGGGGAGGGAGGGGAGAGGCAGGGTCACCGGCTTGAACCGGAGTTGTGGTCTACGGCTTGGCGAGTTCAGAGTTTCAATAAATTTGTAAAAATAAAAAAAACGTTTTACGCGCAACTGCTGTATTAAGTGGAGGAACCTTAACAAGGTGCTTAAGTTGGTCAACTACAAACAGGGCCGTGAATAGTGAATACGCTTTCAACAAGGAACACATCCGTCTCTGACCTATGACACCAGGAAACAAGACAAGAACCGGGACAACGGTCAACAGGGTGTTCTTTAAAATTTTTTAATAATACTGGAATAGAACTGTATAAAAAGACAAAACCAGCCTTCTCGTTACTTTTTTTTAAAAGAGGTGACCGTGTGCTTGAGTATATACATACACATTCATTCCCTACTCCCATGGAAAAAAACACTTCTGACTGCAGTATTCTAGTTAAGGGAGCCCTGCATTCCAGCACATTAAAGGATCGAACCTCAGAATTGAACAGGATCCCAATACAGCCTGATCCACCTGAAGAGAATGTCACTGTGTGTACATATATACAGCATACAGCCATCGTATAACTGCCTGAAGAATATACATGGGACGTTTTTGACTACATGTTTACCCATTTAATGATTTTGAGTACCATTTCTGTTGCTTGGCATAACTGTCTCTGTGGCTCAATTGGTAGAGCATGGCGTTGGCAACACTTAGGTTGTGGGTTCAATCCCCACTGGGGCCACATATACTGAAAATGTATGCATTCACTACGGTAAGTCGCTTTGGATAAAAGCGTCTGCTAAATGGCATATATTATTATTATTATTATAAGTGGCCGAAGTATGTATGGTAATTCCCATCACTCCATAATAAAAATGTACGATGATTTATCACGAGACGTACAGTAGACTACAACAGCATTAACTGTACGTATGCATGTACAAAAACACAGTTTAAAAGACTGAGACAAGTTTGGTTATGCAGGTACCGAGTCTCTCTCATTCACTCCGGAAATATCTTGCGGCTGTGCAATAGCCAGCCGATCAAGCATCTGGAATATGAATTTAGTTTGGTTAACAATCTTTTAAAGACTTCTCTCCTTACACCAACATCTGGCCGGCCTTGTTACACAGCCTCAAGCAGGGCTGTGGGCCTCATAAACGGTCCGAAATGACACAGAGCTCCCTTGAGCTAAAAACCTGCTTTCGGTCCAGTGTTGAGACTGCGATTACAATGACTACAACTGACACCTGCAGACATTAACCAGGATAAATCAGTACAGTGCAGAGAAATAAATAACAATGTTATAAAATGTGTTTCCTGTTTCAAAACTCCAGTGCACTCCCCTCGTAAAATCACAGGGATGATGTAGGCCTGTTGAACTTTAACCTTGAGCCCTTTCGGGCTTAGATTGGTTTGTTCCCAAAGACCTGGATCATTGTAAGTAATTGATTATTTTGCAAGTGATTCTCAAAAAGCAGTAGACTGCAGCAGAGGCCACTGCAGTGAATTTGAAGATAATCTAGCTAATCTAAGCAAGCAGGTTCGGTCTGTTCATTCTAAAACAGAGCATAATAATTGTGCTGCAAGAACACTTATTTGAGTACCACAGAAAGGCTATATGTTACACGCGTACCATCAGCACACCATGCAAATGTTATCGTGGGCTGCTACGCTGGTGCCCCTCTGAACTTGGCACCCTGTGAGAGCCCTGTCAACCCTGACTAGCTGTGTCTTCAGGGATTTAACTGTAATCATATGTTACTTGGGTTTTAAGACACTTTCTGACTTAAGTTACGTGATGTGCACCAGAAACAGAAAAGGAGTAAAGCCATGAATTCACGCTGCTTCCCTGAGCCTGTCATCGCTTCGTCCTCGTGTTAGGTTGTGCTTGGATGACAAACATCACACAAACCTGCTTTCAAAAAAAAAAAAAAATGGAACTGCTCAAACCTTTCCTTAAATTATGACATTGCTGAACGGTTGTAACAAGGAATGGGGCTTCCTTCCTTTTAGAAGACATTAATTATTAGGAGACATTAACTCACAATAAACACGTGGTACCATCAACACCATACTCCACGGTGAGCTCTGCTCTCCGTGGTTTCTCGCTAATCACATGTGCACCATGGACATAAGAATGCACAGGGCATGGTGGATAAGACTAAGGCACACTGTTGATACTTGTCATAGGTGACCATAAGAAAATTATTTACATAGGAGTATAGTGATGCAAGCATGACATCACAAATCAGACAGAATTTTCCCTTTATCCATCATACCATAAGCCAGAAACTATTTCCCAAACTACCCTTAACTCTACCCTTAAAATTGCCGTCATGCATTTTTACATGCACTTACATGTAGGTTTAGGGCAATCACGGCTCAGGCATTGTTTACATCTACTGGTCAGAAACAGTAGGCTTAAGATATTGTTTGAAGATGTGTGACACTGCAAGATCTAAGCAAACTATAAAAAGGACACAATTAACTGCCAATGACTGCATTCCTCCACGGTATAAAAACTCACTTCACATGAGGGATTCAGTGGCTTACTATACAGCTAATTACAAACAAGAAAATACCAATACATTTCACATCAAATCAGAATTATGCTGCTGTAACCTTCTTTGCCCTTGATTAGAAACAACCATAACAGATACTAAAACAATAATTTACATATTTGTAAAAATGTAACAAAATTATACATGCAAATATCACCTTTTTTTGATAGATAAAGGTGTAAGGAAAAAAGGGCACTTTTAGCACAACCAGTTGGGATTGTTCTAAAACAGGTTTCATGAAGGAAAATTTACATTAGTTTTGATTGCATCAAAATACTGTGATTTTGATTTTTTTCTGTTTAGAACAGAAGAGTTGACATTATGATATTGCACTAGAAAATGAGCCATTTTGATTAGACCAACCAAGAAGGTTTCCACAAACAGAAGGAAATGAGCAATGCAATGTACGCTTTTGGTTCCGAGTGTGTCACACACAAAAAAACTGGCATCCCCTCCCAGCTCCACGTGGGGGAAAACTGCAGCGCTCCAATCACTGACTCCGCACAGCCAGCAGGGGGGAGGGGCTTAGGATCAGTAGTAATAACGTTGCATTTCTGTCCAATTGGTGACCCAGTGCTTCTTTCCTGGGCCCTCGGTCAAGAACCCCTCGCTGAGCTGGTACCGCTCCTCCTTCCGTACTTTCACACCGTGGTACTTTGGCATTATCCTGTAGTAACTGGCCCGCTTGAAGAAGCCGCACTGTGGGGCAGACAAGAGAGGGTGCATTGTCATGTAATTTCCCCCACAAACACAAAAACATTCTCACAACATTCTCTGACAATGTTATGGAAAAATGAGATGTTGGCAGGGCAGTGGTTCTTGTGACCACTGGGCCAAGACCCCGTTATCATCTTTGGAAAGCAGGAAGGGCCACTTTTTTGCTTGTCTTTGTCCGAACATGATTGAGCATTCAAATTCCTAAGGAGTATTAACTATCAAAGAAAGGTTGAGCTTTTAGACACAAGCCATCTCGTGGTCAAACAGGAAGCCCTGGAAAAATAAAGTTTAGTGAGGTTAATTATTTTTTTTTTTTTAAGAACTACATTGCCCAGCATTCCCAGGGAAAGAGAACAATCAGATGAGGGAGAAGTTAATGAAAAGGGGAAAAAGGTATACATCTAGGTATCTGTAAGTGAGGGTTAAGTCAAATGTTAGATTTTAAAAGGGGGAGTGTGAAAAAGGTTACCATTTTTCAAAAAACCCCAGAAGCTCAAGACACAAGAGTTATAGAGGAGGAAATTGACTGTCTCCTGAGAGAGGAGACGCCACTGCCTGTTGGGGGCCACATTACCGAGGAGCCCTTAAGTGTGCCATTGGCCCTCAGGGGCCTCCCCACTCAGTAGTCCTCTGTCAGCTTCTCGGTCTCAGAGGGCTGGATCTTCATCTCGGCTTTCTGTGCCTTGGCCTCGTACATCTCCCTTCTGCTCGCCCGCCTGAAGAAGCCACACTGTGGGAGCCGCACCATGGAGCACAGTTAGACAAACGCCTGAACGCAGGCTGGAGCTGAGACCGACCGGACTGCCATTTCATTGTGTATTGGTGGTGGTGCTGACACACTGACTCTGACTTTGTGATGTCCAGGTATACGGATGTTTCATTTTGACTCACTGACTGAGTGACTCACTCACTGACTGACTCACTCACTTAGCGAGTGACTCCTGCAGTAACTCCTTTACCACTAGGGGGCACTAGAGTGAGAAAAGGCCAGTTGCCCAAAATGCTTGTTCAGTTCCTGTCCAATTGGCACTGAATCCTGCTATTAACTGATTAGTAATTCGGCATCATTAACTATGTGAATCAAATGACGGATTGACTTTAGATCATTTTTAAAAGGGAAGCTGTCAAAAGCTCTGAAATTGCCCTGCTGAGCTGGCGTAGGTCTTGGACTAGAGGTCAAGGATAGGAGAGTGATTTTAACACTCTGCCGATTAGTAATCGAAGTTGTGAAATGTGTTTTATTACACGGCAGGACTCAGGATTACTAAAAGACAGACAACAGTGGCAAAGGCAGGAACAGCATTTATGCACAGAGAACATCCAGGATTGCACCTGAAGAGCTCCAGTCCTGTAGTCTCAGAGGGTCAAGGGTCGGGGGGGATTTACAGGAAGTGTTGCTCCTTTTTTAAAAACTCAAAGGGACCTATATAATGAAGTCACCTCACATTATCTAAGGAATATAAACCAGGAAGGGCTGTGCAGTTGTTTGAAAGTAAACCACCATACCACACACAGACGTTTATTCCGCTTACACCACGGCGATTTGCGACTGATATTAATAACGGAACAAACAAAAATTGTTGCTGAGCCGCTCTAGTAGGATGAGGCTCGTACCTTCCACAGAATAAGGATGATCAAGGCAAGCAGAAGGACCCCAGCCACTCCTGCCAGGATTATTATCCACAGGGGGACTTCATAAGGTGTGTCTTTGCCTAGCACCGGGTCAATGTCCAGGGTAAACTGAGGAGAAGGGAGTGGAAAAAAGATGGAGTTAAACTAATGATGTCTGAAGAGAGAGTAAAAAAAAAATTCTATTTATTTGGCAGATGACTTAGGGGGCTGATATAGCATTTAACATTAAATACATGTCACTGGAAAAACACACAAAAAAACGATAAGATGGGTCCAGAATACCCCGGACTACAATGCCAATATAGTGCCTAATAATTTTCCTTTTCAGCAACGTGCTTACAGAATACAAAAATGACAACCTCAATGCTCACCGATCTTGTCTCACTGTTCATTTTAATAGTCGGTTTGTCAGTAACCAATCTCAGCGTAGCCTGGCCTTTCACCGTTACCCGTGAAGCATCAATGTAGTCCTGCAGAACACGCAAATGCACACATACGTTTCAGTCACAGATGGTATGCTTTGGGGGATGAATACACTACCGGTCAAAGGTTTTAGAACACCCCCATATCCAGTCAATAAGCTGTTAGTCAGGCCTGCAGTGTGTGGTGTTTTTGCCAGGAGTTCTTACCTCAAGCATGGTACTGTTCCACACCCGAGCCCGCACAATCACCGTAGCCATGTTGGTCATGTTATGGAGGGGGCAGGAAAACCTCACACAGCGTGCTGTACCCAATTCACAGTCCTGCACATCAACGGCACACAATGCAATGGCTGTAATGGCGCTTTTCCACTGCATGGTATGGTACGGCATGTTAACCAATCCTTGATCTCACTTTTGTCGCTTTTTCCACTGCCAAGCGAACCATACCGAACCTTAGTATCCATGCTGAATTTAGTTACTGCTCTTGCCAGGGTACAGCGAGCCAAACAGGGAGCTAAGGGTGGAGCTAGCAATACTGCAGACAATTGATTGGTCAAGCGCAATCATCACAGAATTGTCCTACTAAATCTCAGACCGGCTCAGACGCAACCGCCATTTTTCTCTTTTTGCGTTTCTCTAAAACAGTCAGTTTTTATGTTCAGATAAAACAAAATCCAGATGAAAAAGTAAATTACAGCTTCCAGTTTCTCCATTGTTTCTGGACTGTGTGCAGTGTCACGTGAGAAATTACATCAACACAGCGGTCGCATTCTTTTTAGTCACTTCAGATAACTCCTCCTATCTAACTCCTCCTATCTTCACGGTTCTGTTGTGCGATGGAAAAACAACACAGGAACTAGATCCGGGAAGGGGATAGTTACGGGTTCGGATGGTTTAGCCATGGCTCCTGTCTGGACTGAACAGTGTCCTTTAACCCAGATCAGGGGATCTCAGTGGGATCGTAGTCATGTCTCACCAGCAGGTAGTACTCCTTCTGGGCGGTCTGAAGGGTGATGGCCGCCTGCGGTTGGATGCTTTGCGGCTCCGAGGCATCGGACGCCTCGCGCCTCTGCCGGCTGTGCCCTCGGTCTGACAGCTCGGAGCGGAAAGAGAGCAAGAAGCACACGCAGGTCACTACGCTAGGACATCCTGGAGAGATCCACCAGTTACATAAAGTCATACGCTAGTTGCTATGAGACATCACATTTGGGGGACATTTTACATTGACATTTTACATTATAGGTGTTTAGCAGATGCCCTTATCCAGAGCGACTTAGACAGTTTACTTTTCTTTACATACAATCCATTTATACAGTTGGATATTTTTACTGAAGCAATTCAGGTTAGGTACCTTGCTAAAGGGTACAATGGCAGTGCTCCACCTGGGAATTGAACCAGCAACCTCTGAGTTACAAGCCCAGTTCCCTAACCATTACACTACACTGCCGCCCATATTTCAGTTTATTTTCAGAGCTTGGGTGTGTCTTGCAGTGGAGGGTGGCTTAACTAGCATAACTAACCGGTAATGGTTATAAAATGTCACCGCAATGTCACTGTGAAGCTGACAGAGAGATGCAAAAATAGAGGCGCAATGCAAAGTTGTCCAGTTCAAATACTGAATGAATGTACTGCTTGAGAGTCCCATTTCATTCATGCAGACGTCTCACACCCAATGGGGCACACTAAATGGGCACACATCTGGAATTGATTCTGATGTCATCACACCTGGCATGGCCGGGTTCAAGCTCTCGCGTACATTCACAATTGCCTTTAATTAAAGGTGCGTAGAATCGACGTAGTGATGCTATTGCCATTCCCCCTGGACTCTCCACTCACTGTGAGGTTCAGCAGGTTCACAACCTCCCCAGGGGGCACGCAGTGGGACTCTGTTGTGCCCTTGGTCACGATCTCCGTCAGGTAAAGCAGCCACTTGCCGTTCGGCACCTCGTAGGGCCAGTCGAACTCCACCTCCAGGCTTCCCATCGTGCCGAGGGGCTCCCCCAGTACTGCCACCTGAACCGGAGCAGGGAAGATCAGCCACTGTCACCTCTTCATCCCAACCCCCCCCTCCACCAGGAGTGACTTGCAGAGTCATATGACACCACAGCTACAATGTGAGCATATTAAACCACTGTCAGAGGATGCTTACTACAGTATCCACATTAGCACACACATTCTAATAATAATAATAATAATGATACTAACTCTTATAATAATAATAATTGACACATTTTTAAATAGCACCTTTCACGGAACTCAAAGCGCTTTACAGTGAAGGGGGGAGGGAAACTAACCTCAACCATCACCAATATGTAGCGTCTACCTGCGTGTATCTTTTCTGTTAAGACACGTACATGCATGCACCTCAACATGCTTTCTGAACAGAAATATTAATGCTTGACACAGGAGTCATCAAATGCTGCTTCCCAGCCCATTTCTGGACCTCTGACAGGTTTCAAAGGTATTCGAAAAAATGACAGGGGTTTCAGTCTGTGCCAGCCGTCACTTCCCTTCACTGTGGAGCCAGCACCAGCTGAGCTATGCGGTCAATGCGTAGGGGTCTGCAGGTGCCTTACTGATCAGAGGAGCTGCTGCTGGCCACAATCTGCACTGTCACAGCTTTGAGACCAGACCATAGAGTGCGTCCACACACCGGAGCCCAGTTTCTTAAACGGGCTGATCCTCCCAGCAGCTCACGGCATTGTTATTATTGTAAGGAAGGTTCGGCTGAAAGAACTGTTACTCACCTTGAAGGTGTACTCCACGGGACTGCCCACATCGCTGGTGGAGTTCATGGCAGACTCGCCCATCACCTTCCCGCTAAATTGGGTTTGTCTTGTGGGTTTATCTCTGGGGCAGAGAGAGAGAGAGATGGAAAAGGAGAGGGAGGGGGGTAGGGGTTAATACACAGGGATAACAACTTCAGAAAGAGGACGCTTGCTAGCAGTGTGGAATCAATGTAGTCTGCAGGACTTGCTGGAGAGCTCCTGACTTACATGGAGAAAGTGGTTTGTATTGAGAACTCGATCATCATTGCCACGGATAGGGGGTAGAGATCATCCTGCTCACTCAGCCTGGAAAACAACACACGTGTGCCCATTAATGTATGTAGGCTTTTAAAAAAAAGTTTAAATAAATTTGTTTCAGATTTTTTCAGTTTTTCTCCCAATTTAGTGCCCAATTATAGCCTCTATTTATTTCGATTTGCCCTCCCCACATGAATTCACTGTTCATCTCTACAAGGCAAGCTAAAGCTTCCTTCAAGACGGAATTCGCCCACTCACGTTCTGGAGACACCCTTACGCGCTTCTCAGTGAGTTCATGCCGGCTCGCCTTACCTGTTGCACCATGGCTACCCTTACATGAGCCAGCCCCAAAGAGTCCTGTGTCTGGTCTAGCACCAACACTTCCAGTTCCTCAGTGGCTTTTGCCTTGTTCCCTCTCTGTCACCATTATTTTTCTTACGATAGAATTAAGCAGGCATGTTATTGAGGGTGGGGTTTATTGTTTAATGGTTCTGCCAGCATTTAACATGGAGACCGTTAAATGGAAGTTTTTTTAATAAACTTCTGCTACTTTTGAACGCGATAGCTGAGGCTGAAGTCTCAAACTGTTTATGATTCTTTTGCTTGATTAACAAACATGAGGAATTATCTGTGACCATTGGCAGGTCATTCATTTTTGTCCTCTGCATTAGCTTTCTCTTTGTTTAAATTGTTGTCATACACATTTTTAATTGAATAAAGTAAAATCTATGCTTTTAACTTGTATAGTAAAATTTAACTGTAAATTGCATTTTATATAAACGGATGTTTGTGTGTGTGTTTGCGCATGTGTGTGTGTTTTTACAAGCTGCATTTTCATTTGGGTATTTGAGTGACTGAGATACAGCAACAAAACCCCTTTAAATGTATATATTGTCAAATATTTTACAATTAAATCACCTTCTTTACTTTATTATGGGCTTTACCAAGCAAAAACTCAATGGAATGGTAACACTGGGCAAGTTCAATTTTCCCATCTTTGGGCCCGAGCTAATTTAATGCTATTCAGCACAACCCAGGATGGACCACCACTTACGTTTCAGACTGGGTCTCATCTCAGAATATGCATATCTCTTAATTCTCTTAAGTGTGCAAAAAAGCCTTAAGTAAGTTTCTCAAGTTGGGCTCTGAGTGTTTGGGAAAATATACGTTTTGCTAAAAGTCTGCATGCTGAAATTGTGTGGGACCAGAGGCTGGGTGTGTTGGTATTTTGAGCTAAGTAGGGTCCACACCCTAAATAAAGATGCTAAGGGGTGGGATAAGTACTTACGTGGACAGCTGCAGCTGAGACTCAATCTCTTGCGTGTGCAGACCGATCCCAGTGATCTCAAATATGACCTGCAGCCGCTCCTGTGGGAGAGGAGACGCAGAGAGAGGTGCTGTTACCCTCTGGAGCTAACGTTGTTACAGACTTACTGGAGTTACAGACCAGAGAGCACAAACTGAGCAGAATAACAGACAGGGTTCAGGCTGGACATAATGTGGGGGATGGGGAGGGGGGGGGAGTGGTCTGCGCTCCTACCCTCTCATTGCCACTTAAGGGGTTTCCCAATTCACACAACAGCGTCTCTTCCGAATGGCACTCGATGTCCGAGTCCTTCAAAAACAAAAAAGAAAAAAAGACAAATTTAGGCAAAGCATGCCGCATGGTGCTAAACATCAAGGCTACGACTTTTATCTGCACAAATACATATTCCTCCCTTTTATAATCCATTATAGTTTATATCACAGTCCATTTGGTTTCTCATCTTTTTCTGGTTGCGCCCCTGTGTCTGCAGCTTCTCGATGCTGAGGCAGCTCTATTCTCCTGGCTTAAAGCCCATAAATTGGGCGTTAATGTTCACCTGCTGAAAAGCAGTAAAAAGATCTGATTTCTGATCTACGGTTTCATTTTCCCCAAGGTGCACATTCTCAATCACAATAGTTAAGTGTCTGATTTCAGGTCTAACAAAAAATCGACCTGTGTAGAGCTGTCATGTGCCTGTGTTCGGGGAGGAAGATATTCACAGCAACTAATTAACCTTTTGTGTCCTCCGTAAAACAATGACCCCTCCCCTGCACTCACCGGCGAGCGCACTCCTGAGTAGCGTAGCGTCGGTGGGACGGTGATGTTGAGCATGGCCTGGTGGGCATCCTCTGCCAATTTCCCGGGAGCCGGCAGATTAGTCACCTCCACAATCAGCATCACCTTCTTCACACTGGTGGTGTACTCTAGGATCTGGCGACCACCTCGGCTAGGCAGACACGTTACATCACACAGCGTTACATTACGCAAGTGTGTTACATTACATTACATAACATTGGTATTGCATTACATTACACTACACTAAAGTACATTATTATTACTACATTGAACTGTATGGCATCTGTTTGCTAAGAGAAAACCTTGCGTCGCATACAACATGAGAACATTTTAACATACACTCATCGTACTTATACTGCCCGTCTCGGGTGCCCCGTAACTTCCATAACCAGCTGGTCACAACTCCAATAATCTCACCACTATTCCACACTAAAAAAGTTATTCCACACTGATCGCCATTATCGAGCTACGGAGCCCCATGGAGATCCTGCCCTGATGGCGCCCCACACACCTGGGAAAAGGGATCTGCTGCTCGCTGGCATACACCGCTGTCAGCTGCAGGTTGCTAGTGCACGTGTTGTCCGATCCACACTCCTTCTGAAAGTTAATCTGAGAGGCAGTAGGGAACACCGTGAGGCGCACTGGAAACGCTAAACCGCACAGCCTGGTGCACACCATCAGAATAAAGAGGCAAGATTACATCACAGGCGATGGTGAAGGCACGAAAGGCAAAGTGCAGCAGTGTCGATCAAACGATGGGCAGCAAGCATCGTTACCAAATGGACAAAGTCCTGTAGCTCCCAAAGTCTCAGCAAATCAGCAACGGCCTACATATACACATGCAATACGAGTTAAATTATTTACCGGAATGTTTTTTTAACAACTCAGCATTGTAATTGAGACTTAGATGGGGGGAAAGAGCTGCCAAAGGCCCGTTGCTGCACCCAGAGCACTGCGATGAACCTCCAGTGTGGAAGCCGTTGAGCTTGTGCGGGTGAAAGGCCTTACGCCTCCGGTGTGAGAGTTGTTGAGCTCTGGGTCGCTCTGGGTCTCTGGACGCGGGCCGTACCTCGGCTCTCTCGCTGAGGCTCTGGGCGCCGCTCAGCATCGGGAAGGCGTCCAGGTTCTGCAGGTTGCGCCGAGCCTTGGCCTTCTGCTCGTGCAGCGACACGTTCAGGGAGAACACCACCGGCTCCAGTTTGTCATGAACGGGTTCCTGTGGGACGCACACACGCACACATGATATGATATGATATGATATGATATTTCATTTATATTGCGCCCCCCAACCAATAGTTACATCAGCCCGGGGCGCAGCCCGAGGGAGAGGAAAACAAAAGACAAGAACAATAGGAACATGCAAAGTACAGGCAGCCATCCAAACAAACAAAGAACATAAAGACATAAATACATCTGTCACACACCACTCTCACTACCTACCAAGTATAACCTGCTTCTGTAACCACTCCAGAGGAAAAATCTACCCTGCACATTTACACTGACATTTTCAGGATATCTTTCCACTTGCAAGGTTGTTCTTCCATGCACTTGGCTTATTTAATACCAAGTATCTGTCCTTCTACCAACATTTCGGCCAGGTATCGATCAATTCTGGATTCCGGATGTGAATGGCTGTTAAAAGCACGGATTGGGCCCTTACCACCAGGCTGAGTCCCAAGGTCTGGCATGCGGCGGTGGGCATGGACAGGAAACCTGTGTAGACATCCTGTTTGTTGTCAAGGAAACGGACCCGGGTGCTGCGCCGATCCCGGTCGGCCTCCACGGTGTACTTCACGGCTGTGTGGAGGGGGAAGGACAAGAGCGAGGAGTCTACCAAAGTGTCCATGTCAAGTGGTAACAAAATACTGGGTCTTACTGGAAAATGGATAGCCACTTACTGATGTCCTTCTTAAAGTCCTTGTTGCCCGTGCTGAGGGTGTAGGAGAAACATACCTTCACAGTCACGCTGCAAAAACGGCATTAAAACAGAGTTAGAAATGAGGGGTTCTGCTACAGCTTTTTGGTCTGACACTTTATAAAAATAAAAACATTATAAAACTTTTAAGCAGGAAATAATCAAAATGCAATCTGGTTGAGCAAAATACAACTGAGCTGCTTACTTGGCAGAGAGGTTTCAAGAACATACTGTACCCTCAATCCATTTTTTATATTATTTTATTTTTTAAGAAATCATAAATGCAATCTGACAAGAATTTGACTGAGCTTTTTTTAAGAAATCAAAATGTATTAAAGTGAGCACATATGAGCACAAATTATTAATTTTAATCAAGGTGGAAGTGCATAATGTTGTAGGAACATTGCAATCATATTTGTCACTGCTCAATTCAATTATTCTGTCACATTGCTGGCTTATATACAAGTAACTGCCAAAATAAAGGAAACACCAACATAACGTGTCTTAATAGGGCATTGGGCCACCATGAGCCACCAAAACAGCTTCAATGTGCCTTGCCATAGATTCTACAAGTGCCTGGAACATTATGGGAGGGATGCAACACCATTCTTCCATAACTTGGTGTTTTATTGATGGTGGTGGAAAACGCTGTCTTAGGCACCGCTTCAGAATCTCCCGTAAGTATTCAGTTGGGTTGAGATCTGGTGACTGAGACGGCCATGGCATGTGGTTTACATTGTTTTCATGCTCATCAAAGGATTCAGTGACCTCGTGCCCTGTGAATGGGGGCATTGTCATCCTGGAAGAGAGCACTCTCATCAGGATAGAAATGCTTCACCATAGGATGAAGGTGATCACTCAGAATGGCTTTGTATTTATTGCTGTTTGCCCTGCCAACTCTAAGGTGCTGGGTGGACATAAACCATGCCAGGAAAATGCACCCCGCACCATAACAGAGCCAGCAGAACCCTTCATTTACTCAAGTGCTTTATTTTGGCAGTTGCCCATATACAGATGTTTATAATGAACATGATCATTGCAATTGAGCGTAAATAACATCAGGCTACCATGGCTGCAAGGGGCACTATAAATTAAATCTTAAATAAAAAGAGGAAATCTGAGTGTTCTCACCAGGCCTTCTCACCAGGGGTGCAGTGGTTGGGGTCCACAATTTTGGGCAGCACAGTGAAGTTTTTGGAGAGGTGAATGACCGGACGTGCCCTAAAGATGGGTAGACCATCAGGCCTGAACGTCACATCAATTGCAAACACAGTGAAGCCTTACTGTGAAGTCTAATCTGGAAAACTGGGTCAGCAGATCAAGAGCAGATTGTCAATGAATGGAATAAACTGAAACATGGCGGAGCCTTTATCTCCATGCGTTCACTCACTCTCAAATCTTCAGGGAAACACCCAATTTATTTGTATTTTTTTATTTAACCGGGAAAATCCCTTGAGATGAATCTCTTTTTCGAAGGAGGCCCTGGCCAGGACATCTTACAGCTTTACAGCCTTCCAAAAAGGTACAGTTCAAAATCAGCCACAGTACAAAACAATATACAAAGCACTCATTCAGTAACAATAACAATAGTTTCAGCCTAAAGAAAGCTGTTACATTTCTCAGTTCAATATTGAATGAAATACTCCAACCATGAGAGCACCCCCAATGGCCTCTCAGCTGGTTACAGCCTCGAAGCATTTCTATAACGCTTGTGCAATGTTGTTCCAAAAATGACTCGATTATGAGAACTTTATGGGTTAGGTGGGCTTAAATTCACAATGGGCAAGCATCTCATTCCTTCCATGTATTTATGCACATCTTGTAAGTCGCTCTGGATAAGAGCGTCTGCTAAATGCTTAAAATGTAAATGTAAATGTAAATCTCATGTAAGGATATTAGACAAAGCACAATACTGCTCACCATACAGTACTATATTTGAATCTCAACAAAAAATATTTTCAGTGTAAAAAAAAAAAAAAGAAGCCAAGTTACTGAAAGGAATGTAGGAAAAATATGGGTAGCATTGCTTTGGGACAGTGCTTTCTTTTAGTTCCTGTGAAATACATTTGTGAGTTGTAATATCATTTTGATATCAATAATTTAGCACAACAGAGAGATTTTAGGAACTGTGTTTTACAGATGTACAGAGGGTATATGCTTTATATGCAGGGCTGGAGTTTCAGCACAGGATTGTAAGAATCATGCAGATAAAAAAAAAAAAAATCCTGGACATTAGTTCAGCACAAAGTGTGAAGATCAATATGGTGCAGGGTTTATACATTGACAAGCAATCATTTTATTCATGTATTTTTCTCTGGCCAAATAAATCTACACCAAGAGCTGGTAAGGCTCACTGATACGCAGAGCTTTACCAGTCCAGGACAAGGCTCGGACATTCAAGGTGCCTTTAAAATGTTCGCATGTTCACGGCTGGTAACTCCGGTCTCTTTCCCACCTCATCGCACAAGTCACAGTGTTGAAATAAAGAGCGGACACTCTGCCCCGATGCCCCTACCTGAGCAGAGCGATGCGGTCATCCAGGGAGCCCACTAAGACGTCGGGGTAGCTGTTGTCATCCATGTCCATGCCACCGTTGATGGAGTACCCAAACGTCTGGAACCGGCCATCGCCGACCTCCTTTCCCTCGATCACCTGACAAGGACAAAAGAGAGGCTTGTGAAAACGACAGCGTAAGAAAGAGAGAGAAAAAGCCAACCTATTCGTAAAATGACTCCATCATTTCCCTCTGTTCTCAACATCTGCGGAGAATAGCTTTCACGATAGGAGACAGATTAAACAGCTGTGCCATTTCAGGTGACTACTGACCAACAACTCCATTGACAATTGTCATTCATTTACGAGGCAGGCCACATCACCCATGACTTCATTGAACTCACGTAGGGATTCATTTTTTACATTTGACATTTTAAGCATTTAGCAGACGCTCTTATCCAGAGTGACTTACAAGATGTTACAATTCGACTTACAATTCTACTTACTGAACAAATAACTAACACATAAGGGGTACACAAATAGTAAGAACATGAATCAGGATCCAAATCTCAGAGGGATAATGCATCCTAACGACCACTCCGGTGGAGTTGTTACCTGGCTGGAATCTTGGGAGATGCCCTTCTTGCCACCCACCCAGATAAAGACCTTCCCAGAGCCGTGAAACGGGGCTCCTACAGCAAAGTCTGTGGAGTAGAGAGACCACAGGCATCAGAGATAGAGGACAAGCCAACCCCAAGTGTGAGTCATGAAGCACAGACCTTCCAGTCTTTCAACATGGGAAAACTGTGTCCCGACAAACAAAAAGCAACAGTAACAAATTATTAAATGTAAAAAACTTTTTTTGACTCAGAGGTAAAAAAAACTACTAAACTACTCTAACCCCATTCTGTCAAACCATAACTCCCTACAATAAACTACTCTATCTAACCTATTCTATACCATTTAAAACCCACAAAAACTTTATTTCTGTATTTATATTTTTTTTTATCCCATCAAAAGACAACCAAAAAAAGAAAAAAAGATGTATATATATTTGTTACATCCAAACACGTTTTCTATTTATTAATTCGTTTTTTAATTTATTTTTATATATGTATATTGTGTGTATATGCATATATGTATATTATAATGTGATATTTCCCCACTTCTTTGGCTACAGTGATGTTAGTTAAAAAATTGGTGATGCATGTAAAGGTGTGCATGGCAGATGCACCACTGTCCTTTACAGCCTTCTCTCTGCGATGTGTGACTGTCACCTCTAGAGGGCAGCAGGGAATCGTCAGCGATGGAATGGCTGTGGTCCCACAAGCTCTTCGAACCGAACAATGGCGTGAGTGACCTAATGCACAGTGTCACACGTATGCTTCAAAGGTTCTGTACCAAGAATGTCTTAAGGATTTTTGAGGTAAACCAGAATTAAATAAAATAACGTGACCACACCAGGAGCCCGATTACAAACGAATCAAAAGCTAAAAACCTGATTTGCACTAATCTTCACGGGCTTATTTGCACTAATCTTCACATTCTGAAATGAAAAGAAGATTCTCACGGGATCGGGTTTGTTAAACGCAAAAGGGAAGGTCATAGCTTTGTTTGACCGTGATCTTCAGTGGAATTACACTGTAGCTTCTACTAGGAAGGCCTCTTTCAGGGCTTCAGAGATACCCCCTTTGAACAAAGCAGAAGTTTCCTGCTTAAAGCAGGGACCCTGAAGTCACCGGGCTGCGTGTGGGGCTACAGTGACGTTTACCTTGGAAGCCATCTTGGTTGACGTCCCCGATGGCAGCCACCGCCAGGCCGAACGCCGAGCCCCGGAAGCCCCTCAGCACCATGCTGGCTGTTTTCTGGAAAGCCCCGTTCTCGTTCATGAACACGTAGACCGCCCCGCCCTCCTCCTCCTTCCGGTCGAAGTAGAACGGCGCGCCCACGATCAGATCGTTCCAGCTGCGTCATCACCCACGTGCGCGCACACGCACAAACACACACACACAATTCGCTCTTATTAGTGATGGCCATAAACGTGTACGCTCTGTTGTCTGCAGTTAGAGACAGATACGATGCAGTGGGCAGCGGTCGAGCCGATGGGGACGTACTCGTCGTTGTTGAGATCGGTGACGGCGAGGCTGCTCCCGAAGTAGGAGCCCACTTGCTCCCCAGGAAGGGTGAGGAAAACCTCCAGCGCATTCTCTGCTTTCAGTCCCAGAGTGACGGAGCCTACGGCCTCGTCCCGCGGAGACCCCGTCACCACTGTGTACTCATCCCTACTCAGCAGCTTCCTCTCCTCCAACACAGAGTACCCTGTAACGTGCCACACACACACACATATAACACTGTCATCCTGCATCTTTTTTTCTTTTTACTTTCTCCTTCTTTCATTTTTTCTCCCATAGTCCTGAAACCGGCAGTGACATGTGCGAAGCACCGCCTCCTCCGAGCCGGAACTTGCCAAGCCGTCACTGTAACTCCGGCATGCACACAGGGCCACTCTTATATGCAGCAAACTCATATCGGCTTCCCTCCCCCCACCATGGAGCGGACAGTACTCCGGCCAGAGACGGTACTGTGATCTCAGTCACGGCTTGTTTGGTTTAGTGTTGGCAGGGATAGCGGTTATCATTTTTTGTATATGAACTCTTCATATGTATCGTCACGTTTTGGTACATGGTACACCGTGCAAACGCTTGCAACATTAGCAAATTCATTTTGAGTGGTTTCAGGTACAGTGAGGGGCGGTCCAGTGGAGACCCAGTGTTCCACCATCTTTGCGTGTGATGGCTCTGCCGTACCCATGTAGCTGTAACGCTTGTTCAACTGGCCGAAGTCTTTGACGTTGGAGTCCCAGGAATTCCCGGGAGTGGGATCCCTCCATGTGACATGGACGTTGCCTGAAATGAAAAGGCGGTGCCAATGAAAAAACCCACTGCAGATGTTCAACAACACAGATCATGAAGGTAGAAGGTATTGAGAATTAATCCAAAATGACATAAGGTATTCTTTTTTTTCCTGTTTTTCTCCCTATTTAGTGGCCAAATATACCTTCTATTTATTTTTATTTGCTCTCCCCACACAAACTCGCCACCTGTCTCTATGAGGCAAGCTTTTTCTCCGCTTCCTTTTTGACAGAATTCCCCCACCCACGTTCTGGAGACACCCATACGCACTTCTCAGCGAGCTCATGCCGGCTCACCCTCCCCCCTGGGGTGGACAATAGGGTACGTTAGACCACACAAGGTATTCTTTGACATAAAAATAAACCCCACTCATGACCCATACCTTGCCACACAAAACTGCCCGGTGAGCCGATGTAGACGTCTGTCTCAGTCATGCCCGCTGAGATGCCCATGTTGCACATGCCTTCCAGTTCCATGTCAAAGTTGGGGTTGCAGCCCTCGTAGCTGTAGGCTTGCCAGTCGTCACTGGAGTCATAGGTTAGGTCGTTGCCCCGCACATAGCACTTCCCAATCATCCGCCGCTGCTCCTCGTCCCCACCCCTAATCACCTTCACATAGCGGTGTCCACAGGCCTAGACGAGGGAAGGGGAGGGGAGGAAATCTGCTTTCTGCATTTGAGCATCACCAAGACAAGATAATACTGCCCTTTTGCAACATTTCTGCAAGTTAAGATAAGTTAAGATAAGCCGTAAGTTAAATGGAGAGAGAACTCTTTTGCACTAATCATGGCAACAGGGAAGCACCTTAAACGGGCAATCAGGAAAAACACAGGTGAAATGTGAAATAAAAGGTTTGTGCCTTTGTGTCTTTCCTGCCTTGTACAAGTATTGTCAAGTGTGTCGGACCAAGGTAGATTCAAGGAGTAGGAGTAAGCAGGGACCTACACACTGACAAACAATTGGCATGAGAAAAAAATGCAACAGAGGCTCTGGAGCATGAACCTGTGAGCCTTAATCCATCGTCAGCACAATGGGGAAAAGAGAGGAGAGACTTACCAGTACTCGCCCCCCTCGTTGACCCCTCTGGCTAGCCAGGCTCACTCCCAGCCACATCCCTTCCACCATCTCATGGGGATCCGCTGAGGGGGTTGTGTCATGAGACCATTCAGCTACTATAATCTTCACTGATAAATGCACATGATCTATATGTATGCATGTATGTAAATACACAAATACAGTACAGTCCAACAGTAACACTAGGAGCGGCATGATGTTTTTCAGGTTTTTTTGTTGTTGTTTTTGGTGATGTTCTAAATTAAAATATAACAAAAGGAACGACTGTTGTAATTCAATACTACACTCATAGCCATGATGCCTTTGTGGTGTTGGTGCCTCCCTAACACAAATTGGACACTCTCTCCCCCAAACATATGATAATAGCACACTGAAAATCACGTTTCGCATTGTGATATGCATCACAGAACCTAATGGGTTCCTGATGGGACCTAAAGTCTAATGGGTGAGAATAGGTGAGAGGAGGGGAGAAGACATTAGCCATTTTGCAATGTGAATAAAACTGGGTGGGCCATTTTATTGTGGGGGTAATATAATTAAAATGTATAAACAGATTAAGTTTGGAAATGTTACCAAGAGCATCACAAAGATGTCTGTTTGTGCTGACTGCAAGTAGGGAAAGGAGGAGAGCAGCAATTTCTAAATGAATAAATAAACACATGCGAAAAGGTGCATATTGTTGTGGGTACAACCAACGTGTTCAGTATTATCAACAAATTACTCTTTGATTATTTTCTATCAATACTTACATTGACTTATACATACTGTTATTTTTTTAAATTGCTTTACATTTATTCTCGCTTTACATTCATATATTTAGGTGCTGAGAACGAGAGAGGAGAATGTTTCATCACACTGCTTGACCTTTCTACATTCACAATGTGTGTTTATGTAGGTTACATTTTATAATGCCATTCATGTTTTTTTATTATTTATTATTTGTTTCGTTTTGTTTCGTTACACGTTTTTTCCCCATTTTTCTCCCAATTATACCCTCTATGTCTTTTGATTCACCCACCCCTCATGAGCCTGCTGCCGGTCACTACGGGATGAGCTAATACCCGAAGGCTGGCAATGATCCGCCTCCTCCGAGACGGAACTCACCCGCCTACTTTCTAGGGACGCCCTACCACTCCTTGGCGAGCTTGTGCCGGCTTTCCCTCCCGATGCCATTCATGTTTTACATTTGTATTTAAATGTGCCTTCTACATGTTCAGTTACATGTACTTTCTGTTTTATATTTTTAGTCAAAGATAAATTCAAATAAGGCTGAAAAGAAAATATGTTGTGTTTCATATTCTTATAAAAATTGGTATACAGTATTAAAAGTACACATAATGGTTAAGTACCTTGCTCAAGGGTACAACGGCAGTGCCCCACCTGGGATCGAACCTGCAACCTTTGCGTTACAAGCCCAGTTCCATAACCATTATGCTAACACTGCCACAAACTAGCTACCTGGCAGCAACTTAGGGTCGGGTTTGTGTGGGGATCACTTGCGTAACGTTACTTTATGGTAACATTATTTAAAAAATAATAATGCTACCGCTAACTGGTTTGAAACTGGTTAATGGTGGTTAGTCGGCCCCCAATCTATCCATTATTCCCATTCCTAGTTCTAATAACACCTCAGAATCACCCTCATCCGCTCTGGCTACCTGGCGCACCACTGCTCCTCTCACTCCTTCAGTATCGGAGCGCCGCCACTGCAGTGTACATCGCACTTCCTGAAACTATAATTACTTAGCAGAGGCTCACCAGATGCATACAAATCGATACATCCCTTCCAATTCATCCCATGCCAGACACGCTCAATGCAAACTGGTCAGTCCTAGATTAAACACATGCTTCTCCCTAACCATACAATCCTCCTCCGACTGTACAATGACTGCCCGTCATTACCTCCCGACACCATGACCAGTAGCACAGCTTGGATACTCTTTTGCGGGGAGCCAGCACAATAATAATAATGATTATTTATTGCCATGTTACACAAGGTAATTGGAATTGGTCTTTCCGCATATCTCTCCTAAGAGAGGTCCAAGCATAGGGCTGGCAATAGTACAGCACCCCTGGAGCAGTTAGGGGTTCAGTGCCTTGCTCAAGGGAATTTCAGCAGTGGCCCAGGAAGTGAACTAGCATCCCTCCGATTTCCAGTTCATTGTTTTATCGTTTGGGACTTAAACCAGCAACCCTCCACTTGCCAGCCCATGTCACTAACCACTGAGCCACTTCCACCCCTATCACAACTCCAATCCGTGATCAGGGGTTGGCATCTCCTGAAGAGCACGTCCGAGGGCCTGATTTTTTTGCTGGTTGGCACAACTCTGGTCTGCAACCAGGGGATGGCCTTAACGAAGCAATATCCAAGCCAAAGCTACTATGCATGTATTCCCATCTCTACCATACTGTCATCTAACAGGCAGGCAGCCAAACCAGTGAAATCAGATGACCCTGTTAACTATGTGAGCCTCACACCTTTGCAGACCCCAGCAATCAGGCTTTCAGAAATGAATGAGCAGTGTTGTTTATTTTGCTGTGTGCGTGTGTGTGCATGTGTGTGTGTGTGTGTGTGTTGGGAGTCGGCCTGTGGTGGAGATTTTCAGAAGAAAACGAGGACACTATATGCTAGTGTTTTGCAATGGGTGACTTTGTGAGCTTTCGCTGATTTCATGATAAAAGGTTTAAAGAGGCAGAAGGACATTTGACTTTTTAAAGACCAGTGAAGAACACCACCTACTGAGAAACTTAATATCATTAATAGATACAATATCATCAATACATCCAGCCCTAGACTAACAATGTAAAAAAACATGGTTTGATTGATTCCCAATTTAATCACATTCCAGGAGCATTTCAAAGAACTGCTAACCTTTGAAACAACTCTTAACAAAACAAACGCAAAGACCCAGCCTACTTAGAAAAGACCAACTCTTTGGTACGGTTTGAATTAGTCATAAACCAAAGATTTTCACAATATTCACTGAAAAAAATTGTTGAGATGCCTACAGGCCTTTGTAAAGCAATGTAGTAAGCAGGGGTAAGAATACCCAATAACTGATAAAATACATTTCTTAAAGCTTGAAGTTTAATCTTTCAAAACAATGCAAAAAAACAAGTTAATGCAGAATTGAGAGAACTCACTTGAAGTTATCTAGCTAGCTACACTGCCGGTCACTGAGGATAGCCAAAAGTGTCCTTTTTGTTTGCCATTTCCATTGAAATAATTCGATTATATGAAGAGTTCATACGCAAAAAACGATAAATGCCATTCCATCCATCGTGATTGAGAACAATGCCGTCTTTGCGATTTCCAAATAGTTTCGTTGTAAAACTCGACATACTGTATCTCATGCTGTATGTACAGTTATCGCAAAGACGGCACTGTGATCTCAATTATGACGTGTTTGGTTTCGTTTTGGCAGGAATGGCGTTTATCGTTTTTTGCGTATGAACTCTTCATATTCTCTAATCACATGTGAGTAAGGATGATCATTTCTGATCCCACGCCAGACAGCCCAGCGGTCCCTACTTGAGCTGACCAGGTCCATCCTGCTGCAGTCAGAGGTGTCAGTGTTGATTGGACAGGAGTAGATTGCGCCCGTCTCATTGACCTGCATAGATGGGTGGGCTTTGTCCTTCGGCGCTCCTGTCAGGAGCCTGAAAACAACGGAAAAAAAGAACAAAAAGACACCATGTCATTAATGGCTGGGAATCATTCACTTCAACCTCAAGTACATATATGAACGTGTGGCTAATGTTTTGCTTGTGGGACTTGTGTGTGAAAATGTACAGAGAATACAATTACAATATTTCACATTGTTGTACAAGTGGAAAAGGGAAACAAAAAATGAATTTTGCACCTGCCAAGTAAAAAAAGATTCTCAGCTCTGAGAGATATCACAGCGTGCCAATCGTCTAATGCTTCTGCAGGGTGCTGTTTTTGTTTTCCTCCTGCTCTTCCAAGCGGATAAGTTACACACGATGCAGGCACTGATGGTACGTGCATTAGTGATGTTTGGAATGGGGGATAAAAAAAATGGAGAGTGAAAGAGCAATGAGAGACGATGGGGTAAGGATGAGGAGATGAGAAACAAAGGTATACAGGAATGGAGAAAACAGATGGTGGATAATTGCCCTGCTCTCCATCCAACATCAGCCCAAACTCTGGGGGAGTCACGTGACTATGAAGTTTGGCTTTGCAGGAATGAGGAAACGGGGGATGTTAAATGAAGGGTTAGTGAGCCCCAGCGTGTCTAAACTTGAGAACAGATGAGCGCAGGCCCACAGAGTCCATGTTTCCCTTCTCCCCCACTCACTCTTTCTGTCACCTTCGCAAACAGCAGGCTTTTTGAAGACCATTTGGGGGTTATCTGTGAGGGCACAGCCCTTGTTCCATACCCAAAAGCATCAACGCAGACATTGTCACCTCAAATCCGGCTAGGTGACACGACTCAAAAATCAACCTTCCTCCTTGTTGCAGAGAGTAGAGATCACATGGTTTTATATGGACAGTGGTGCTGGCTCAAGGAAAATGGAAGCATGTCACAAAATTTCACCGGGCGAGTGAAGTGCCGTTGTCACGGAACACCTTGCCGAGAAGACGGGATTCTGCAGTGCACCACCCCGGGGTGGTTAAAATATCTGCCCCCACGTGACGGCGCGGTGGCGCTGAGGTGATGATGTCACTGAAGTGAATCAGACTGTTTGGTACCCCGAGGACAGGCGCTCTCTCTCAGCAGGTGTTACCTGCCACAGGAACGAGCCAAGCAGCCGTTCCTAATCTTACAGCAGAGCAACAGCATGCAGACTTGCCAGTGTCAGCCTAAGACCTTACTGCATACTGAAAAGTCAACATATACTGTATCTTGGGGTTGGGGCATAGGATAGCCAACTATAGCGTGGACTACATTATAGAAATGGATCTGTAATGGAACAATTCCTGTATGTAGGTAAGGGCTTAGGAGCTGTTGGGTAGGTTATGAGGTGTTAATTAAGAAGGAATTCTGTGGAAATCAGTTGGAGAAAGGTGGTTTTGTCTGGGCGTTGAAGGCAGAGTGTGAGATACACAGCGAGCGTCTGTATACATAGGCGAGGCCCGCTGGCATCAACCCTCTGGCACAGGTGTTTTAGCTCAATTGCCCACATCACATTGCTCAGGATGGCCTAGGTGTTAGGAAAGCAGTCTTGTGTGGCCCAAGGGCATGACCAGATATAACAGCCAAGGCGTCCACAACAGAGCTGGGCAACGTGGGTGAAACTTAAATACCAGTTAAAAGACGCCTAGGGTTGTTCTATGAGGAAATAAAACTGAGGGAAAACACATGGCAGATTTCATCCTATCCTGTAAGTACTGTTTGACTTCTAAGGTTTCTAAGGTTTTAAAATACAGTAGTACCTCAGAGTTATGTACTGACAACCAAACGGGTATGAAACACAGCATTCACAATTACACCATATAAAGGTCCTCATTATCACTGGTGCCAAAATGCAAGCATTACATAACAACAAGTCACACTTTCTATTGATAAAAAAACTTGAAATACTATCAAAAATTAGACAATGTGATATGTCTATTGCTAAAGAACGCAGCAAGGGAAGGTCAGCCATGATTTTGTTCTTCCCCTTCCTTGTTTGTATTTAAACAATGAAAAAAAGTGTATATAATATAAAAATGTGCATATAATCTAGATCTGGGTAAAGGCACAAAAGATCCACAAAAACATTCTTCCACAAAATATTTTTTAGTCTAAAGAGGAACATCCCTAAGAAAATGCACATTTGCCTCTATATTACCATATTTGGAGGTAGCTTATGAGCGATCTGCAAGTTGTTTTTTAATTTGACATGATACAATATTTTGTGTTGATCAGTGGCATAAAATCCCAATGAAATCCATTTTGATTCCATCAAGTCATAAAATAAAATGTGAACAATGCCAAAGGGGGTGAATACCTTACACCCACCGCACCTTGATACATTTCAGCTATGACAGCACTCAAAACAGAAACAGGAATTTGCTCCCCCAGGTCCCCCTTCACAGAATAGTCAATGAAACTACTACATCTCCAGGGTAATGGCCAATGGCAACAGGACCAAAAGACCTTGCAGTCTCTCTCATGCTGGCCTTTCGCTTACTGAATAATAATTGCAGGGAGGGACAGGAGGCTTGGCTGTAATGATCACTCAGTAGTAGAAATGATCTGAGATACCATAGACATACCAAGCACGGGGGAGGCTCGGGAAAGAGAACGGAGAAGCTTTGAAAGACTGATGTGTCTTTGGTGCCCTGGCCAAATACCTGAGAGAAAGAGGCCCACCTCTTAAAAGGAGGAATATGTGTGTGTGTATGTGTATCTGTGTGTGTGTGTGTACATGTGTGTATGTGTATGTGTGTGTGTGTATGTGTTTGAACACTGGAACAAAATAGAATGTAGTTTTGCTGCTTCTAAAGTGCCATCACTTCAGGGAGTTAATAGCAAATTTGAACAATGCCGCTTGATTCTTGGCAAGCTTACACGGTCAGAGGCACTGACTGCCAGCACATAACCCTGAGTCATATCTGTGATGGTGAGCCTGGGATGGGCTGCATATTTATTTTAACTGGAGATTTGTTAACGAAAGCCCGGGCCCTCCTGTCTTATGCCCCCCTTCCTCCTGGCCTGGCTCATAGTCAGCAATGAGGAGAATCTCTCTCCTACGTCTTTCTGAAGTGGACATTAAAGCCTCACACCCTGGCGCTTTATTCCCTCGTCTCCCATTTTCGTGTATTGGTGAATGAATGCGTTAATTCCTTAATCCATACATTCATAGGAATTACATGATTCTAAGTGGAATGTTCTTCAAATGTTGGGAACTGTAGTTCAATGCAGAATCTACCTCACATGTCTGTCCACCTTTTGTGCACCAAAGTGATGCTTCAAAAGGCAATAAGCTAGAATTCCAGAATGTCATTTGTGAAAGCGTTCTTTAAAAAAGAATCAATGTTAGTGCTAGCTTCATAGTTGTAAACCAGCCAGTTACCTAAAAAGCAAAATGTGTCAGGATGTGTGTGTGTGTGAGGGATTGTTTTTAGTTTTATGTGCTATGGAACTAAAGACACTACATTAAAGAGGCTAGCATCCATAACCAGAAAGCACTGAAATAGTCATAATTGCTGGGCAAAGCTGTAAGGAATTAGGGCATGGACTAGGGCTTGGACATTCATGACTGAAGATCAGACCTTTGGTATTTGTATGTCAAGTTGCGATTCAAATTGTATTTAATCATTTAAAAATAAAAAGCAATTACTTCCATTTGAAGTTTTTAAATGAATACTTGGAAAAAAAATAAGAATCCGTCAACAAGTATACAAAATTACTTTCAAATACATTCTCTAAAACTACTATTTCAAACTATTTAAAAATAGTCTTAAAAACATTTCAAATATCCTGAAATGCCTTGCCCTAAAACATTGACAAATAATTGTAATGTTTTTCCAAAAATCCACTTTTGGTCAAGGGACTTGAGTGAGTTTTGGAAAAAAACAATTGGGGGTGGGCTTCAATTAGGATGTTCCCATATTAGGATGTTGGGTGGCATGTGGTTTTGTGGTTGCTCCAATCATATTCCAGTACTGCTTAATGAGGCAATTGAGCTCACCTGTTTTCAATTGACCTACTGCATAAAAAGCCACCTTCACAAGCTGATGTGTGTGGTTCGTTTGGAGTTGCTATTGGAAGAATCTGTTGTGTGTATTGAGCTGCGTTTGTGGTTTGACCCTGCTTGACAGGATGGTCTGACATACAGAAGCTCAACAAACATCATCTCCAAAACCTTAAAATATTGTCTCTCAGCATGGAAAATTATCTTTTGCACAGGATCTCTTTGAAGGGGAAGAATTGTCTGTAGCCGAAAACCACAATGTGTACAATTGGAGTTGCGTATTAGCTGATTCACAGCCAAAAGTCCTGCTAGTCCCCTAAGATTTGTTTAAATGTTTTGCATAAATGTTTTGTCCATCGTTGTGTGCATGTGCCACCGATTTAAAGGGCATGCCGTAGAGAAAGCGGACAATTGGAAAGTTTTAATACTTGACATGGGCTACCAATTTTTTTGTATTCCTGAGACTCGAATGCAATAATTATAAGACAAAGCCCACATAAACCAGACAATGTCTTAAAAACAAATTTCAAACAATTAAATATGCTTGTTAAACTTCCTGCTACACTGCCGTATAATTCAGATATGTTTCAAGCCAGTAGACTAAGTCCAGAATTAGGTTGAGTATTTTGAATGGACACACCCATATTGTGTCCATTCAATTTGATGGGCTCACCTTTAAGCCATATTTTGACATAGCATCTTCTCTTTGCGTTTTTCATAGGATTCAAAATAGTGGAAAATCTAAGTATAGGCACTTTATAGGTCTATGAACCACATATATAGGTCTATAGTACCACAATTTGACCAAATGACACCATATTGTCAGAGCATATTCTTGAGTTTTTGAGTATTTAGCATTCATGTGGATTTTACAGCTACTTTGCCAAAATGGCAGTAAAAGATCAATAAAAACCAGTATACACCTGTGGTGTAGCTGGAATAACCAGGCCCCAAGCACAGGCAACAGCCCACCCCCTCAAAGGGAAGAAATATGTGCAGAAAAAATAGTGGGTGGACACCATTTTAGAAAGTTATAAAATGCTAAATGGTTTTGCACAACAAAAATCTTTAAACCAAATGTCAGTGACCGCAAATTCATCCTGCCTGCCCTGCATTTGAACCGTTTGAAATCGGATCACTCTAAAATTAACATGCATGTGTATCAGTTTCCTACTGAGAAAAGTTTTGTTTGTGCATTTTCATCTATGCCTCCGATATTAAAACCTATTTAATAACTGTATTAACTATGTTTGATTGATACACTTGTGATGCTCAGCTCAAAAGGTCCTTCCTCTTCCATGCGTTCTATCTCTCCAACCTCTGCAACTGATCACAGAGGCCATGTGATATGCTATGATAACATGTGTGTATATATATATATATATATATATATATATACTGTATATATGCTATGCTATTATCACGTGTGTATGCATATATGTATGTATGCATGGGCACTGGTTGTGCACTGTGTTGAATATTAAACTTTCACTTGAAGGAAGTAGAGTACATAATGTACAGTACATACATGTATACATACATATATACACACACATACATGCATACATGGCTGCAAATCCCTCCTCAAATATTTTGTGTTAATTAACAGAAATATATTTTTAAAGTTATCATTATTATTATATAATTTTAAAATAGTCTTTAAAAATACAATAATCTTTAATATAAACTTTAATAAATATTAATCTTTCATTGAAGAATTGTGCATTTTTCTTAAGGACCAAGAATGGATTAGTTTGGGAAGTCCTGGGATTAATCTCTACCAGGGCGAGAGGTTTTCAGTCGGCAGCTCGTAGACTGCAGTGTGAAAAGAAGTGGTGGCCAGCACAGGCGTACTCAGCTTGATGCATAGCCACATTTTTTGCTCATTTTTGATTCATAGGCCAAAATGTATGTTGTACAAAAACTCAACAATTTACTTATAAGACATTTACTTGTACAGCATTCCTGACCAAAAGGGAGACCTAAAGGGAAGAAGGCCGATGTTAACGTTGCTGATTTTGTGTGTTTCCTCAGATATACGGCTGTGGTGAGTGGGACGCTCCAATACCCTCCTGGCTCATCAGAACAGTGAAATCACAGAAAGGAAGCACTAAATCTCCAAGAGAACACAGCTGCTTTTTCCACAAAAGAAAAATGCTACTGTTGCTCCACAGTGTGTTGCTGCTGTGTGTGTGTGTGTGTTTTTGGAAACACTTCAATAAGATCAGTGGTCACAAAGGATGGGGTTGGGCAACCTAACTTAGCCAAAGTATCTCTCATTCTGATTCATTGTAAGGAGCTGGATATCAATAATGTTTTTCTTTATCCTGGGAAGGTGTTGCACAAAAAAGTATCTGAAGGCATAAGCAGGACAAAGGTTATGTTATGACATCAGAAAAACCACAAGAAAGATCACCATAGGGCAGAGGGTGAAGCATGTCGATGTGACAATACCAACAAAGATAAATAACCCCAGCTACATCTGAAGTAGAAAGGAAGAAAGTAATTGTTTATTGTTTAAAAAAACTAAAGCGTTTTTTGGCATATAGCCTTCGTCTGGGTTTCATCAAACAATGGAGAAATACAGTGCTTATAAATAATACGCTAACACGTTAAAAAATGAAAATCATAAATTAAGGGGAGAACATACCTTCAAAAATGACCACACATAGTGCAAGGCATCGGGTGATCAACTACCAATAGCATCCACCAAACAATCAAGTGGAAGGGAGCGGTAGGTTATGTTTGGCTGATGAGATCCAACTGGTGTCACCAGTGCATATTTTTAAGTATAAGTACATGGCATGGCCTCCCAGGTGGTGCAGCGGTAGAACATTCAACGCTGCCCACTGCGACCAGGGTTAGATTCCACCTAGGTCGCTCCAGTTCGGCTCTGGCCGGGAGTGCCACTAGGGGGGCGACAATTGGCTGTCCACCCCAGGGAGGCAGAAGGGATAAAGGCCGAATGAGCTCGCTGCATATATGAGTGGTCCTGTGTGTTACGGTGATCATGGCGGGTGCCGGCTTTGAGGAGGCAGTACAGCGCCCACTACCGGTCTCAGGACTACGACAGCAACCTCTCATATGAGGATGGGGATCATTTGCATAAAAAAGAAAGGGTATAATTGGCAACTAAAAATAGGGAGAAAATGGGGAATAAAAAGCATAAACAAAAAAATGCATTATTATTTTTTTTGTACATGGCATGAGAAAAGGAAGGTGTTTCAGTCCATGATCCACCTTGTAGTTTGGCAAGGTAGCACCAAAGCTCTCCATTGTTGATGTGACAATATCAGGAAGACAGGGTGACTAGGACTAATTCACCTGTTACTGTTATTTTCAATGGCAGCTTGTCCAGACAGACAAACGAAGGCAGAATAATAGCATGAAACAGATGGCAAAACAATGGATTTTGCAAATAGCCATACTAAGAATAGTACATATTGTGGCATCCAAAGGGGCGGCACAGAGAAAATGGCTGCCTGTCCCTTTAACTCTTGTGAGCCACTAAAGGACTACAGCTCCCAGCAGCCTGCAGCCCCACACCTGATTACCAGCTGAAGAGAATGAAGCAATTGGGACTGCTAACTCTTTAATGCAATAACAGACTGAATAAAAGATGCACCTTTTCCCCACACAAATTGCAAAGTACCGAAAGGGAAACGCATCAGAATACATCAGAATTCATGCTCTCTGTCATTTCAAAATAAATCATCTGTACATTTGTGGACACTTCTCTGTTCTGTGACTGTCTCTTGGTGATACCTCACAGTCGTTTAAAAACAGTTGGGGGAAGAGCTTTTAGCTGTTCTGCACCTCGTCTCTGGAACTCAATTCCGAGCTATATCAGAAGTGCAGCAACAGTCGGCTCTTTTAAATCGGGTCTTAAGACTTTGTTCTCGTGTGCCTATTCCTCCTAGTTTGGATTTTTTTGGCAGATTTTTAGTATAATTCTTATTTTAAAATTTATTTTAAAGCACTCTAGAATGACTTACCTGTTCTCATGTGTCTATTCTGCCTAGTTTTGACTTATTATTATTTTCCTTTGTAAAGCGCCTTGGGTTGTTCGCAAGAAGAGCGCTATATATATTGTATTGTAATCAAAATCAATTACTTCTGTTGTAATTATGAGTCCTACACCAGTGCTAAGGGTTCAAATCCTGGGTGAGACATGACCGTAACTAAGATAGTTACCAGACCTGCATCCCATACATTTTATCTTGAAATGAAAGAGTGTAAGCAGCCATTTTTTAATTGCAAAGTCATTGTCTATGGTGTTTATGAGATTCTTGATGGGAATAGTCTTGCGGTCTTGCCAAATCGGAAGATCAGTTTTGCAGAACTCAACAGAATTATAAAAAGGTTTATTCTCAATGAAAACTAAGATATATTCGGCATGGATAAGCTAGTACCACAATAAACATAAGTAACAAAATATGGATTGAATTAAGTGTGGTAAACATTTCCTTTCATTTCAGTTTAGTTTGTCTGTTTATCGCACTAGCTTAATTCTTGTTTCATTTGTATTTAACAAATTGCCTTTTTCATTGATTTTGTTTGTTTTTGTTTCAGATTTCGTGAATGATAATAACCTTGGTGGGAACCAACCATTCCACCTTGGGGGAAATGTACGATAAACACACACACACACAACCAAGCTTTTAACAATAACCAATATCTAGACTAATTCAATCTTACATTCTGGTGAGGAAGTGATGTAGCCACTTCTGCTCAATGTCAGAGGTAGGGGAGGCTTCTACCTGACTGTCTACGTAGACGGAAGAAGAACTAGGTCACGCTCTGCTGTGGAGCAGGTCTTCAAAAGGCATCGCCAAGGTGTGCCGGGGGGGGGGACCAGCACAGTCTAAACAGTTCCCTGATCAGGAGTGTGATCCAGACATAGACAGCAAAGCTAGAGCCTTTAGTGTCTGAGGGGCTGACCTTCGGCCTACAGGACTGCACAGTGTAAAGCATGTTGCTGAACGATCCCCATGGCAATAAGTCCCTGGAAGCCATCGGACACGGGGTGCAGAGAAAAGGAAAACACAGCCCTTTACAACGATATCATCTTTTTTGTTTTTGTTTTATTTTATTTTTTTACTAGGGAGACAGACATTTGTGTGTGAATACAGACATGGTGATGAGATTGACAGCTGGCAGCAGTCAGAGCAGGGAGATGCAAAGTCAACATGGCACTTTAGAAAGTGGTTCCCTTTTGGTCTACACTGTAAGTAGTACTTATGACACTATACATATACTGGCATTTTGAGGATCCTGTGTGAGACATGACCGTACATATGATAGTTACCAGACCTGCATCCCATCAGAAAGGACTCTATAGGCTCTATAAAAGCATTGAATAAATATCAATGTTAATGGACCATGACTGCATTTGCAGATTAGGTTTTCCATTACAAACCCTGCCAGAGGAGCATAATCCTGTTAGGTCGATGTGATGATTTATCAGAAAAACTGATGAAACCCATTTCGGTACAAAATACACAGACTGGGCAAAAATAATTTCTACTGCTCAACAGGAGAAAGACCACTGAATGATGGCAGGCGCACTTGGAATATGTGGCTCAAAGAGTAACACAGATGCTTTAAAAAACACCCCAACATGATTCATTGTATGATTTTCCAGTCCAGCATGCAACACATAAACATCATCACTTCTGCTGCTTAACAATAACAATCCATTATACCCTTTGCCCCTTTCTGCCCTCTTGACATGGCAATAACATTCAACATCACTCCTCGCTTAGACGCTTATGTCTGCTGTTAGCCAGGGCTCACACACTGTGTATGCACATGGCTCTCCCAAAATCAACTCTCAAAGACAAACATGGTGTCAGTACAAAATAGTAGCAGTGGTAGTCAGGACACAATCTCACCCTACTCTTCACTCAATACTGCTGGGCACACTGCTATGAAAGACATTGGGGGCAAGGTGTTATCTAAGGATCTAGTGTATGCATTCACTACTGTATGTCGCTTTGGATAAAAGCTTCTGTTAAATGGCACATGTTATGGATGGGTTGTTAGTTAGGAACTTATCATTACAATACAGTACCCTGCACCCTGTCTCAAAAATGTCACCTTTTGTTGCTTTACAGCCTGAAATTAAAACATATTAAATCAGATTTGTCCTCCTATATTCCTTTATTCTTCCTTTTTCCACATTTTCTGTGGAAAAAAAAGAAAAAACTTCCAATTTAAAAACTGAAGAAAAATAAATGTCTCAAAATTTCTGAACATTAATCAGAAATGTTTTGTCACTTGGATGTTGTAGGGTACAATGTGTAGACACACAGAAAAAGTAAATAAAATTGAATATGTTTTAATTTCTGGCTGTAAGGCAACAAAGGGTGACATTTTTTGAGACGGGATGTAGACTTTAATGGGGCACTGTACATACGTATATTATTTTAAAAAACATGCAACTTACACAATTCTCTCTCATTCAAGTGCATTGAACCACTCCTTACAAATGCAAAGCTCAAATACTTTGAACTGCTTAGCTGAATACATATTGCATTTCAAATAGTCATTTACTGAACAATTTGTCAAAGAGTGAGGTTACACATTGTCTGACAAAGGCATTATATAACAATATAACCTCCTTTGATTCATACTCAATACTTTGTGCTATATATGCCAGCATCCATTTGGCCTAGTTGGTTAGACAGAAGCTGGAGGAGCAAAGGAGAAGAAGAAGAGGCTTCAAGATTGGAAACAACTTTTCAACTTTTCAAGTATTTTTTCCACATTCAACATTCAAATTTTTCACCCCCCATACTCCTGACATATATTTTTATTTCCCACTTGCATAGCTTTACATTTAGCAATATTGAATGGCATCTGCCATGTTTCTACCATTTCTGGATTGTGTAAATCATCTTAGATTAACGTAATCGATTCCAAACTGTTTCCCTAAACCCCCGATGATACACAAGTATGTAACTATGTAAATATAACTATTTTGCTACTTAACATCCCTACAGATGAAAACTAGCTCTCGGGCTAACTCTGGCATTGTACCCATTGATGCCTTTTGCGGATATGTTGACTACAATGTGCTGTCCCTTTTAAATAAATAAAATAAAATAAATAAATCAAGATAATTCATGTAAATAAGGAAAAGCAGAGGTCCCATCACTGAACCCTGTGGGGATCATTTAGTGATCAATCCATAACAGTGACAATGTTTCAGTCATGCTTACCATTTGCTAACAACAGCAGGTCTACAATGATAGAGTGGTACGTAAAACTGATATGAAGACCGCTGCTAACTGATAACGGGACGTTTCAGTCACGCTTTACATTAGCTTATTAAACAGATATTTTCGGTCATGGATGCTGATTGCTCAACCAGGCTACCTGGCAGTGCCAATGTACATGATAAAATGCAGCCAAATAGGATGTTTGTACATTATTTTAATATCGTTGCTTCTTCCACCAACATTAGCATCCTACATAAACATTGTAAGCTGTCAATCGTGATACAAATTGAGACTTTAGAATTGAAATATATCATGGGTTCTTGTTCCATATCGCATTATAACAACAGCTAGATAGCAGTCCACAGACAACGACAATGCGGTCAACCAACCGAGTAGGTAATAGCTAGCTTATTCTGTGCAAAAAAAATAAAAATGGTGTGGATAAGCAAGCCTTGGCTAGTTAAAATTAGTCACAGCGATTTGCAGGCAGCTAATTGCTTACTAGAGTGCCAAAAACTCTTATCTTGATACTTATTAATGACCACAACTAATGGATGCCTACACAAGTTTCATATTTTCTGTGATATTCATATTGCGTGGGAAAGGAAACATATTTAATCTATTTGTAGGGTTAACATTCCTTCTCCATACCACAACTTCCAGAGCTCTGGGTTGGCAAAGTTCCATATGGTCACATGATCTGAGTAGTTGCAGGAAGAAGCAAGATACGGACACTAGAGTGAGAGCCAAGGGAGAGCCAATATCAGCTATATCACTGTCCTTACCTGCTGATGCAGTTATGGAGTGAAATCTGTCCCGACTGATCTATCGATCAACCCCTAGAGCAGGTGTTACTCAAATCACGGTCCTCATGGGCACTGCTGTTTTTCCCACATCACCTTTACATGGGAGGCAGGTGTGAAGACACTCTGGCCAAACAATTGCACTAATTGTTCAATTACCTACCTGAGAAAAAAGAAAACCAGTATGTAAATTTGGATTCGAGGGCCAGATCTGAGGAACACTGCTGTGGATAGTATGCCATCTGAGTACATCAGATGTACCATATTTTATATACTATGAAACTTTCTAATCTTACGTACTCAAAATAGCTACTAAATAGTACATGGTGTCTGTATTCAGACATTACCTATATAGTGATGCTCCTATTAGAACAATTTTCCGGTTCATGTCCATTTAGCCTGCTGTTCATTGTGCTACAGTTCTGGGTGATGGAAGACAGATAATATACATTATCAGGATATTCACGACATAAGGAGACAGTCATGGATCAACTGGCCGGCACACCAGGGAGTCACCACACAGCTGTCAAACTGGGCGCACTAAAGAGAGACACGAGGGAACACGTTTCATGGTAATCCGAATAAGTCTGGCCTCCCTCTGCTCCCTAATCTAAGACCACAAAATCAGCAACACATAGTTAAGCACACTGATACTTGACGCAGGGCCGTAAACTATGGAATCTACGACAGCAAAGCCTGGGATTATCGGGGATGTTGGTGAGACACTGCGAAGGAATGGTAAACTGCCAAAAGTTGTGTCCAGCTTTTTAAATGGCCAACAAACGACATATCTGCCAAATCAATCAGTCCTCCCTAAAGGGTCTAAATCAGAAACAGACAGCATGAACCAGAAGAGATTGCTGTAAAGGAAACTAGTTTCTGTAGAGATTAAAGGGGTTAACTTTCCAGTGACCTAATCATTTGTCTGTGTTTGCGTTCCCTCTGAAGCCAAGGCTACACTTGATACTCTGAATCCAGCAATAAACGGCAAACTGGCAAGACTTTTTTACCCATTCATTTCAACAATGAAACGAAGACATTGGTGTTTAACGGAAAGAACGTACAGGTCCTATCATGTTCAACTGTGAAGGAAAATAGAAACTCACGGATATCTTAATATCAAATTACCACACAAGTTGAAAAACGATGTTCACAGACGACTAAACTGTGTCCGTCCCAAAGCAGCCGTATTCAATCAGCCCCATGAACATTTTGCCCAGCTACTACAACAAAAGGCCTTTTTCCTGTTACAGTACAAACACATCTCTTTTCACCACTCTCTCAACAGGTATTTCCTGTTGAATAGACCCCCACAGGTTTCCCTACACTTGTCTCCAAAGCGCTTTATGCTCATCTGCTGTTCATTTCATCACGTTATTAGAACCTGCTATGGCAATGTGGTCCTGGCATGACACACTTAATCCTGCCAGCGTTCAAACGGATAACACTGCTAACAATCACTTTAACCTATTTGTTTAGTTGGCTCATTAATTGGACATTTTTGCCTTGCCATTCAAAAGACAAGATTTTGGTACTGCAAAAAAATAACAACAAAACGGTGTCAAAAAAACACGATTCATAACAAGTGATAGGAACAAGGCAAGTATTCATTGCGACCTTGGGTTTCTCGAAAGGCGGATAACAAATAAAATGTATTATTATTCGTTGTTGATTTGCAGTGACGCACAAGAAGACCAATGTTAACAGAAATGCTGACACGTTTGAATTTTTTAAGACAGACAATAGAGGAGAGATTTCATCGACAGACAAGGTGTGAGCAGGTCACAGGGAGAGTATTTATGTGGTTAGTAGATCATTCCAAGTCAAGCCTCGAGCGATGGACTAAAGCTTTCTTCTTACTCCCACTTCCTATCAAATTCATGCAGATTCTGCACGTCTTTTGTAGACAGGCAGAAAAAAACGGTGAACATAATCTTGACTTCCGGGGTAGTCTGTCACCCCCCTGGGTCTTTCCAAGAACAATAAAGAAAATCTAATTTACTAAATTTCACATAATTTGGAAGTGGGAGGTTTCATAATTAGCAGACTAGAACATTCAGTGATAATAGAAAAATAAGTGGCCATTCATACTTCTGGAACACTACAGGATCGGCAAATTTTAATATTTTCTTTTTATATCGTATCGATAGGATGTGCATTCACTCACAAAGCCGATGAAGATATTGTTTCATTGAATTATGTACGCATTCCAAGTCTGTTCAGAATTGTATTAGGAATTCTGACCAAACCAGTAAAAGTTGCCGATGACACTATTCTAAGCTAAGCTACTAAGATATTATGGACTGAGGTGAAGGTTATCTCTGTCTTCTTCTTCTTCTTGCAGACTGGATACATGATGAGTCTCGTTGAGTCTCATGATGAGAAGAGCCCGTTTGGGGTGACGATATTACAGCAAAGTGCTGGTGCTGTGCTCTGAAGAAGAAGCTATGATCCATCGGCTGGACAGTCTTATCACAGCATGTAGCTGCTGTTCATTTGAAAGGCCTCCTTTGATAGGACTCTTTCACTGCCAAGCAGATCAAAAACAAAGTGATGGGATCTGAGCCCAGAGTGACTCTGAATTGAACATTGGATTTATATAGCGCTTTATAATGACAGGGGCAACTCACCTAAACCACCACCAATGTGCAGCACCCACCTGGGTGAATGACGCCGCCATAGCCATACAAACTCACTACACATCAGTGGAGAGGCGAGGGGGAGGGAATGAATGAATTTCATGTATGTATATATATATTGTCTTAGTTGGGAATTTGGCCAGGACACTGGGTTTACACCATACTCTTTTTCAAAAAGTGCCATGGGATTTTTTTATGACCACAGAGAGTCAGGACCTCGGTTTTCACTGTCCCATCCGAATGTCATGCCGGACATTCCACCCCTCATTTGCCTGTGAGACACTGTGAGATGTAGAAAGATCCATTTTTAACATTCACAGCACCCATAGCAAGTACTTTTTCCAACTGTAATGGTGGCGTCGGGCCATGTTTTACAGCTCTTACAGTTTGGCAGAAATTCCGGTAAACAAATATATATAATCTCTTCCACAACTTCATTCTGCAGTGCAATTCATTCTCATATCTTGTTTCACACAAACAGGGAGAATGGGGGGGGGGGAGGAGAGAGGAAGAAATATAGACTGTATATAAGAACAAGAGGGAAAGGGGGGGCAATACAGGAGACAGGGAGGGATTCAAAACAGAGGAAGAAGAGAATCCAGGGAATTCAATGAATGGCCGGTTTCACCTTTTGGTCATATTTGCTATACCAGGACCGTGTTGTACCACCCACTAATAAAACATATGAAGTTGATTAACACTATACGATAAAATATCCATCCAAGGGTCTACATACACATTATTGTAGGATATATACAACTGATTATTTTGTGTACTAAAGTGCAGCCAGACTATATTCACTTTATGTGCCATCAAGCCATTGCAACTAGTCAATCAACCCAAGTTCACCCATATCACTCCTCTCTGCACTGGCTCCCCATCGCAGCACGCATCAGATTAAAATCACTGGTGCTGGCTTATCAAGCGGCTAGAGGAACTGCTCCCCCTTATCTCCAGACACTCATCACACTCTACACCCCAGCCAGACCCCTCCGCTCCTCCTCCTCTGGTAAAGTGACTGTCCCTTCCCTCCGGGCTCCTGGCAGCCGCTCCTCACGGTCTTGCCTCTTCTCTGTCCTGACCCCTCGCTGGTGGAATGATCTTCCGCACTCGATCAGCACCACGGAATCACTTGCGATCTTCCACAAGAGACTCAAAACCCACCGTTTCAGACTCCACTACCTCTGAATTCTGTACATCTAGCCAATTGTCATCACCACTGCCTACATGTTTAGTACGTTTTGTATACGTATGTATACTTGTTTACTCCCCCCCCAAAAAAATACTAACCTTTTCCTTGCCAGTGTTACAGGTACGGTATGCAGCCGCCAACAATGATCAACACAAATTACTCTACGTCAAATAAAAAAGACAACTCAAAAAAATGTTTCTGAATTAATGACAAATATAAAACAGAAAATAATTGATTCTATTCTTTTGCTAAGACACAGTAAACTCTGCTATCAATTATTTGATTGCAGTCCACCTGTGTACAATTAAGGTGTTTCAAATGATTTGAAATTGAATACACCTGTCTGTGAGGGGTCCCACATTTGTTTTTTGCATTTCCAAACAAGAGCTTCATCATGAAGACCACAGAACATTAAAAGCAAATCTGAGAAAAGGTTCTTCAAAAGCACCAATCAGGGGAAGGATGTAAGACGATTTCAAAGACTTTGAATATCCCCCAGAGCCCTGTTAAGTCCATCATAAAAAAATGGAGAGAATGTGGCACAACTGTGAATTTGCCTAGAACGTGGCTGTCCTCCAAAACTGAGCATTCATGCGAGACTAGAAAAACTTGTTTCCGACAGTTTTCCGACTGGAGTGGCCCAGTCAAAGCTCAGACCTCAATCCCATTGAGAATATGTAGAGAGATTTGAACATTGCTCTTCATCTTGATCCCCATCCAACCTGATGGAGCTTGAGCAATTTTATTAAGAAGAATGGGTGAAAATGTCAGTGTCCAGATGTGCAAAGCTGGTAGAGACTTACCCAAATAGACCAACAGCTGTAATTGCAGCTAAAGGTACTTCTACCATGTATTAAGTCTAGGGGGGGTGAACATTTATGGAATCATTACATTACATTACATTACAGGCATTTAGCAGACGCTCTTATCCAGAGCGACTTACAGTTTACATTTCTTTACAATACATTTATACAGCTGGATATTAACTGAAGCAATTCAGGTTAAGTACCTTGCTCAAGGGTACAATGGCAGTGTCCCACCTGGGGATTGAACCTGCAACCTTAACGTTACAAGCCCAGCTCCCTAACCATTATACCACACTGCCCACCTGAATCAATTATTGTCTGTTTTTTATTTGGAATCATTTGCTGCTGTTCGGTTGTTGATGGTGGCTCAAATCCACGTCAAAGTTCAGATTTATAAAAAACGTGGAAAGTACTTACCTCCACGTCAGGTCTCGCACTTTTCCTTGTTGTTTAATTGGGTCCTGAGATCTGGTGGATCTTGAGATGCCCATGGTCATCACCACATGGTTTACCTTTTCCTTAGTGTTTTTACATGCTCAATGGAAAGCAGTGTCAGTGGCCACTCATGCTCTAAATGCTTAAAATGTAAATGTAATGTAAAAATGTGGATGGAGGCATTGTCATGAACCTTGGGTTGCACAATACATTTATTAATAAATTAAAACAACATAAACTAAAGAGACCATGCATAATTCATCATTTAATAATATGCTTCACCAATAGGATGAAGGTGGTAACTCAGAATGATTTTGCAGTTTTAAATATTTATTGCCAGGGATTTAGCCCTTAGGCCCCTCTAAGGGGTGATTGGACATAAGCCATTTCTGTTTTGCCAGGAAAATGCACCCATTCAGCACCCTCAAATCAGAGATAAAGTAGTTTCTCTATAAAGAAATGATCCCTCATTTACTCAAGCGTTTATATTTTTACATGCTCTTTATTTTGATCAGTTACCTGAATGTTCTGTATTTTTAAAAATAAGGGGGTGATTGGCATAAGTGCCAGGAAAAGGCTGGCGGATAGCTTTATTTTGTCAGTTACCTGAATGTTCTGTATTTTTAAAAATAAGTGGCAGTAGGCTGGCGGATAGCGTAGCGGTCTGACACACCGTATCTTGGCTAGTCCAATGTAGGGACGCGGTTCAAAACCAGTCTCTGTCAGACCGGCCCTGTTTGTTAGCCTCGAGGGCGGCATTTAGCTGTCCGCCTCAGCGGGAGCGGGGGGAAAAAATTAATAAAAATAAGTGGCAGTATACCATGTGAAGTGGTGGTATACCATACCGGCGTATACCAGCCAACGTCAACCACTGCATACCTCCTAATAAAAATACCTGAGACCACACTTAGAGGACATGTTTTCAAACACCGAACAAAGAAAACGATAAGACAAGGAAAACGAACTTGCGCATCTGCACAGCAAACTCCTAACGGTAATCTAATATACAGCAGAGTTAAGTAAAAGAAACCATCGCATTAAAAAAGGTGCCGTCTCATGGCTGACGGCCAGCGGCGAGCTGGCTCAGCAGCGTTTCTCTCATCTAATTAAATGTGCGTTTGAGTCGAGTCAGGGAGTCAGGGTGCTTATTGATTTCCGTTTTAAGAGGCAACAAAGTGCAACAGTTAATAAGCAACCTTGCCGTTGCGTTGAATTCAGTGGTGGGGGTGTGCACCATGTAGCTCTTAGCTGCTTGGGGGGTGTGTGTGTGTGTGTGTGCGTGGGGGGTTTGAGTTCCCTGCTTCCTGCCTCCAGTCATGTCCTAACCTGCAGCCCTGGTGTACAGAGAGGGTGAGGCATTCCACACATTCCTCAGACTCGGGGGGCTGGAAAGGGCCAATCAGAGCTGGCCTCCTTCAGCGAAATAAAGAAAAGGACTCTCCACAAAGTAGGCCCAAGAGTACCACAGGAGGAAGAGTGGAGTTTGTTTGGGGTGCGGGGGCGAGGAGGTGCAGAGCTTGGGAATGGCATGAGGAGGTGATGATGATGGTGGTCTGGGGGGTGGCTAAGGATTAACAATTACAAACAGGCATCAGAGGTGGGGGGAACGCAAAGGTGCTACACTGTCCAGAACTTGGGAGTGCCTGCAAGGCGCATTCCTCTCTGGTACTTTGTCCACAATTGTACACAGTGCTCCCAAATGGAGCTGAATGTGTACAATCAGACAAGCTGACTTATTGGTCTTAGCTTAAACCTGAATTCACCATAGTCCTTTAGTGAGTAAGTTTATAGATTGCTCCAAAATGGGTTTATCTATTTGGCACACTCTCCCAACATACAGTTGGAGAAAATATGTTTTCTCACTACATATCTTAAGGATGATTTCTGGGAAATACAGAAAAAAAACGTTGTGACAGCACTACTATGCTCTCTCTGCCTCCTGCTTACATTTTATAAATACGCAGTGCAAAAACATTACGATAAGAATGGCAAGCAGGATAAGAGACTATCACTGCGTTCCAGGCAGATCACACCAACACAACAAAGAGCAAAAATACAAAATCACACGTATATTAAAACATGAGGCACACTCTCCATTCACGCATGCAGATGGAAACAGATGAGTTATTAAGTTTGGGTAATGCTACACAAAAGGCTATAAAGGCATAGAATCCCCTATACCTGGCCTGAACAGTGGAACCATCATGGTTCAAACTGGAAATGACTGACAGGTAGCATGACCCCAGTTTTCTCACTGTTTGGCTTCGAGAGCTCAAGATTCCAGTTCATCCTGGCCTTCATTTCAGTGAGACAGTCAATCGGGGGAAGGTGTAGGCAGAATGGATGGATATTCATATAATTTATTGATATAATTTGGTATTGGTATTGATATAATTTAATGTAATGTATATATATACTTCGCTGGTGTGATTTGAATGAATTACTTGCACTGTAGTGTACACTTAAGATGTCATAAAGAGCTCAAGCACTAGCCGTTAGAGTCTGTCCTGGTACTGTCCTGGATGCTATTGTTTCATAGCACTCTGCTGCATCTGGGCTTCTCTCGTGTGGCCCCTCTGTGCTGGTCTCTGGCTCCCAGGGGCCATCGGCCCCATTACCCAGGCCATGTGGTCCACCTCTTGGGTTGCAGCCCCTGAAGGGCGGCCATCTGTCTACTTCCTCCCACGAGACCGCGTGCACAGATAAGTCTACCATAGAAGTCCACACTAGTGGTTTAATGTCAACGTCTTAATGTACCGTTTCCTTCAACTACAGGAAAGCAAATCTCAAAACTCCAAACAAATCTCTGCATCTTGCGGCACCTACATCCTGCTGTCTATCTCTAGGCAGCGGCAGAACCCAGTCTTTTGAAGTGCCCATGGGCGATATGCATATCTGGATTCAGCAAACGAAACATTGCACCGTGACAACATCAAGGCCTGGAGGATGGTGTTAAAATCCTTTGTGGGTACTTTCAAAATGGCAGCCTTCAGTCACATCCCTGGGGACTTTCCACTACAAAGGGCCATTAGGCCAGGCACATACAACCCTGAGTTACTGCTTCAGTATTTCAACCTTTATTGCCAACAAGCTTCAACAAGCCCTCCACCAATAATCAAAATTCCTCCAACCCACCCAGAATTTTTTTTGTTGTTGTCTGGAATTTGATGTTTCACTGTTTTTGTGACAGCTATACAGTTGTAAATGATACAAGTGAAACCAACACAAAAGATTGGAAATCAAAACAAAAATGGTGTTTTACTTGGTAAAATGTTAATATACCATAACAATTCTGCTTATATGAGTTAGTGCAGGCCAGATACAGTACCCTCCAAAATGATTCACACCCTTGATAAAGATAGAGGAAGTCTATAAAATAAACAATACAGGCCATGAGTTATATTGTATGCTCAAAAAATGGGAAAAGTATATTCTTTTATACCAATACAATTGCTGAGAGAAAAATATTTTTCGCCAAATGATACGTGTCACAATGATTCACACCATAATAATGATTTTAAAAAATAATCCAACAAAACAATCCATTAACATGCTACTTTTTTAAGTTCATCACAATCTTAGGGAACTGTATTGTGGCTTCCCATGGCTACCTGTTTTACTAGGGTATAAAAATGAGGTGTTCAATTTGTCATCCATCACTATGTGGAAAGGAAAATAACTCTCAAAAGAAACAAGACAAAGGGTTGTTGACCTTAACAAGTCAGGAGACGGTTACAAACAAATAAAAAACTAAAGATACCACCACTGTTAGTTCAGTAATCCAGCCACTGGAGCAGTGGTCAATCTGCCTAGTAAAGGACACGTGCATCTTGCCGCCACCCACAGTGAGGCAGATAGTTTCTGAGGCAAAGGAAAATTCAAGGGCTATGGTTTTACCAAATCTACAAAACTTGGTTGCATCATGGGGACACAAAGTCTCCAAATCTACCTTCAGATGCCACCTCCATGTCAATAGGCTCAATAGACAAGGTTGCCAGATTTTGCAATCATCAAAAATAATCATCTGGAGTAGGGTTGCAAAATTTGGGGAATTTTAAAAACATCAAACTTTCCATGGGAATTTAACGGGAATTAAATGATAGGGCACATACTGTTCCATATAAATGAAAACAGGCTTTTCAAACTTTATCAAAATGATTATGGTGTGAGCATTATTAAACTTGCAAATTGTAAGATCCAATTAATGGCAAGTGTTAGCTAGCTAGCTTTGAACTATTTTAACTATTCTTTGAACAATGCATAAATGGTTACTGAGTTTAGCTACAATATTATCAGCAAGCATTGCTACTAGATCAAATGATGAAACTATTTATTCAGTAAAATTAGGACTATAACATCATCCCTCTATTACACCATTAATAATTTACCTAAATTACAATGAAATATGTTGAAATGGATTGCAGTAGACATGCTCTGACTAAATGTTTTCTTGACGATCATGTGATGGAAGCACGAGCTGTGCATGCACAACACTGCATCACTAGTAAGGGGAGCAAATTCGTTCATCCAGAAAAAAATATATAATGATGTTATATGCTTTTCTTGATGGGCAAAATTCCCAAGCCAAAGTTCCCATGGAAATTTACCTGATATTTAACATCAATTTAATGGAAACATTCCATCCTAGTCTGGTTTTCTAAACACCAGAGAAACTCTTTTTAAAAGTGTATGGTTAAATTAAATGTACAAAGTACAGACGGATGAAATGTACTTTACAACGCAATTAAGTGTGAAAGCAATGTTAGACTTTATGAAGGAAGAATAAAGTGTTTTTTAGTAAAGATACATCTCGTATAATTCGTAACTCTCCATGTTCACTGCCTTTAAATATTAAGCTGTTTCAGACAGGTTTCTGTGGGCTCTCACACCTAATTGAGGACACCCTACAGTCATAATCCCTGCCCTGAAACCGCTTACCTGGTGCACCTGTTTGACCCGGGGGCACAAAATGGCCCACTCACTCAATACCATAAAATGAGCTTTACATCAATGTACCACTTTGATTGGTCTTCTTGCTTTTAACTACTCCCTGTGGTTGTAATGTAACGCAGCAGAGGCACAGGCCTTCGATGTTTGAGTGAATCAGATGAGATGGAGCTCACGTCCTGAACCACTTGGTGGAAGGGTAAAAAGGGTGCTCCCTTTGCATCGTGCAGGGAACAGGTCTGCACAGACTCACGCTGACCGAACAGACAGGCCAAATAAATCCTGCTACCATTTGCAGTTCGGTACAACAGCAGCCTGGATGCTATTCAGTCAGAGGAAAAAATGTAAAAAAAAATTATTATTATGTAAAGCCAGAAAAGTACGCCGGCCATGCTCTCTCACACACATTGCAGAGATAAAGGTCTCTGCGTCTCGCCGGATTTAATTCACAGAGCTCTGGGAGACCGCTTGAATGGTGTCTTTACCTTCATCCCCCTGAGAAGAATGTAATCCGTCGTCACGCTGGGTTGTGGAGGATGCTCTAAGTGTGAGGCCCAACTTTTGTCCAAATATGGAAACCATACAGGTGGGCTTTTTAGTCTGTGTCACATTCCATTTTAAAAACAACTACAAAGAAATAGACAAATCTAGGAAACACCATAATGGCCATAAATGTTTGAATTGATTGTGAAATAGTGAAATACCCTTTTCGTCAATAGTCTTGGTGGAATCCTTATTTATATTAGACAGAGTGTATCTAAGGACATGGTTGCATTTGCGTAACTGGTTCCAGTGAAAATCTCTAATACATGATGGCTAATGAAAGGCTAATACATATTGATTTTGCGGCATGCATGCAGACTGTAGCTTGAATTGACCATTTCAGTCTGTATTACAGCATATATGTATTAATTGTTGGTATTATTATTATTAGTAGTAGTAGTAGTATTATTATTATTATTATTATTATTATTATTATTATTATTATTAATAATAATAATAATATTAATAATAATAATGGAAATAATTAGATTAAATAATTGCATAATGACATATGTCAACCACAGACGAATGAATTTTGAGACTTTTTATTTTTCTGCAGAAAAAATGTGTGACAGTGTTGAACAAGGCCCGGCACACTCTAACAAGCATCAACATAATGTCTACCCATGCCACCCGACGTTTGCTGGACGCACTTACCATCACAGACCTCACCTCACCTGTTAGCTGAAAGAATATAGCTTGTGTGCAACAAAATGGCTAATTAATTTGCACCTTTTTAATATTGCTAGGCTAAATTCCAGTTCCTTTCAACAGTATCAACAGGTTGAGATCAACTGAAAAGGGAACAAAACGAATGGCTACAGTAGCCGAAACACATGTTTTCATTTATATCAGCAGTGAGGCATTATTTTCAATGGAAAGGTTCACGGAGACCTTAAAGTTGACAGGGCAACCACAGAATGAATGTGTTGTACTGTGTTTCAAGTCAGCTTGAGGGCACTATAATTATGGTGTAAATAAATTGTACAGGTGAAAATTTGCCCATTTGGCGCTTTAGGGGCTACTAACTGATGACAGCAATACTCCGTTTCCCATTAAAACATTACATGGCTAGTGTGTGCACATTACATTTACACATTTTGGCATTTAGCAGACGCTCTTATCCAGAGCGACTTCCAAGATGTGTACTTAACAGAGGCAAAGTTTCAATGCAATATTAAATTAACCAAGCAGGTGTTACATTATAAAGGACACCAGGGAGCTCCATTACAAAATGCATACCGTATAGACGCTTAAGGAAAACAACTTATTTAATTAATTCGCGTGATAAATACTAGGTTTGGACAACCTGATCCCTGAGTTGATGTCGTGGTATAAGCAATGACAGGTGACGGGCATATTGTAGAGATCAAAGGATACGTTCTAAGAGACTTGGGAAGATTGTACACATTAGACAAATGAGTTCCCTCTAATTTCGTTCCAAAATCTAAGGCAGGTGTTGCTAACAAAATAAAAAGACATAGACACGACGGGGTGGTTTTTTAATGCAAAAACACTCGCTTTGCTATCTGCAATACAAGCTACTATTATGTGCACTTAATCCTCAACTGTAATTTACACAAATATACACGGGGTGGGAAAGGGAAAATATCGAAATATTCACTTCCACAAGTCACTACCATAAGCTATTTTAGAAGCATTAGTTAATTTCCAATTTCTCGATTGTTATTCAATTTGTCGTTGTCGTTTTTTGCTTTCAATGCACCCTGTTCTGGAACTGTGCAGAAACATCGTATCCATTTAAGTGTGCCCGAGGGACCACACTTTCCTGTATAGGAAATGGAACAGTGATGATACTTACAGGTATCGTTTCGAACCTTGCGTCTGTCTGTGCATCGCCACGGAGAATCCGAAGAAACTGCCCTTGGTCTTTCCTTCTTTAATAACAGGGAACCGGACATCTAAATTAAATCCACGACAGGTCCGAGTCCCCCAACATATGAGTATCAGCAAGAGGCAAACATCCTTGGATAGCAAGTGCAATTGCATTGGAGCCATTTTATTCCCTGCGCCACGGTCCGATTGCGATCCCACGATTCAATGCAAGAGTGAAAAAGATTTCTCCACCACCTCACGAGAAACGAGCTTTATAGCGCGCACACCATGGGAAGCCTGTTTCAAACTCGTCGGGTAAATGTTGCTCTCTGGCTCTCCCTTCCCCCTCCCTCTGCCTCGTCCCTCCACACCCATTTGAACGAATAACGTTGAATAAACTCCAACCGGCCCACTGAGCACATTAGCCCGTCCTTCCGGGGTGTAGAGCAAGTATTAATGAAATCACGGGTTTTGTCCGACACAAAACAGTACACAGCTACCTTAACGATGGGAATACATTCATGAATTGTACTTTTATACAGTAAAAACACATTTGTTGGCATGTGTTTTTACTACTGACTGGCAGAAAAGTTACAACCTGGTATTTAATGGAAATAATAACAATAATAAAAGTGTATTATTTTTATCCAATGATTCAAGAATGTAGCATTTTACACAAAGAGAACGTTAATTATGATTCCAAACTACTACAAAAAAAGTATATATAAATATAGCCTATGTGAATCCACCTGTTGAATCTGGGAAGAAAATGTCTACAAACTGAATAAAAATCATAATGAAGCTCAAATAATTTGTTTAACATCGTCTTATAATGTACACATTTGAACTACTTTTCACTCTCCAATGACCTATGCAACAGTATTTTGTATGTTAATGTGGGTTAATGAGATACATTTGTTGTCCATACACAGAAACCTCCTTTCTTGTCTACTGTTTTGCATTTATGGCTCTGAAACACATGCCCTTGGTGTACTTTTCTGTACTTATGGTGTTTAAACATGTGCAAGTAATCAGAACTGACAACACAACACAGAAGAGACAGGAACAGCATCTGTGTATAATATATCAATAGATACATGTGAATCTATAGATTTACAAACAGACAGACAGACAGACACACACACGCACATGCACACACACACGTACACATACACCCACATCCAAACATGTAAACACAATGTATTCTTATTCTTTATTTGATGGCAACTTGATCTAGAACTTCTTTAGGATTCTTACAATGGTCTCCTTTCCCAGTTTCATAATATATCCTGTATTTCACAAGAGGGTAAACAAATCAGCACTTAAAGTGATGGATGGCGACTGTGTGTGCAGTCTGTGGACTTGTTTTATGGGAGCAGGACAAGCAGGGGTTTCTGAATGGAGGTAGTGGCTGGTAAATTGAAGTTGGTTTTTGGAATAATGGATTGTTTGTCGGACCTTCATGAGGCCCTTTGGTTTCCCTGTCCACAGGGCCTCTTGAGTTTCCCCACACAGACTGGATGGGCCCGGACACTCCTACTTTCCCCTGTCTCCCCTCATCCCCTTGCAAATCAAACAGATTCCCTTCCACACATTTACTGTGTTCAAATTTCCTCAACATTGGTCTTCTGTATGGGTGGACGTTTCCTTCAGTTAAGTACAATGTCACTGACCTCCAACTTATCCATCTCCTGCTCTGGTTTTGCTCACATCACTGTTGCTTGCTTATCGTAGAGGGGTTTTTTTGCCAATGAAATAAAGATCCAGAGATAGCTATTGGGACCCAGTCCAAGAGTTCGACGGCTGAAGTATGCAAATCTTCACAGCTTTAAAGGGGAACAAGATTCTAGATTTCTATAATTAGATTTTTCCTTACTTCAATGCGGTTAGATTTTTTTCAGTGGTCTCATAGTCTCCACTGGTCTCCAGTAGCCAGAACTGCAATGTAGCACCAAGCACGGCTTGCGTAGTAGTTCAGTGCAGGAAGTCATGCTTGCCTCCCATGTGAATGTATGGGCTATTCTCGCTTCTCTGAGAATTGTTGCAATATGATATATATTTTCGGACACTTATTGGTTGTGAATCAGGAAATGTATACATTGTCCATGAAAATACGACATATGTTTTGGAAATCGTTTTAGTTTCAGACAACTGGTGGAAGCAGAGGAAGTCACAACAGTGTGCATAAGGTTATCACTTACCACCATCATCTTCACTCTGTGCTTGAAAAATCTACCTGTATTTCACAAAGTTGGTTTAACAGATTTAGGCTTATGCAAAGTTAGTTGGCTACAGGTAAAGCAATAACCCAAGTCAGACTTATTTGTTTCACAACACCTGTTTAAGGATAATCTAATACAGCTAAATGAAGCTGGCTTGTTCAATCGAGCTAACTGCGAATGCATGTAAGATCTTTAAAAGCAAAGTAGATGATACTTAAGGGAGAGAAAAGTGTCCGCTACCTGGCAGAATATAGGATTGTCCTAATATGAGAATGTTGAATAAGGTATTTAAGTAACAACTGCTGACCATAGTGAGCAGTATATGTACAGTTGCCGGCAACTACAATTGCAGGATTTTAAACTTAGTGCATATCTACTCCATCAAAATATAGACAGTAATATTGTGACTCGTGCAAAATAACGATACCACTGTTCAAACATATTCCCAAAACTGCACAACTGTAATAAAAAAAATACAAAAAGGCCATTTAAAAAAAGGTTTAATATGACATGGTTTCTACTGTGGTTGGCCGATGACAGTTGAAACAGCAGCAATGTGATCATGAAAACTAAGGTTACACTGTACGATAGCGTACTGAAGAAAAAGCCCAAAATGCAACATTGAAGAAGTCCTGGCCAATCTCTACATTTTCCTCTGTCGATTTCAACTGTATATGTGTTTGGTTCATGTTTTTAACTGATTCATTCACTCGAATGAGTCACACAGTATAGTTATATGATTATTCCATCACCAGGGTATGAAAGCAAAGCATCCATGTATCCAATGTATGATTATTTTATTTAGATCCACGTCATTTATGTGACACGGGGGGTCAGTGGGAAACCCAAATGCATGAGGGGTAGGCGACACGCCCCATCTGATGATGTCCATCACAAGCCTTCTTCCACGGTAAGGCCAGTCTTCAGGTCCAGCGTCGAGGCTTGGCTTTGTCTTCCTTTTTTGTTGGAAGTCAGTTAGTTTAGAGTGCACAGTACTTGTGAGTGTCACTCCAACTCAAAAATACAGTATGCACAAAAAAACTGTGTAGTGGGGCCAGGGACCCTCCGCTCTCCGATGGCGTCTGAAACAGAATGTGCAACTCGACAGCTGGCTATTCCTACAACCGTCACAAACAAGAATACCTAAAAATGAGTTTTCCAAAGGACCAGGACATCAGCAAACAAAATACCCTTCCAAATAATTGCCAATGTCCCACTCTACATTCAGTTCATCATCAGCAGAGTACTACATAACTCTCTCTCCATCCACACACCTTCCAGTTCTTGCCTATCAAAACCACCTGGGGAAAGGATTGCCCCCACAGAGTCACACTAAGCCAAAGAAAAGTAATTCATGGTTTGAGACAAGCCACCACTCCATTGCTGCTAGACTTCAAACCACTTTGCAGTTAGCAGCTGCTTTCTACAGCCTCAGAAACACATTATGTGATGCTCCACAAAGGCTTCTTGTAAAAATAGAATTGTGATGCCTGATTTATTCTTTATTAAACACTAACAAATTCTGCCTCCAGTTTTTACACACGTCCCCCACGAGTCATATCAATAGCAGCAAGCTGCTAAAACAATTGTGTTTAAAAAGATTAAAAACGAAATAAAATGAGCAATACTGCAATTGGCAAATGTATCCTGCGTACAAATTGTTCCTATTACTTCTGGCCCTTCTTATCTGTTCCAGCTGGGCACTGTCTTCCTCCTTGTCTGTCTTCTCCACCAGAGTGAAGTGATGGGATTTAATGCAGAACAGGAAACAGGAAGTGCATTGTATGTAGCACATTTTTTTGGGAGTCAGCTATGTGTCACTACATGGATCACTTACTTAAAGGTCCCTGGACCCTGACCACCCTCTGCACTGGTGCCCTTTGAACTCTCAGTGTCTGTGATGAAGTGCTCCTTTGGGTGTGTTGACAATGAAGAATTCCATTGTGCATTGTGGCCTGGTTTCTGGATAATGCTTCAGCAATAAAGAAAACTATAATTCTGTGGTGGAGTATCATCTGTTGTTATGGCTCTTGCTCACAACGTAGCAAGAGGATGCAAGCAAAGAGTATATCCCCCCTTCTTTGATAGATATTAATTCGCGAGAGGGACAACAGCTAAGACGTGTTTTAAAATAGGCAGTAAATCTGTTTAAAATCGAGCAGGTCTTTCTGTTTGAGACATTTGTGACCATTAAGAGGCAGAATATTTTGCTTGGAGCTTAGCTATTAACTGCCAATTTTCTCACAGTTCAGCTTCAGCACGTAATGGATTCTGCAAAAAGTGAAAGCTTGTAATATATCATATAACTAGCACTCGTGTGTTTATTCATGCAGTGTTTCAGGAAATAATTAATACATTTATTTATATACAGGGAACTGACAAAATAAAGGAAATACCAACATAAAGCGTCTTAATGGGATGTTTGTTCCCTTACGGAAATGGAATATACTGCAATATGTTGCAAGCATATGGACAATATATTGAAAATATAATGATAAAAATATATTACAGTATATTTCAATACATTTAATTTCCGTAAGGGTTGGGCCACCATGAGCCACCAGAACAGCTTCTGCTGCATGTATTTTTAGGTGTACTTCAATTTCAATTTTATGTACTTCAACCTGACCATAGTATCCCTCTCTGTGAAGTTCTTGACGGACTGTTCTTAAAACTGCCTGCCCACTGATATTTGCAGTCAGAGTCGAGGAGTATGCGCTTTCAACCACAGTTGCCCCTAGTTGAAGTCTTTACCTCAGACTTCCATGCCATCATCACCTTAGCCAATGTTCCTCATGAAACATCAGAAATTTGAGCAGTCTTTGTCACTGAAGCTCCTACCAAACGTGCCCTAACAATCACCCTCTATCGAAGTCACTGAGATCTCTTCTTCTAGCCAAGGTAGCCAAAATATTGGACAACTGGGTCTGCCCAGAATTCTCATACAAGACCTTAAGCATGATGGGATGTTAATTGGTTAATTAACTCAGGAACCACACGTATGTGGGAGCACCTGATTTCAATATACATTGTATCCCTCATTTACTCAAGTGTTTCCTTTATTTTGGCAATTACGTTGTTTATGGTCCAAGAAAACCAGAACACAGAAAGAAAATGAATCCGGGGTTGAATTTTGCATATCACACCATGAAATTCAAGGTGATGGAGCAACAAACCTAAGGCTGGAACACTCTTGATAGACTCAGCTCTGCACATTGACCTCACCTGTATGCACAACACAGGGGTGGGATTCCAGATTTAGAGGATTCACTTTTCAGTTTGACAGACACATTATTTTTCCTAATCACAGGCACTGAACCGTCCCTTCCCTGAAGGACCCTGAAAGGTTGCCAATGACGGCATAATAAGCCTCTGTTTATGGAGTCAACATGGCCACAATCCTGGTGCTCTGTTCTTATCAGGAGGACATCTTGACTGCGACTCTTTCGTCTGGCCTACATTGTGATATTGTGACTTGTAACCTTGAACACAACACCCCATACAGATAGAGTAACAGTGAAATGCAAAAAAAGGAGGAAGAACTCCATCTTAAACCAACCCCTCGGTTACAGAGAAAGAGGGCTGCGTCTACAATGTGTGCCAGAAAGACAGGTAAGCCTGGTATGGAAGATAAATAAGAGTATGTTTAGTGAATGGTGCAGTAGCTTTAATTGTACTCGCTCAAAAGCTTAGACCTTTCATCCCTCAGCTTGTGCTATTTGATCCACGGTCCTGAATGTGTGAGAAAGGTGAAGATTACCTGCCGCTAGGTTCTCTAATCCCCCACCCCCACCTCACCCCGGCTCCTCCCCCTCTGCACCTGTCCGCTACCCTGACGTCTCATCTTGTGCGTCTATATTGTCACCTACCGAGACAGACCACAGATCTGCTTCACTGCTGTACTGTCCTGCTCTTGTAACCTGAGCATTTGTCTCTCACAGACACTGAGACACATACTGTCGACGCACAGACATAGACATAGACATTCACATCAACATAATTACCCAGGTTGCATCCACACTGTCCATGTTCAATATATATGTGTGTGTGGGGGGTGTGTGTATGTGCATACTTAGATGTATAAACATACATACAAACAGATATTAAATATACATATACATGTGTGCATGCATGCACACACACACAGCCACACACATATACATATTTTCATCAGATTTAAAGACAAACACACTGTACACAGCTAGCTAAACTTTTTATTCAGTGTGCAAGGAAGCTGTAATGCTGTGCACTACCGGTATACAGCCTACATTCCTTGCACATGAACAAAGTACAGTGAAACTGATGCATGGCCACTCCGTGAGTCCCCCTGGCCTGCTGTAAACCAACACCAGCCTCTGTTCCTTCAGGACAAAAGCCCTTATACAACTACCACAACCCAGGAGAACCCCCCGCCCCTCACGGCCACAACTGACACATGGAATGCAATCAGTAATTTTTCACTCTTCATTTGGTTATTTTCTTTCCATACTCTCTCTATTCTTTCTATCTATCCTGCAGCCTTTTCATTCTCTTTTCCTCCTTCTTCTTAAATCTCATATCTTTGCAGAAGGGAAAGACCTTTCCCATAACATGGCTTATGCTCCGTGTAGACTTTGCCCTGGCCCTGGTTTCATAAAGCTCCAGTCAGTACACTGAGCTGGAGGATTTCTAGGCCGGGGTAGGGGGTTGGCATGATACTGGGATGTAATATCTAAGGAATGGTCTAGTTATCTGTGAGCATGTAGCCAGGGCTGGGTCAGAAAGACAGATGGGTGGGTTAATGAGGCTGTACTGAGGCTGTGGATGCTCCCCACGGTCTGCATCCTGTTAATGCACTGTTCTAGTGTGTGGATGAGCACCACGGTCTGCATCCTGGTAAGGCACTGTCCTAGTGTGTGGATGAGCCCCACGGTCTGCATCCTGTTAAGACACTGTTCTAGTGTGTGGATGAGCCCTACGGTCTGGATGCTGTTACGGCACTGTCCTAGTGTGTGGATGAGCTCCATGGCCTGGTATGGAATCCATATCATGCTGGTGTCCATGCATGCCCTGCACGGTGACACATAATTGGTGGCCGCGTCGCCCAGGGAGGGAGGGCTGGATTGTCTGAGTCTCGTTGCACACCAGTGACCCCCCGTCGGCCAATCAGGTGCCCACAGACTGCCGATATAAAGCTGCACATGAAGTGTCTTCCTCTGACTCATGTCTGCGCAAGCTTTTGACTGCGGCGTGAAAAGAAAAGACTGACATCACCGAGTTTCAGAAGCAAGCGCGTGCTCGTCAGAGGTTGCAGCGAGGCTGTCAGAATAGGCCAGATCGGGAGAAAAGGCATTACAAAAAAACGGCCATCGGGTGGAAGGGGTTAAAGAGCAATGCACCCAAATCAACAAAAACACATAGAAAAGGTATCTAGCTGAACATTTTTGATTACCAGAAATGTTCACAACTGACTGTTATGCATTGCAAATGAAAAACAAACATGCTCAACAATGGATTGCCGATATTCAGATGAACCCTCAAGTTAAATACATTCACAACAAACAGTTGCTTCCACACCAGCTTTTCTGCCTTGTAAATTAAGCTGTTTGGAAGCAGGAATATACCTGACAATTATATTGAAGAAGGGAAAAAGCCCAGAATGATCAGAAGAAGAAAAAAGAACACACTTTTGTTCAGATGGGCCTTTTGTAGGCCCCATTTACTGCTCTGCACCTTGATGAGAGACCCTGCCGTTGCCATGGAGCTTGTAGTTGCTATGCACCCTGTGCATTCCGAATTCCGCTCCTCGGCTCTTTGGAGAAGCAGACACTGTGGTCTTTTCAGACCCCGGCAAAGTTTCAGGATCCAGTTTTTAATAAGTCGCTTTTATTGGGAATGTGCTGGAAACCCTGGCCAGGGGTGGCAGGGTCACTGTGTCAGTCTGCACCCCCGCTGACAAGTCCAATCGGCTGAGGCTTACAGCGCCTCTTTCAGATCTGATTTGTCTTGTTGAAAATACAAGGCCACTCAATAAATCATGGCAATCCCTCTCTCTCTCCATTCAGTCTATATCGCCACTGTCATATTAGTAAATGGAAAGGCTTCCAGAAAAAGAAAAAAACAGGATGGCGTCCATCAATATCGGCAATAGATTTCCCATTGTGTGAAGAAGGGTCTGCACACAAGCAGGGGCCTGTCTCACGAAGGAAGTTCAACATAGTCAGGGTATCTTTGCGTTAGCTGGCTACACAAAGCCTAACAAAGGCAATTGCGGCTAACCTGTCTCACGACAGTGGTTATCAACTCGTTCTCTCAACCGTGTTTTTTCCGGTTTGTAACACAGCCAATCGCATGCAACATTAACAGATCCAGTGCACCGTTTCACGAAGCGGTGGGTTAGCGAACGTATTTTTTATTTTTTTTTAAGATTTTGTTTCAGATTTTATCCAATTTTTTCCCAATTTAGTAACCAATTAGACCCGCTATTTTATGTCAATCCCCCCTAGTAATGTGAGTTCGCTGCCGTAGTCCTGCGACCAGTAGTGACGAAGGCGAAGTAACGTCTCCTCCGAGATGGCACTCATCAGGCCGTTGACCGTAACCCGGTATTACAGGGCCACTCTTATGCGCAGCGAACGTCATGTTGGCTTCCCTTCCCCCTCCCCTGGGGCGGACAGCCAATCGCCGCCCACTGGTGGCACTCCCGGCCAGAGCCGACTCTTGTGGGACGGGGAATCGAACCCCGGTCTCTGTGGCCAGTGTCAAACGTTGTAACCACTGGAACACGCGGGAGGGCCCTAGCGAGCGTGTTTAACCCTGGGTTTTTGGTCTGATGTTGGTGGCTCACCCAGGGCTGCGTAAATTACCATGGTGTTGCAACCCGGTTAAAAGTGAGCCACAGTCGTGAGACTGAAAACCCAGGCTTAAACCCAAAGTTAGCTCGCTAAGTATGGTACGGCATGTACCGATTTTGTACGTGATTCTACGAGTTAGGTTTGTGTTACGAAAACTGAAATAAACACGTTTTCTTTGAAATGACAAAGTATAGTATTGTCATTTTCATTCACGCAATTAGAATATACATTTTCATAGTACAACATTTTCATTCCTCACATAAATAGATTTTTATAAATGTATAGGAATCGCTTCGATGCATTACGATGGTTGAGCTAAACTCAGGCATTTGAAACAAAGGGATTTGTACTGGACAAGTGTTTGAACAATCTTGCACCTTCATAAATCGACACTCGCATTTATGTATTTTTTTTTGGTCGTAGCTAGGGCTGCACGATATGGGCAAAATCTCATATTGCGATAATCTTGCTACACGCATGCGAAAACACACGATGTAACAAAACGAATCCAGGGGTGGAAAATTGATCATTGATATTATATGTGTTACAGACATATTAGAATAGAGAGCGAGAGAGAGGGAGCACGCATGTAAATAAATAATTAAAAATGTACATTTGCATTTACATTTTAAGCATTTAGACACTCTTATCCAGAGCGATTTACAAGATGTCCATTTGTACATGGTAAGATTAATCATGGTTAGCGCAAGAGATCAGTGTAGTGATACAGCAATAGACATCATTGTTGGGAGCTGCACACTGTACCTGTAGCACAGGAAGAGAAAAGGTTAGTAGGCTACGTTTTTGTTTTTTTACTGAAGAATTTCGACCCTCCCACTCACGGCTTCAGGACAAATAGGCTACAATAAACCAAGATAAGAAACTAAAATAAAGTCGCCCTTTCAGGCAAACCACGACCGACAGGTTACACGTTTCACGTTTTGGACTTTTCAGCCTGCGGTCGTCTCTCTCTGCCTGCTTTTTGCCTCCGGTTCCAGTCACCTAATTGTGATTCGTGAATCCGAGCTGTGTGAGCACTCTTTGTTAATAACTGTCCTTTGATCAAATCAAATCAAATGTATTTGTATAGCGCTTTTCACAAATGCATTGTCACAAAACGCTTAAGAAAAGGGAACCCAGCCCTAGACCCCCCTCATCCCCCCCCAAAAGCAAGCCTAAGGCGACAGTGGCAAGGAAAAACTCCATTGATAGGGAGAAACCTTGGGAGGAATGAGACTAAAAGGGGGGGAGCCCATCCTCTCCTGGTCAGCACAGGGTGTGTCCAAAAAATACCATATCATGGTCAGTCCAAATGTGACTCAGGGATGGCTGACTTTGCGCCTCCGAGTTAGGTAGTTGGTTGGGGGGGCTAAACCACATGAAGGGGGTCCAGATCCAGGCACTGGGGTAGGCGTGGTGGCGAGGGTTGATGAGGGCAGCTCACACTTCTCACAGGATCTAGGGCTCAGGGGCGAGTGCTATAGCCAGTAGCATTATGTGAGAGCAGGGGAGCACAAGCATAGGAAATATACAGATAGCCCCAACAGGTGTAAACTATAGCAGCATACCTATTAGAAGATCTGAATAAACTCCCAGATGTAGAAACATACTGGTTCTCTCACCTTTATTTTGCAACACATACTGACTTGTGTTGTGTTGTTTGTGTGGGGAAAAACTGTACGTAAAAATAAATGCATTGTATATGTCACATTTGACACCCCATGTTCAGGCACCGGGCACAGACCTGCAGTACTGAATTAAGGTGCATTGGGATTATTGAATCAAGACATTCTAAATTCACCATATGATCTTGTTGCATTTGCTTATTTCAGTGTAACTCTTGTGATAAATGTTATTAACAGGGACATTGTAAGAAGGCATATGGCCATTTTAAAGTACAGTATTTTGTTGTGCAAGGATGCGTTTGTGAAGGATTGCCTTAATATTTTGATAAATATATTGCTATACACGTTTATGTCCATTGGCAAATCAAATAAGCCATGCACGTATGTAAACTGCGCGGGATAAGAACATACAAATGTATTAAGACTTCCCCCACCTGTTCTTTTAAAATCCCCTATCTATCATTGTTATTTTTTTGAAACTTCCCCCAGAAGTGTTTACATTTGTCAGAGGGTACATAAGTTAATGTTGGTAAGGACTGAGAGTCTGTGGCCATTTTGTTTTTTTCTGTGGGAGACCCTGAAAATTGCCAAACTTTCGGTTCTGTATAGGTATTGGTTATGCACCGCCAAACCGTAACTTGGCAGATGGCATACCAGCCATCCCAATTTTGAATATTTAAAATTGTATCATATAAATACTGCTACTGATAGTCCATATTGCTTTCATCGTGCTGTTTTTACTAAACATGACAGAAAATGACAGACTATGTAAATGTCAGATGTCATGATGGCCTGAGCTCACAGTGTCAAATTACCTCCTGTGTCTGCTGTATGCACACAATGTACATTGCATGGGGTTATGGTGCTTATCTACCATGCTAATAATAGACCAACACCAGGCCTCCGGGTGTTGTAGTGGTAGAACATCCGACGCTGCCCACTGCGACCGGTTACTCCACCAGGGTTCGATTCCACCAGCTGCACCAGTTTCAGCTCTGGCCGAGAGTGCCACTAGGGGGCGGCAATTGGCTGCCAGTCCCAGGGTGGGGGGAGGGAAGCCGATACAATATAGGAGTGACCCTGTGTGTATACCGGAGTTACGGTGACGGCTTGGCGGGTTCCGGCTTGGAGGAGACAGTGCTCCACCGCATGTGAGGGAGGGGATAATTGACATGAAAAAGAGGGCATAATTGGCTATTAAATTAGGAGAAGAATGGGGAAAACAGCAGAAAGAGAAAATAGAAAAAAAAATAATAATAGAGCAAGACCAAGTGCAGGAACTCCAGCCAGGCAGCGACTTTGAAGTCATAAAGTGAGGGCGGGCACAAGAAAAGATTCAAAAACGATGTTGCTTGAACAAAATCCCCAGCTTTGATCATTTTGAGTGTTTGATTTCCCTACGGAGCTTGGACCTTCTAGCATAGATCCTTGTGTGTAAAATCCTCATGTAACTAATATCCACCTGCATTGCCTGGTAAAAAAACAACAACACACTCCATGGTGTTAAACCATGTCAGTTACTGGGCATGTTTCAGCAGTGAAAGCGGAGCATCACTAAAATCTCTGCTCTGAGCGCACTGTAAATCTGTCAGTGTGAGATTCGATTTTACTTTAACAAGGGGGGGGGGGGTGGCTCAGAAATTCAGATATATAGTCTACCTCTTGTGCATGTTTGATTGGGGGGTGTCTCTCCAATTTCATAGTTAGTGTCCTCTCCAGTTTCATATAACAACCAGGACACGTGACTCACTTCTGGGCTGGCTGCATGCTTGCAGAGCCCCCCCACCACCCCATTCTGATCTGCAGCACCAGCGCAACACCAGCGCAACACCAGCGCAACACCAGCGCAACAGCACAGGAGCCCATTGAGAAAGGAATGCCCTGAGGAAGTGGGTGCAAAACCCTCAGGCTGCGCATCAGCCTCTGTTTTAAATGCATTACCATGTGTTTAGAGTTGGCACTAAGGGCACGGCACTTGAAAAGATCTTGGTATGAAGGGAAAGGCTGTATGAGACGCAGTCATACACAAGAGAGCGACTCTTCAGCAAACCAGACCCTTTTGAGCGGGCTAATTAAAAATCCCACAGCTGCATTAACGCTAATGCGCAAAGCTTTCCAAAGTCCCAACTGTGAGCAGTTTTTTTTCTTGTTCATTTTTGCGAGTTTACAGAAAATGCGCTTGGCCTGAATAAATTTCACCTGCATTCCTCTGCAGCTTTAATGAGTGAGTTCATGAAGATTAAGGGCTCACACGTTCACTTCTGCCAGCTCCATTGATCCAATGGCTCATGAACTGGCTCTCTCAGCAAACACCAGATAAGGAAACAAAATGTCCTTTCAGTCACAAAAAAAAAAAAAAAAGGTTTTGGAAATGATTATTCAAAAACAATTAAAGAGATGAAAAAAAAAAAACATTTAGGATCGCTCTTGTTAACTGAAAACTGCTTTTTCAGTAGAATATTAGTTAGTTCGTTTTATTTGACAATAGATATACACAATGTGAACACACATACCCTTGATACATTGCATCAAGTTAATACACACCGCAAATTGCAGAGGATAACACAAAAAAGCAAAAAGCCAACTTATTTCCATTGTGGTCCTCTATAGGGCTGCAAGCAGAAAAAGACAAGCATGATCAACATGCCGATCAACACTCCATAAAACATAATAAATATATCACATAACATAACGTATAATGGGCGTCTCTCCCCCCAAGGTTGCTTTACTGGTAAAGGACACATTTCACAATTATCCCCATCCAGTATTTCTGCACAATGATATGTGATATGCCAATTTCATTTTAATATACATTAATCATGGAATATACTCTTATGCACATTAGTAATAATAGAATGCCTTCTTTTTTATGGAAATGAAAGGTTGGCAGGTGGAGAGGTACACAGGGATCTTGGGAAGGATCATAATATGCTCATAATATGGATCATAATACGTTAATATTATTATCATAATATGGATTATCATATGCTGCTGTACTGCAGCTAGGCAGAACCAGGTAACAGTTACCACTCTGGTCTTATAAATGACAATCATCACCCTCAACAGTCGTTTCAAACTGTTAATAATCTTAACACACACACGTCCTCCTGCTTATCTACCTGTTAGTATTGTGAGGAAATGTGAGGCCAACTATTCTCTTGGAAAAACTCAGTCAGTGTTGCCCTCTCTGATAGTTTTTCCATGTTTTATTTAACATGGAGCGTTGCACATTTATCACACAGTAGGGAGTGCAGATTGCAGATGAGTTTTTCACATTTTCATTCCGCAACATTACCCCAGATACCCTTAAAAAAACACTGCTTTTAACCCATATCCGCCTAATGCAGCATTCTGTATAAACACGGTGGGTGCCTAGCCATATAACACACCCATTCACACTCAGCAAACCTTCAATCTAACACTTCCCTCTTTTTGGAAAAAAGAGAAACAATAGGCAAATTAGGTATCATTGGAAAGACCATGAAATAATATTTATTTTGATGTATAAAGTGATGTGTTATGCCCAATCACAAAAAAGTTGCAATTGAAAAACTTCATATACAGATTATGAACATTTGAAAATATGTATTGGTACATCATTTATAATAATACATAATTTGTGGAGATATATGGCATGTGATATCAATTCAATGTTTTAACACATTCATGTTATTATATACAAAATATGTGTGTAAATTATGTACAGATAAATGCTTACAATCTTACATTTATTTGTCACATCTACATTTACATGTAACCATTTTAAAATTTGACGTGAAGAGTTATATTTCAATTAATTGAGTTTGTATCATTCTCTGTAATGTCACAAGTTCATCTCATTCTTCATTTTGTTATTAGTTTCAACTTTTTGTGTGCCTTTTGTTTGTTGTGTCTGTTGGGATCCTGTTGAGTTCCTACTGTTTTCCTGTAGCTTATACCTATCAAGTTTGTTGATAGAGGCTCTCTGAAGTCACACAATTTTATCTTTGTATTATGAGCTTTATTGTAAATAATACAACCATTTAGGATAGCGATGTCGGGCATGTACCAAATTATTTTATAGTACCACTTTAGTGACTTTGTTTGTCTCTTGTAACAGGCATTTTTTTGTCACCAAAGTCTACACCTCCCATGGCACCTCAAGACGCATTTCAATTTCATTGAATTTCTGCAATGGGATTTTCCATAGGACATTGACTGTAGCGTTTGCACTTAGACGGATTAGAGGATGTTGCTCCCTCCATCCTCTAATAGCCTCCATTTCAGAGTTGGACACCCTTGTCCCTGCCTCTACCTGATTATAAAATGTTCCCTCTGTTCCTCTGTGTATGTTGTTTCCTGATGCTTTTATTTATTTGTGCACTCCCCCAACCCAAAAAACAGTCAATATCTTTTTCCATATATATTTTTTTGCATTTGAAATTGCCCTTTCCTGGCTAAAAGTTTGGAATGAGTGGTAGTCTTGATAACCATTTACAAAGAGACTATTTTAAACAGGAAACAGCTCTACAGAAGTTTAGTGGTTTCATTTGACTGGCTACCCAGCTAGCATCAACTGTCATTGTCAACTGTCATTTGGTTGCCGTGAATAGCAACATTGTAGCAAGGGCTCCTGGATCACGCAACTGGACAAGACACTTGCCTGGAGTGCAGGTTGCCCACTGTCGCTGGAGGCCCAATCCCCGGCTGCGCCAGCCCGGCTCTGGTTGGGAGTCCCATTCAGGGAACGTGTTTTACCTATTCAAATTTTAATATTACAATAGGTAACACCTATAGACACCTATACACCTATAGACAACAGTCTAATTTATGCACACCCAGTCTCAGCTAGATCAATTCTATAATATGAATTTCCCATGGTTTTTATAGCAGCAGTATTGTAGTGTCTTTCTGTCAGTATTTCATATATCTGGCAAGATTCATGTGTATCAGAGAACATTTATAAATTTGGTCACACAACTTAAAACGGCAGTGCATTGTCACATATCTGTTCAACCTCTCAATGCAGAGCTGTCACTATCTTTATTGTTTATTTAGAACAGCCATCTCCCACCAATAAACAATAATTTAATGCCTTGACACACTTTAACAGGCAAAACAGGGTAACATTTGCATTCACTGACCAACTGACCATAAAAATGCTTTACCGTTTCAAAAACAACTATGGACAACAATCTTTTTTTCACCATAACGCTCAAATTTGGAATGACACCTCCGTATCTATTTGAACAAACAAATCCCCATTACATCTGTCAAACAAAACTGCAAGAAATATATTTTGTATTGTCATGATGGCTGGATGCATTTTATGGTTCTGGCCTCTTCTGGCCTCAGCATTCTAGATGACTTAAAAGCCAAACCCTGATAAAGCTGTTAAGTGAATACAGAGGCAAACATCTTCAGAATACCTTGGGGGCACCAGGGGGTGGGGGAGGGCTCTTAACAGGCCTTTAGGGCAACACTTATGTGTGAGTGTGTGTGTGTGGTGTGAAGATCACCATGGGGGAAGGCATGAAATGGCATGAGACCTACTACTAGAGCACACTGTATTCCCCACTATATTACACACTAGAATTTTGAATATAGTGTGCTATCTATGAGCACTATGGTAGGCATTATGAGTCAGGCACCATCAGATTAAGTGTGGGTTCAAAGTGTCACAAAGTGGCAATGTTATAGGGCACACTCTATAAAACTATAAAAAGGGTTCAAACCACACATTTGCAGTCCTCTCTTAATCGTAAATGGATCATGCTTGGGCCAAGAAGAGAGGGTTCCTTTGAACACTTAAAGCATCATGACAAGATTTACCTTTTACTGTTTGTGTCAGCAGTTTTTGTGGGTTCTCTGGAGGGAGATTGAATAATTTAATTATTGGGTACTAATGTGGGGGACCTGCTACGGTTTAGGTTATTGGGGCTGGGCCTTATTATATAAATGGCATATATTATATAAGCAGCTCACCGGGAGGGAAAAAAAGAAAAGGAAATAGGGAATGCAAGTCATACAGGGAAGGGTGCAGTCCTTTTTTTTCGTTTTGTTTGGGCGATTCTTTTCTTAGTTTTTTGTGAGTTTGTTTTGTTTGCTTTGGGGAAGTTTTTTGTTTTGCTTTATTAGTGGATGTGTGCGAATCTTTGTGTGATTTGTGTGATGGAGGAGCACTTGCCAAAAGACGGTGGGTTTGTGGCAGAGTCCAGGGACCTGGGAATGACAAGGAAAATGAAGGCAACATTGCTTTAGTTTCTGTGGCGGAGCGGCGGTGGAGACCGTGGGACAAGCCAAAACAGGAAACGAGGCTAGCATTTGAGCTAATTTGGGGGATTTCTCCTCAAAATCCAGTGTTTTGCAGATCTGACTGGGGCGAACGTGACAAAATGGGTGGATGTATAGGGTGTGAATGTGCCCAATAAGGGTTTAGCTCTTCCCCTTTGAGTGATGAGGTGGGCCGGACAGTAAGCCAGCCCGGAAGGCTATTAATTGGGTGTGCGGTGTGGAACTGTGTGCAGAGTGCCTCCTTGTGTGTTTAATCAAGTCTCTTTGGGTATGTGATTTTCAGTGTGTAGCATGTGATCTGTACGGACACGCTTACCTGGCTTGTGGGGAGGGGGTGGAAGAAAGAAAATAACCTGAATTAGTCATTTTGTGCCGTTTGCCTTTAATGATGAATTGTTAAAAAAATTTGAACCTTTTACTTCCGTGTCAGTGTGCTGTTTGGAGAATGGTGGGTTACCTGCAAAACAAAAGGAGGGAAAAGGTAGATGAGTTAGAGTGAGGGAGCTCATAACCCCTGACATTTGCAAAATTAAAGCACTTGATTTCAAAGAACAAGTTATTATAACCCACTCTCTTAACATAGTAGAAATGGTAAAGAAACAACATTTCTTCTTGTCCTTATCCGTTTGGAAGAATCAATTTTTAGTGGATGGGGGTCAACCTTTTAAGTGCTCTACCGGGTCCTCTAGGGGTGTATTAAATCTTCATGAATTGTTTGACACAAAGGGCATGCGCAACTTCCAGGAATTGATGGACATCCTCTCTCTCCCTGGCGCATCATTCTTCATGTATTTACAGCTCCACTCAGCCATTCATGGTAAAGTTTGCCCGGATACAGGCTTAGTCACTCATTCATGAATAGACTGGTTTTCAGTAAATAAAGGGTTGGCATCTCACTTATATAATCATCTTTTAAAACACATGTTGGGCACACTGACGATGTCTGTGATTTGGGACAGAGAGCTTAGTGCTTCCGGTGAAACACCTGATTGGTTGGGAGTCCCAACCCCTGACTGTCCAACCTTGACAGTCATTCAGTCCTACTTGAGAAAGGTTCAGTAAATAGTAGCAGAAGTCTTTCTATTATGAGGCCTATTTACTTTGCCATCTTGTTGTATTTATTTATTCATTAATGTATTTATTGCATGTTAATTTTGTGAACTGAAGTATATTAGCATGTGATTAGTCAACAATAATCATAATGATAATAATATAAGCAAACGTTGCATTTTATTTCCAACCCTGAGTTGATAAATGTTCTATGATGTGCTATACAAATACTAATAATTCCAAATGTTTGTATAGTACGTCATACATTTATCAACTTAGTGCTCAAAATAAAATTAGCTTATATTCTATTATTATTATTATTATTATTATTTGTATTATTATAATGCAGAGATCCGCTTAGTATTCTGTTCCAATATCTGCAGGAGCAGCTGTTATTCCTCTACCTCAAACCTTCAACTGACCAAACCAGAAATGAGTGGAAAAATTAGTTCATCATGAGGATTTTGGTGTTATGGATCATTATTATGAGATTCCAATTCATGATGATAAAATGATTCGCTCAACCACAACCCAAACAATATAAAAGTCTTGTATTCTGCTAGACTGGATCATTATTAATAGGTTATTTCTCAACATTTATTATTGCCTATTTTTTGTTTTTTAATGATTGCATTTCATGTGCAAGTTATGAACTAAATTGCATGCTTTGTATGTGCAATAATGGACTGTATGAGAATTAATGTTACTATACTATGATCAGAGATTCTAGATGGAATCTCTTGTATGTATGGCCATGTCTAAATCAACTTTAAAATACGTTCCCTAGCTTACTGCTAAGTCTGCCTTTTCAGCATGTTTGCTTCAGTGATTGGATTGGTGTAAATCCCCTTCATTGTGGAAAACAACAGAGCAGCAGAACAGCAAGTATACACAGGCGATCTCCTTACAGAAAATAAAGTAGTACAATTGTAGCTTATTTCATGTTTCACAAAAAGGTTTGCTTTGACAAAGAAAATTGTTATCTAGGCAAAAAAAAAATTCAATTACATTGAAACTACAGTGTGCTTCCTTGTTATTATTCCAACTTAAAATCAATCTGAACAGAAACAACAGATTAACTCATTTGATATTGATATTTGATTGTATGTGATGTAAGTATAAACATAACCTAATGTGTTCAATATTAGCTTTTTTGGTTTCCAAGGTAACCATGTTAGGGACCTAGGGTGCCTCTGGTGGCCTCAGTAAAAAGGTTACACTGGCTATGGCCCTGATCACAAGCCTTTTCTCTAAATCTGGTTTTATTAAATACACATTTTAGCCAAGCTCTTATAGTGTGTATATGCAGTGTATAATTTTTTTCGTTGGTTTGTTTTCATATCCCTTCCACGTCAACTACTTGGCACGAGTCATATGTCTCCTGAATGCAGTCATTTCCTAATTTGTTCTAAGGTTTCTTGCCTTATCAGATTTGGCACTATTATTGTTACTATTATGCATAGTCTGTATAGTCTGTGAGTGAAGGTGATCCATCTAGATCCATCATAACTTAATATCTCACAGCTCAGAGCAGCAGTGCAGGTCTCTCAAATCTGCTCTTTTCAGCTCATTGTCTGGCTCACTGCACTGCAAATCGCCACTAAAGGCAGGTTCTGCTTGTGAAAAGATTCCAATCACACATAAATAATTACATAAATAAATATTTACTTTTCAAGCCAAGATGTGTGATTTCATTACATGTTTATTTTGTGCTGAAGATTTTACTTTGACAACTTTAAATGATAATAAATATATGCATGACATCTTAAAACGTTGGGAAAACCCAGATTTATCAGTTATATATTTATGTTTCTCTTAAGTGGTTGCTTTCAGCTATGTATATGTTATATACTTGTATACTTAATTTATATCTTAAATATTGTATTCTAAGTTCTGCTAAATATTCTTTTTGAAATCTATGGGCCTTGTTTATCAAGCTTTTTGGAAATGTGAAACTACATTTTACGAATTATTATTAATACTACATCCTGCTTGTCAAACTGGATTTTTTAAATACAACTTATATAGGTGTTCGTAAACAGTTAACATACCCATAGATTATTTGTAGCAGCTCATGCACCTAAAATAGAATAAAATATTTTCTGGATGTATCTTTGATCTATCAATCTGGCACAGTCTGTTCTCTGGAAAAGCTGCATGTTCTCCAGAAATTCAGGGCTTTAAAATGAAGTCACAGAATATAGGACACAGTGCCTGTTTGCCGCTGTGCTGTGGGCCGGTGTGACAGTAAGGCTGATGTATTGTCACTGCAACGGAGCAAATATGATTTTCCAGATTCTCCATCGAATAATGATGGAATTAGAGGCAAGGAGGCAGTTTATCAGGGTGGGTAGTGGGCAGAAAGCTACTTTCAAGCACTAGCTAATCCCTCTATTAGCGTAAACTGTTGTGATTTACCTGGTTTTCCTCCGACTCAGGGGGTCTCCCCTCAGTACCACCTTTTTTGGAGATACCGGATAAAAGATGTTCAACACGCAGCCCTTGTGCCATGTTGGGGCTGACAGCTTCCATATGGCCCACTTGACCTTTTCATAAATATGGCTGCACAGGAAATATGGGAAACATTTTTGTGAATTACATTTTTTTTTAAATTAAAACGATGTGAAAGCACTTGGCAACCAGGGGATAAATATGGACATGCTTTTGAACTTGCTACTATTAAACATTGGAGCAAAGAAATCAAGGGGATGTGATGGCTGTATGAGGGGACTATGTGTGGTGCCGTGGGAGTCGGAATAAACAAGTTTGCACTCCCCACGGCCAGGCGGCAGGGACAGTGCTGGAGTGCTGTACAGCGGGGATTGCATAACTTCAGCGTAGATGCTGTCTCTGTGCCTCCTAGCAAGAGTAATGCACTACAGCCCTGTACTCCTTCCGCTCAATTAGCTTGCTCTTTCGGATCGTTAAATAGCCATTCAGTCGAAGGGAATGGCACGGTCCGCAACTCAGAGCAAAGACAAACAAAGCGTTTCAGTCAGCTCCTTTTTACTGGCCGCTTGCATAACAATCACCATTATAATCACTGTCCTGCTGTCATTACTGTGACTCAAATATTCCATTGGCTCCACTGCCAATAGTGGTCTTTTTCCCATTGCCTTGAAACAGTCGTGAAGGGGTCAGCGTTGTTGCAAAATTGTTACTCATCTTGTAAAATGCAAATCGAAGTGATCGAGTGGTTTCAAGAAGGGGATGGGTGGTGTCATAAACACTCGTGCCCATGAGTCAGACAGATGGAACTTGACCCCGGGGAGATGCTGTGTGAACACGTACATTTCACAGCTGAGGTGGAGACGCTTGACGTTCTCACACCACTCTCTTAACGTCTTAGCAGCCTCGCAGAGTGAGCAGAGCGCTGTAGCAATGTTGTGAGATGGTGTGTGCTTGCCAGTGAGTCAGATGCTGATGGAGCACCATTGTGTGGGAGTGCGTGAGAGGGGGAAGGCGAGAGGTAGACAGATAATCCAATATGTAATCAGGGTAAAAGCCCTCCCTGGGGCTAAGGTGTACTGCCACAGTTTTCTCGCTCCATTGCTTTTGTTTTTACCAAAGATTTTTTTAGAAGATAAGTTTGGTTACCAGAACAAGACACCACAGGTGGAAATGATAATATATGCCATTTAGCCAACGCTTTTATCCAAAGCAACTTACAGTAGTGAATGCATACATTTTTCAGTATATGTGGTCCCAATGGGAAATTAGTTAAAGGCAAATTCCGCACGGATATTAGTGTGGGGTTTTTTTAGCACAGAGTTGTCAATGCCTGGAACAGCTTGCCAGGTTGGGTAGTAGAGGCAGTTTCTGCTCCAGGCTAGATGCAGTACTAGATACTTTTTGAATTAGGACATTATGAGCTTAGATGGGCTAAACGGCCCATTCTCGTCATTACGTATTCTTATGTTCTTATGTTCTTATGTCTTCAGAAATGCACATCCTCTTTGAATTGATAATCCATTTGCTAAGCAGAGATTTTATAAGAGACCTAGAGTGCTTATATGAGATATAGAACCCAAAAAAAAAACAAATGTTTACTTCGACCAATCATTTACAAAGTTACAAAGCGGGTCACCGGCAAGTCTAATAGAAACACTTTCCCTGAGGTTGATTTTCAAATATTCATTGGCTTTCCCCAGACAATGATAAAAATGATTTCAAGTTCTAATGAGTTATACATACAGTGCATGTTAATTTATGTGAGGTAAGCCATTTATGTGTCCATAAGCACCTTTCTGACTGGGAGGGTTCCTTTCCTATGGGTAAAGGGGGGCCAACACTACCTTGCTAACTCAGACATCCCATTCTTGTTTGGACAAGCCCAAAGAAAGGCACCTCCTAACAGAATGGAAAGGCACTCAAAATGACTGGGTGAATTAAAGGTCTCCCTTTGAGTGCTGTAATTTTCCAGACGCTTCTACAAGTATCGCTAGCTGTGATTTACATACATTTTTCAACTATAATAATAATATATGCCATTTATCAGACACTTTTATCCAAAGTGACTTACAGTAGTGAATGCAAATATTTTTCAGTATATGTGGGCCCCAATGGGAATCAAACCCACAACCGAAGCATTGTCAGTACTGTGCTCTACCTACTGAGCCACACAGAACTACAACCACCAGAACCAGAACCAGAACCAGAACCACCAACTCTGTACAATGTGTTATTTTTTATTTTAACCTGAGTTTTCTTTGTGAAAAGCTGTCCAATTCAAAGGGACTTTCTGTATGGATGTGCAGACAGAAAATTGTTAACTTTACTTTACGATAATAAATCATACCAGGAGTGTTCCTCATGTTTCACCATGACGGTTATCTAGTCTTAGGAAGGTAGTAAGGCCTTATTAGGTGGGAGAAAACACAACTAAACACAACCAACCCAACTGCGTGCCACTTCCCTGAAGAGGTTAGAGTCACTTGACACATTAAAGAGGAGCCCTAAGTGTGTAAAGGTTGTAGCACAGCAACGCTGTTTCCCCTTCTGCTGACACTGTACTTCTGTACCCCTGAGGGGATCGAATCACATCAATAAATACTGCTTTCAAATCTGTGATACATTAAACAAAGGATAATTTTTTTCTAAAACCCAGATAGCTGCCTTCATTTCATTAGTCCAACAAACAGCTGTTTCCATGCGCCCTGTGCCAGACACTCGAGAACCATGGAGGCTCTCCAAAATAAATGCATTCTTCTGGTCCGCCCCATGGTTGCCAGGATCTGTCTTGCTTCTGCACCAATTTCTCTCAAGGGTGCCAGTCGGGACACTGGAGGTCTCAGTCCGCCCGGCATTCCATCTGAAGTAACGGGTGCTAGAGGAGCGGGCTGACAAAGAGGGCTGCCTTTTCAGACGCAAGGCGAACAACGGCCCCTATTCTCACTGGAGCAGGGCTGAGCCTAACGCCGGAGACAGAGAGAGAGAGACCTCCAGCCTGGTGAGCACATTGCCACAACGCGCAGTTCAGCCTGTCACAATGGGGCCTGTTGAGCTGGCCAAAAACTGTCAGGCAGGATCAGCAAGGGCAAAAGGGCTCATGACACCTGGGTCACCAGCTTATTGCCCCTGGGGCAAATGTCCTGGCAGCAGGAGTTGTGGAGGTCAGAGCGCCAGACTCAGGGCTTGAGGTTTGTGGGCTCTTGAACACCTTGCCAAACCTCAAGTTTCTCCAGTGTAGGAATGTACAAAAGTCCTGGGTGGCGTAACAGTAAAAGGCACTCGCCCAGAGAGCAAGTTGTCTACTGCGGCTGGGTCTATCCCCGGCTACGTCAGCCGGACTTTGCCCAGGAACCCTCCGTTTGGAGACAGCGATTAGCTGTCCACCCCAGGGGGAGGGTGGAGGGAAGCTGGCAGGAGCTTGCCGCATGCAAAGTAGCTCTGTGTGTATCGGACTTATGGTTGACAGCTTAGTGAGCTCCGTCTCACAGGAGGCACCTTTGTCACTGCCGGTCCCAGGGTTGCAGTAGCAAGCTCATAGTAGGAGGGAAGGGATAGTAATAAGGTACAATTGGCTGTCAAATTGGGAGAAAGATGGGAAAAAATCTGAAACAAAAAAAAAAAAATAGAGAGGGGGAGAACTCCACAGGTCCCCAGAAATTCACAAAATACAGGCTTTTATAAAATTATTACTCCCATAATGACTCCAAAACAGATTTTCTGGTCATCAGAAAGCTCCCTGAGGCTTAGAATATCCATCTTCCGTCTCTAGTGTGGAGTGTCACCATACTCAGAGCCAGCTGTAATGTCATCACAGCCTCAGAGTGGCAATGTTTTGGAAATCTGATCCATGAGGACTGTTTCAGTTTATCATTTTTAATAAATACAGAATAAGAGTAGTTCCTTGTAAATATAATTAAATAAAGAGGATACTGTTTTGCTTCCAACCATGTGGTATATTCTAGACATCCATAATGGTTTATGAACAAGGCCGGATCTCTGACCAAGGCCTGGGCCTAGGGCCCAAACGGTGCATGGGGCCCGGAATTGTGGGGGAAATATTAATATTGATATTATTTATATATATATTTTTTTTTAAACATAATTCATATTACACTTACACGCCTAATAAATATATATTCATCATACAGGATCCTTATCATTATTAGTAGTAGTAGTCCTAAAAAATAAATAATGCAAATGAAATCATCTCTCAAATCTAACGTTAAATCCAAGAACTCCATCTCCCAGAATTCCATGCCAGAGGGGGTTGGGGGCCCAAAACTAGGGGCTTGACATAAAAGATCTGGCCCGGTTTATGAATATGGACCAGGCACTCAGTAACAACAGTAAAGAGGTGTGAACTCACAATAAAATAGGAGGCCCTGGGCCTCCCGGGTCGTGTAGTGGTTACAATGTTCAACGCTGGCCACTGCAACCGGGGTTTGATTCCACCAGCCGCATCAGTGTCGGCTCTGGCCAGGGGTGCCACTTGGGGCGGCAATTAGCTGTCCGCCCCAGGGTGGGGGGAGGGAAGCCGATGCGAGTTCGCTGCATATAGGAGTGGCCCTGTGCACGCATACCAGTGTTGTGGTGGCTTGGCGGGTTCCAGCTCAGAGGAGCTGGTGCCCAGCCACATGTCACTGGAATCAGGACTACGGCAGTGAACTCGTAAGATATATGAAGGAGTGGGATATTTGATGTGAAAAAGGAGGGTAAAGTTAGATACTAAAAATTGGGAGAAAACATCAGAAAAATAAAACTGAATTTAAAACAAATAGGAAGCCCTGATCCTCACCGCCTTTACCTATCCCTAAAACCATGTGTGTCTGGCCAACACAGCATCTCAGGTGTGTTGGCCATGATGCAGAGGCAAAGCCTTCAATGGGAAGTTGCCTGGTGCTAACAAGAGATAACATTAATACAGGAATCAAAGGGGAGAATGTTCATGTGTGGTGTGTGTATTGTGGTTCTCTGTGGCTCAGTTGGTTGAGCACAGTCTGGCAACGCTAGGTTGTGGGGCACTGGGGTCACATATACTGAAAATGTATGCGTTCACTACTGTAAGTCGCTTTGGATAAAAGCGTCTGCTACATGGCATATATATATATATTATTATTATTATATTCATCAAGGCTGGTAAAGGGAGCCGTCTTCGCTGGTGGGCTGGATCTCTGCTCTGAGGAGGAGATAACGGCCCCTCCGCTTGCCTCGCAGGCCAGCAGCCAATCAGTATCAGACTTTCATCGCATTCCCAAAAGCTCCCGGGCTTATCTCGACATCTTCACTTAATGAGCTGCACTCCCTGCCACCTATGCTCTCCCACATCTACTACTGGCTTCCGGCACCAGTGCTTGTTCCCGTCCAGCCCTCAACAGGATCAAATTAAAAACTGGGAACATACAGCACTGTAAGCCTCAGTAAGCCTTTTCTTGTATTTATCTGGGTCCATGGGGTTTGCGGGACGTGTGACTAAAGTCAATGCTTGGCCTGAATGTGACCCCTAAAGTCTTATTGCAGCCCTGCGTATAAAACGCAAGTTCCTATATATAGAATGTAAACGCACACACACACACACACATATGTGCAAATGTCTACCCTTTCATAGTCTCTCACACCCATGTAAAGATGCGCATGTCCTTACATAGCCGCCCTCTCTGCCTTGCTTAGTTTATGTGTAAGCTTGTGTAAGCGGAGATTGACTGCAAAGGGTCAACCCCTGCTCGTATTTCTGCTTACTGCGGTGGTGTGTTGGATCTCAGACCCGCACTGTGCATTTGCTGGAGGCTGTTGTGGGGTTGGCACTGTGAGCGTGGGGTTGACTTGGTGGACGGTCAGGACCAAGGCGTGGATGCCCTTGAGCTCCGGCTGCCACCAGTCTCGGATTTGCCGGTACTGTTCTCTTTTATTATCTACTGTCACAGAAAATGTCTTCCTGGTGCACAAAATATCCTTTAAAAAAAAAAAAAAAATCCTATACTGAGCTCTTTTGTGTGTGTGTGTGTGTGTGTGTGTGTGTGTTAAATAATTTGCTCCCTGTGAACGTGATCAAGTTGACCCAGTGAAATAATTTCTGTCAAAACACCATACATTTATTTATTTCAAAGGTGGGAACACGTTTACCTAGCAACTGTTTGATATAGGTTGTTTTCAATAAAACGTCACGTTTCAAAGGTTCAAAATGTCAGCTGGAGGGCCAGCGAGCAGTCGCTACCGGCAACCTTTGATGCTTTTGGTTGAAGCACCAGCCCAGAATCATGCGATTGGAAATAAAGGTGCAAGAAATGGCTTTTAAATCTTTCCTTAAACTCCAGACACAAAAACATTACACATATGCCCCTGTAAATTACAATATGTAAGTTATGGCGAAAGTTCTCTTAAAAGAGAACATGAATTTATGAACATGAAAGTTCCGTTAAAATTCTCTTATTGGTAAACATTTCAAAGACACTACACACGCAGTGTACAAATGCTTGTATTACATGGGTGTGATTTCTACATCTACTGAGCTTAATTTAATAATTATGCAGGTTGGTGATTGATTCGATGTAATGGCACAAATTATATGCAGTAAGGTAAATTAAATGGCACATTTTTTGTGTTGTAATTTTTAGTTATCACGTATCGCTCAGTTTATGGCTTCATGACAGCAACAAAAAATGTCATGGTTGGGTGTCCCTGGTTTACCTTGAATAGTGTTCATTCTGAAGGGAAACCTACCTTGCCCAGCCATGGTGACTGAGCCCAGGGCTGGATCTTGACATTCATGGGCCCTAGGCCCCACCTCCATTTTGGGGCCCCCGGCATGGCATTCTGGGAGATTCTTAGATTTAACGTTAGATTGGAGATCTGATTTAATTTACGTTATTTCTTTTTTATGACTACTACTACTAATAATAATAATTAGGATCCTGTGTAATGAACATATATTTATTAGGTGTGTAAGTGAAAAATATAAATAAATAAATAAATACTATATTAAAAAATTATATCAATATTAATATTTCCCCCATAATTCTGGGCCCCATGCCATGTGTGGGCCCTATGTGTAGATCCGGCCCTGCCTGAGCACAAAGCTGCCGCTACATGTCCATATCTAAAGCTCTGGCCTTGGAGTTTGGGAAAGAAAATTAAATTGTGTTGGCAGGACCTGGCCTGACCGACAATGAACGGGTTGTTATTTTGTCACATTGAACTCATTAACTGAATTCTGAACTACTTCAGCAGCACATGTGCGCACACACACGCACACGCACACGCACACACACACACACACACGCGCGTGATACCATGTGTTGTTTTGCAACATGAGAATGCCTAAACAATGATCGATCTGAAAAACATTTTTCATTACATAATTAATAATTTCGTTCATTTTCGTTCATTTTGAAATTTGAAAAAGAATATTCTGCTTTTCTTAAATTTTTTCCAATCCACCTCCTTTTGAATGAATCCATTTGGTGAATGAAAGGAACTGACTCACCTCATTCGTGTCGGATTCGTTCCTTTGGTTAATCTAAAGTTGCCATTAATTGAAACTGCAGTGACTCCTCCTATTTAATCATTTCCACCATTGAGCTCTAGTTTGTAGTAGCCATGAGCCAACAGCACTGCACTGCACAGCACTGCTTGAGCGGGGCATGCTCTCTGAGCCCCTACCATTGGGGTGACCGAAAGTAACAGTAACTCCAGTTCCTGAACTGGAACTGACTGAGGACCGAATCCGTGAAGGAACTGGAACTGGACATGCTGTTGCTCTTGTTCCTCGTTCCACGGGTCTGGATCTGGAACAAGACACTAGTTTACGTAGTCACTGCAGCTCGCTGTCTCTCCCTCCCCATAATGTTTTCATATTGCAAAGACGAACTTGCCCTAGACTGATTATAAAATTAAAATCAACTGGTTTACCTTACTTAGCCCAGCAGTTACATCTGAGAAACACTTAGCCTATAGCCTACTCCCAATTAGTAAATAAATAAACCGTGAATGAAAAAGGCTATTTCCCAACGGAGACGTTGCAATATTTTTTTAGAGGCAACTTGGTCTAGTCTCAACTCAAGAAATGAAACCACATCATTATATTCCTTTATTCAAACAAAATATGCTAGGCTATATGAATGTGTCACAACTTTGTTGATAATTCTAGAGGTCAACATTGTTTTAACATTGGTGCAGATAGTTTGGGGACAATGTAGGCTATGATGCAGGAAACTGACACAGTGCAAGCCACACCTTAAATTAGCCAACATAAATACCTAGGTGGCACATAGGCTAAATTTATGAATGGACGTTTTAGTCCATGTGAATGATCACTTGGTAATATGTAGCCTACTTAGAAAGGTTGTCCTTTTAAGTATTTGTTTACGATTTTTTACATTTGGAATGTTCCTTCTGATATTTTTTATTTTTAGACTGTTCCATGTTACCAATTAAAGGATCATAGATCAAGGATTAGAGTCAAAGGATCTGTGTCCTGAAAGGAACCGTAAAGCCCACCACTATTTTATATCTATGGTTTCAGGCACACCACTGAACCAGAGAGATTAAATTCGCACAGCCCAGCTTCGTAGTCAGTATGGCGAACGCAAATGAGCAAAGCAAAAACAAACGCCGTAGGTGTTTTTATAGCAGCGGATCTGCGACCATACTCCATTGTCGAGAACACGGGTTTAAAAAATATAGCCGCGTTTCCACCACAGGAACTTTCCCCAACTAGGAACCTTTAGAGGAACTCACTGCATTTCCACTGCAGGGACCAGGGTCTAAATTTAGTTCCGGGGACATTACTTTACCCCCAAAAGAGTCCCTAGTCAAGGGGTAGTTTGCAGCGCTGAACATTTCTGATTGGTCAAGTATGGTAAAAGACTCGCTGCGTTTCAACCACCATTTTTAAAAATCGGCAATAGCAAACCAGTTGCGTTTTGGAAAAATCAACATGGAGCTGGATGTCATGCTATTTCTTTGTTTAGGTCCATGGAGAGCCAGGCTAACTATTGTTATACTAGCCAAAAGCTAACGTTAGCTAGTGTACAATCCCCCTTAGCCAGGCAAGATTTTATTCTTAAAATGAATTAGAAACGTCTAATATTTGATATTATATGTTTATTGACATCAGTGACAAGTTAGCTAGCTAGCTAGCAACAAAAACATGGTCACGAAATGTCCTTATTTTAAACAACCAGATTTTTCATGAAGTGAGAAGGCTAAATAAAGAATGACATGCATCAGCGGACTAATTTGTCTAATCTTCACGGTTCTTTAGACCCCTGTGGAAACGTAGACTACAATGGACTGAAGGAACTTTTTAGTTCCTTGAAAATAGTCCCTGGGACTAAAAGTTCTGGGGACTTTTTGGTGTAAATTCGGCTTATGTTGAAAGTGATTGAGCCCCGCTATGAAGTTCCCCTCGTCCACATTTCAGTAATTTACCTGTTCGGTAAATTATGGCCAATTAGCCACACAAATATACAAAGTTCATAATAAATGAAAAGCAATGCAAAACTCTAGTGAATAAACAGCAGAATGTTTGGGAGGCTGTAGCCAAAGAAGAAGACTGAACGTTAAGCCACCTTCTGAAGACAAAAAGCAGGCAGGGTGAAAAACATTCTTTGCCTAAATAAGCAACCAGTCTGAACTCGATCACGGGAAGCCCCGGCTCTTCTCTTCGAGAAGGGCAAGGGAGGGAGGGAGGAGTGAGGAGATAAACTCAGCATAAACTCAACACTGCCTTCCTGTGCCGTGCTTCCCTCTAAATCAGGGGTCCGAGAACAGAACTCCTCTCAGCAATTGCGCTGCCAAATGTGGTTCAATCAGTATGACCGAGGGTGTTGCCAAGGCGCTGTCAGTGGACCAGAGGACCAGAGGACTCCCTTTGATCAGAATAGGCATTAATGCAGTGCTGTAGAATGTAGGGGTTGAGGGGTTGAGATTAATTTCAGGAGTTTTTCCGCACTTGAGCCTGAAAACTTGAAACATGGAAACGTAATTTTCAAGATGCCATGGCAACGTCATGATGTATTGTATCGCGGTTTCCTTAAAGATCACAAATTCCATTTGTAGTTCGAACAGCATGCCAGCACTGTATTATTTTGCTTCTTAGTATGACTTAAATTACTGCTGATTTTATTTAAAGTATAAACAGAGATACTAGAGAGTTTAATAATATTTCTAATATAACCAATTTTGTATCATTTACTGCATGGGGAATCTTAGGGAGCACCACACCACATCTAAAACAAGAGCAAGAGAAAACTGCTTTGCTGCTTATTACCACTTCTAAGAAAGCTTTCTCAGCTTTTGCGACAAAAGGTTTTAGAGGTTTCAGACATTCTTTAGTATCATCACCCAGCCAGCCTATAAAAGGTTGCACTCAAGTAAAGACTTTCACTCTCATTTGGCAAGATAAGCATACATTCCAGGACCTAGAAGAGGGATAATGAGAGAGAGAGAGACAGAGATAGATAGATAGAGAGAGAGGGGGGAGAGAGAGAGAGAGATGACTTTGCATTTACACTGAGGTGGGACTGCATGCTCAAACACAAATCTGTGGAATTTTTCAACTCCCACTTTGGCTCCTGGTCTGTATGGAACATGTTTTAGAGCAACCAGGTCTTAGTTACTATTTATCATTCACACATATACATATCTGATTGCAGTATGAAATTAGTTTTAAGCTTATCTTATAATTTCAATATATTTATAAAGTGAGAATCGCTTTTAGAGTTTACACTGCACTGATCTCTTGCGCGAACTATGATTGTTCCTACCATGTATTTATACACATCTTGTAAGTCGCTCTGGATAAGAGCGTCTGCTAAATGCTTAAAATGTAAACTGTAAAAATTTACATTGTTTTGTAATGGTAGGGATGTGTAGGCTTGGACCTCTTGAACCCAATGAGGTGCAATGATTGGATATACTATAAAGATAAAATAAACTATATGTACATGAATAAAATGAGTAAAGACCTTGGGGGCCATACTGTGCTAATGCAGAACAGAACTGTGCTAATGGATTGGTGCAAAGCAGGGTTATTCAAATCTGGCCCCCAAATTCAGTCCTGGTTTTCCTTATTCTCAGGTAGTTAATTGAACAATTAGTGCAAATGATTGGCCAGAGTGCTATTCTCACCTGACTCCCAGGTAAAGAGAGGGTGAGAAAACAGCAGCGCTCGGCCCATGAGGATGGCAATTTGAGCAACCCTGGTGTAAAGGAATGAGAATTGACTGATATTTGTTTCAACAACAGCAGTCAAAGTTGAGTGACACATGGTTCTGTGTGGCTCAGGAGGTAGAGCATGGCGTTGGCAACGCTTAGGTTGTGGACCTGGAAAAATGTATGCATTCCCTACTGTGAGTTGCTTTGGATAAAAGTGTCTGCTAAATGGCAAATATTAGTGACGTAAAGCTGAGCACCAAGGACTGAGGAGCTGGTAATACTGTATTATAGCCACGTTAGATAGAACATTTGTACACAACTGTTATATGTCTTTCAGCCAACAAAGTAAGTGTTAGGTGTGTGAATTTCACATACCTGGCCCATGTTGGAACACATTGTGAACAGCCACAAGGCATGTAAAACAGGAGCGTATCGCAAATGTAATCTGTAACACACAAAAATGTGCCTAGTGTGGTTCTGGCGCTACCTTGTGGACACCACGCAATATTGCTGCATGTTCAACCCAACCTGTTGAAGTACCTCAATGCTGCTCAATTTGAGGCATGGATGGGTGTAATGTTTTCAGGCTTTCTATTCAGCCAGCTAATTATTCGTTTGATTCAACTGACCATTATTGCTTTGTACCAGTTTATATTATCATCTATATGTGGAGAGTGTTATGAGCTAGATTTACAACCCTCCAGGACCAGGATTAAGAGGTGTTGCACAAACTACTCTTTTCTATCACTGTCATCTTATACATTTCAGTCATATAATTTGTGCCCTTTCTTGTCCTTAGTCCCTACACAGTATGTCATGGCTCATGAAATCCAAAATTCTGAAATGGTCCCCATCACTGATTTGGAATAACCCAGATTTGTATCAATGGCCATAGTTGAGTGAGCTGATTGTGGATCTGTTGTCAGGAGAATATACCAGCATCCCATTATTTTTTTCAAATTGTAAAAATACATAATACAACTACACATCAATCAGGATCATATCACTGATGTTGGTGCAACAGGTACATGCATCAAGGATTACACGAGAAAGTTATCAACTTATTTCTGTGGTCCTTTCTGAAAAAGCCATGGCAGTTTGACAAAAAGTCTAGCAAAACAAATTCAATTAATATCATAATCATGAGCATACTGCACAGCTGTATACCATAGTAGAAAGGAAACAACAATCAATCGATACTAAATACATAATTATAACCATAAATTCATGAAAAAACCCAGTGTCCCTTCCAGTAGCCTACCTCTACCATCACATTATCCATTCATCATTATTTGATATAGGTATTTAAAACTAATCATGCTAGAGGAATTTAATATGGGCTGGCAATTTATTCGATTATATGTTTACTCATTAAAAAAAACGTGTTTTTCTTTGTGAAAGACTTACATTGATGCTATTCTATTTTGGCAACACTTGATATATAGACTGCTTAGACCTTCAGGGTCAATAATACATCTTAAAAATGACTTTGCCTTTAAAACATTGACTATATAAAAGTAAGCATAATTGATTCCGCCCTGCGATGGATTGGTGACCTGTCCAGGATGTATTCCTACCTCTCGCCCAATGAATGCTGGGATAGGATCCAGCCCCCCCGCGACCCTATAAGATTCCGATGAATTCTTATTTGGAGCGACAGTAATTAACATATTGAAATAATTATATGACGTCCTGCAACTAATTAAAATGTTGAGTGTGTATAAATCACGAAATTGTTCGCAAAGATTACGGATACCGCTGCAGTAGAAATCGTAATGTTCCCAGTCTTCTGAATACACGTCGTAAATTGATTCTCTTGAGTTCACCTCAAACGTCAACGCCACATTATGACACAAGAGGGCGCTGTTGTACCATAAAATGTAAAACGACCAAGAGAGTCGAGTATATTCCTGGAGAGCTCTTTACTCACGTGCGCGTTTGACATTTAACTCCGCAGTCCGCCTACACCCCCACAAGAGGTCATATTATATGCCACCTCAGAATTTAAACATATATTTAAAAGACAAACGCAAAACAATGCAATTCCGATTTTATGAAGTAAACAGGGATAATGACTCAAAGATGACACTATGGATAAAAAGCCTTTATATATAACTTTATATATCTTTATATATATCTTTAACAGAGGACTAACATTGAAAACTTTCTGTTGTGGAGCAGAAAAAGTGTCCACATGATAAACGCAAGAGGAAACAAAGTGCGCGTTGATTGACTGCTTCTGACACAAATCCGGAATTAATTAATTTTCAACAAATAGAATGTACCGATCATCTGCGTATCTGCACTTCAGATATGAGGCCAATTACTTGTCACGTGTCTGAAGCCGCAGTTAACTAACAAACAATAAAATTGGGATATTTTAAGGGGGATTTTGGTTGATGATGACATTCACAAATACAAATTATTTGATAAAATCATGGAATTGAATTGTGTTAAATCAGTGGGAGCTTGAACCCTTTTCTCGTCCGCGCTTTACAATGACATTCAAACATTTGTTACTTGTAAACGCAGAAATAAACACACTTTGAAAACATATAAATGAACATATTCCTGGATTTTTTTTACAGCACAGATAAAATAATAACAAACATTACAATAATCGTTTCTACTATGTAGGCTAATCTGCATGTCAGTTATTTGGGGGGTAAAAATACATCGGGTACCACGCCTAGTCGCAGCAAAACCGAGACAATAGCTTCCCCGAGGGCGGTCTTTGAAAGATTTTCTTATCGAATTAATCTCACCTATATTGTCCAAAGACATCCGGCATTAAAATACACGTGCGCCGGTGGCTATGTAAGTAGGGGAGAAAATTTCGCACGACTGAATAATCGATCTTTTTTAACCTCAGAAAGATAGGCTTTCACCTGTTGCTATTATCAAACTGAAAACAGAAACACAGTTGAACTCTGTGGATATGAATCATGCCAGTTATAATTAGCCCACTTAACTATCAGCTGTGAATAGTTTAGGGAACTTTACACTGTTAGTCAAGGGGACCAATACACATCACAGATAAACAGATCTGTTTTACTGAAAAACTACGAATTTTGTGCCAACCTGGTGACATTGACAGCCAAGGAAATTAGATAAAGAATACGTTTATACACTTTTAAATGTTTCCTATAAACAATGGTTGTGATATAGAAATGACAGACCAATACACCATACAGATACTGACTACATACCCAAATCAAATAAAAAAACATGTTAGTCTCGTGCAAATGTCATGTTTATTTACGATAATTTTGAAACGTCTTCCCGTATATAGGCTAGATATCTATAAACAGCAGAGAAATCATTCCGAAAACTGCACTTATATCCACACTTTTCCATCAGACAGAAATGTGTATATGTAGAAGCTTTAGAAGAGAGGAGGGCAGTAAAGCTGGTGGGCTCGGTTTAGCCTACGGGGCAAGAGAGGGAGGGGGGGTGGAGCCAATAGGAATGCAGCATCCACCCTTCTGCTCTATAATTAAGAGTTTAACGGGGTTGAGTACTGCCACAGCACAAGCAGTTCTGCCGAGAGAATTCGACGAGAGCAGATCCTCCAAGGATTTATATCACTTGCACGTCAACCGTTTACTCCTTTTTGAATTTTGTTTCAAACGAATTGTACTACCAGCACATACAGTTGGACGTTCTATTTCCAGGGTGCGGCGCTACGCACGATGAGCGGACCGACGTTTGACAAGAAGATAACGAACATTTTAACAGATCTCCCAGGCTCTATGAGCTGCCACCCGGCATCCAAAGACTCGCCAACTCTGCCAGAGTCCTCAGCGACAGACATGGGTTACTACAGCGGACAGGCGACTCAGGGCCAACCCGAGTACTACCAGAGTCAGTCGTACTCGCAGCCGATGAACCCTTATTCGTATCATCAATTCAACCTGAACGGGATGGGGGGTAGCGGGGCCTATGCCACCAAAACAGAATACCCCTACTCCAATTCCTATAGGCAATATGGACATTACAACAGGGATCTGCAGACGCCACCTCAGGACATAGGTAAGAGCCGTAACATTAGAGTGTTAAAAAGTTCAAATGTAGCCCTTCAGTTTATTGACTGTACACCTATCCACGTATATGGATCAAACTGAGTGGCTTCAAAGGTGGTTCTGGGATTTTTACTGTGCACATTTATAACCTGGCGTTGCACAGGGAGTGTTTCCCTCAAAATTCTTGATTAAAAGTGGCTTGGGATGTTTCATTCTTTGGACCCTGGCCGAAGCCTCAATAGAAAAACTTGTGTAGCTACCAATCCACGGGATGACGAAGACTGACATTTTGCTGACTTTACGACCCATTAATCATATTTACGGGGAACACGACAGGCTTCAAATGCTAATATTTTTCGAGTTAATGTTTTTTTGGGGGGTTTAAACGCAAAATACGGCTGCGCTGCCGAATCTCGGCAGTAGATCCACGCGACTACATTACATTTCCATTTTAATACGCGGATGTGACCCTTTTATCCTATTAAAATACTAAAATACGCACGATTCATATGAAATATAAGATTGTGGAGATCACTGTTAGATACCCCCGGACTGTAAAAACGACTCACCATTAGTTGTTTGTGATTGCGGGATTTGATTCAAACTTTCAATTCAGGTTCAAGCAACATTCAGGTAGATAGCGCGCAGTAAATTGAGTGCCCAAGGTTAACTATCTTTTGAAATGATTTAAAGCCCTTTTTTGAAGACAGAACTTCATTACTTAGTCTATAGACGCTTTCTGTTTTTGTCTAAGGAATTTCCTACGCGAATTGCCGTTGTTATTTAGCGTTCTAATGACTGTTAGTCTAATGAGTCTTCATTTTCTTATGTTAGTCTCGTAAGAAATTATGCTATAGCTTCTGGGAAAACATGTCTGAATCCTCTTTGCGGAGCTATAAAACGTGTTAAACTTTTAAGAAAAATATATTTCAAATTCAAAAATTCCAATAGTAAAATGGTTTATTTCAACGAGTAATAAGATGCCCATATAATATATAATAATATTCCATAGCCTATATTGTGTTTTAATTGTTTCTATAAAAATGTTAAGATTCTGTTCAATTAATTTATCAGATTTTATTTATTTGAATTTTAGTGGTTATCGTTTTACATTGTCCTGCAATTTCCTATTTGTGTAAAATGTCTTGCAAACCGTACTGTCAATTAAAAGCTATTATTACAACGCAAGACAGATAGTAGGCCTAAAAGGCCTGTATTATTAGCCACTTTTGTACGCAATCGGATGACCAGAAGGATTACAAACAAGATAACGATTCGTGATAACCGATGATATCATGGTGATGTCATTATATAAACGGGGGCATACAAGGAGAGGGCTTTATTGGGCGTTCATTTAATACTATTTTCAGATTAATGGCAAGCAAATTCAGATATACGCGCCTGTAGTAGTTGCACTAGTAATGATATGATTATGATATGATATGATAGTATGATAATAATAATAACAAAAACAATCATAATAATAATAATAATAATAATAATAATAATAATAACAATAATAATAATAATAAATAGAGACTGTGTAGTATTCCAAGATGAGTAATGGGAGAGTATTATTTTTCCTTGGAGTGCAGCCTATAGCTATTTGCTGGCCGTTTCAGTCAAAACAAGTTCAATTTGCTTGCGACATGCTCCCATATTCAATTTGTCAAGAAACAAATTGCACTGAGGACTGTTTCTTGACAAATTGACAAACGTTTCTGAGGAAAAGGTTCGTGCGAGACAAGAGCGATGTTATTGCAACACGTTGTGTAGCGTAACTTAGTTTGATTCTGCGATTCTTTACAAAGAGAGATTTTTGTGCATTCGTACGTCTCTGATATATTGCCAGTATTGTTCTATAAATATGTAGACCAAATACAAAAATAAAAAAAATAAAAAAAATTAAGGTGATTGATCATTGTTGGCACAAGCATTCCAAACTGTATCCAGACTTGTAAAGCGTGTTCGGCTTGTGTGGGCTAACGGGGGGAATGTTTCTGTTTTAATTTCAGTTAAAGAGGAACCAGAGCCCGAGGTTCGTATGGTGAACGGGAAGCCGAAAAAAATTCGGAAGCCGCGCACGATTTACTCCAGCTACCAACTGGCAGCGTTGCAGCGACGGTTCCAGAAAGCGCAATATCTCGCGCTGCCAGAGCGAGCCGAGCTCGCGGCTCAACTCGGCTTGACTCAGACACAGGTACATATACAAATGGACGCAATATGTGTATTGGACAGTGTAAACTGTTAACCTTAACAAATTCAGATTGGATATATTGGATTAGATTTAGAGGACAGTAGAGTGAATTTCACCAACACGCATGCAAAACGTATAGGCGCTAATGTCAACAGATTACGCTGTCCCCTTAGTTTCCACAAATCAAATGGTAAATAATGAAAATATGTAAAGCAGCTCTGCATTTCTGAAGAACCACGTAGGCCAATGCGTGTTTGTGTGAATTTGCCCATATTTTTGGTTAAAATAATAGATGTGTGAAAATAATAACATATGCTGGTAACGATGATCTTAAACTGGCCTAGTAAACCTTTCCTCAAAGCGGTCATCAATAGACATGCACAAGCAGATACGAAAGGTGTTAATTTTGCCAGATTACAGAAGTAGACTTCAGTCCACGGAAGGCAGATAAACCATCTTTAAGACAATCGAGCTGGGCTTATTTCTGTGGGCTACTAATGTTCACATATAATGCGCAAACCATTCCTAGGTGGAAACTGAAAGGTGAAATGCCGGTGTATACGATTAAATCCGAAAGCACTAAAATGGAACTATAAAAACTACACATAGGTCATAAGCCCCATATAAGAAACCAATTACGAAAGTAAACATTCAATATTTGTGGTATATTGTTGATATTTAAAAAGTTGTATTTTTCTTTTAAAAAGTAATGGGCTGTACATTCTCTTCGCCAACAGGTAAAAATTTGGTTCCAGAACAGGCGGTCCAAATTCAAGAAGCTTTACAAAAACGGAGAGGTGCCGCTGGAGCACAGCCCCAACGCCAGCGACTCCATGGCCTGTAACTCACCGCCCTCCCCGGCTGTTTGGGATAATAATTCTCTCACCAACCCCGCCAGCAGGGGGCAGCTCGCGCAGCCACCCCTCGACAGCTCGTCGCCGTCCTACATGGAAGATTACAGCAATCACTGGTACCAGCAGGGGGCGCACCTGCAACATCCGGGCTCTGTGCATCACACACCCCCACCGCAGAGCGTCGGAGCGGTATATTAACATAAAGACTTGTCTATAATTGTAAAAAAAAAAAAGAGAAAAGGACATTTAAATGCAAACGATTTCTTTATTTTAGATTTTTTACATTGTCAATCAAGCTAAAAAAATAATAAGCTTACCCTTGGAGTGCCGAGATTTAAAATACATGTTGTTGTCTTGTTTGCGCTTGGAGTTGAACGCTTGAAAACATGGTTAAAAACGTCAGGGAACGTCATTACTGTATCGAATGAAGCTGGCGCTCTGTTTACATTCACTAGCTCACAAAACGTTGTTTCACTGCGCTCTCTCACAATATTTAAACTATGGAGTGGTTTTAAATTATTAACTTTTTTTTTCTTTCTGTTTTGCAATAATTCATACAATTTTAAAGTAGGCCACACAATCAAAACTATACAGCTGACCTGCATTTAATACATTAATGTGGGCATAAACCATGCTTTAAAATCTCAGGTCATTATTTATATATTTTGTACAAAATGTCTGAAATTGTACATAGGTCTTTGTTTATAAAAAAAAGAACCACTAAAACTATGTTGCTTTTGACAAACAATGACTGCACTGTAGTGCCCCAAACCTTTTTAAATAGTCCTGTAATTATTATATGTAACTAGTATTGTTATGTCACTCAATAAATATGATTTAGAATTGAACTCACTGTGTGTGTGTCATTAAACATTTACAAACTTTACTAGCTGAATTCTGTGTTGGCCAGAAATTGTTAGTTCAGATTTTGAAGTTATCACTTTACTGACTTCTTGGTCGTAGTTATGCAATGGATGGTTCATTGACAGAATTATAAACAACGCATCATATTTATTGCTATTGAATTGTGTGAAGTTTGTATTAATCACATCATCAAATTAATTGAATCGTAATGAAAGTCAAACTATGACCAATAATCGTAGTTATGAGAAAAATGATGCTTAAACAAATGTTCTTGTCATATACCTCTGGTCCCTTTTCCAAGATGGAAATAATGTGCTTTTCTTTAAGGAAAGGCTTCCAAACACAAAATAAAGATTGACGAACCCTTCTTAAATAGCACAATTATTGTTGTATCAGCTACACAGTCTACTTCCAATGTGCTTTTAAAAGCCTCAGGGTCCGGCCTCAGTCTACTTCCTCAGCCTCAGTCCGGATCAGTCCGGATCAGCCCGGATCAGCCCGGTATGGTTAGAGGGCTGCGTGCAACAGAGCTGTAGGAGGCGACAGGCAAGCAGACATGTTGGAGACACTGGGTTTTATTAGTATTCTGCTGCCAGATAACAAGAGAGAATACAGCTTAGAGAAAGAGAGAGAGAGAGAGAGAGAGAGGGAGAGAGGGGAGGAGAAAAAAAGACGTCTGCTGGAGTGGTTCTCTAGCCTCGGGACACTTGCCTGCTGCGGGCACACATATCAAACAGGAGCATCGGAGAAGAAGAAAGGGGAGAGAAAGAAGGTGTAACTCTAAAGCTGACAGGCTTTCAGGGAGAATGGACGGTAATTTAACCCATTTCATGCTGAGAGCTGTGGAGCAACGGCCCGTAGAGAGGCCTATAAAGAGCTGAGCGCTGCCATGGCACTGAGAGCCGGACACAGAGAGCGGGAGCTTTTTATGGACCGAGCGCTAGCGTCAGGCAGACCACTTCCTTCATCGGTTCGGTAAATAAACTTTATTAGTGGTCTGGTTCAGAATCTCGTTCCAACAAGAGCCACAGTATGCTCTGTAGACGAATTCCCTTGGATAAGAAGACCAAGCTTTTGATTCTGAAGGCAGTATTCTGTGTGAATTCTGCCCGAATTCTCTGATTAAGGAAGCTTGGAGGAATCATATTCTACATATGCGCTTCACTTTGGTCTTTTAAGAAACGAAACAGGAAAAGCCTATTTTTGTCACTGGTCCCCACTCTAAATTGTTGTAATCCCTCGAGATCTTCTAGATTTTCCTTCAGAGAATTTCTGAATGTGTTTTTCAATCCTGTCATGTGATGTAACGACACTGGGTTTTAACTGACTTTAACTGTAGCTACGTCGTATTTGGAAGACAGAGGTGAAGTTCAAATCTGTTCAAGGTTTAGGCTCTTTATTTCACACAATCATTAGGTGGAATTGAACATGTGTGATGGCTTCTTTTTACACACGGCCCTTCATGTTTCCTGTTATCTGACACAAGGACATAGAAACAAACACACAAATACACAAATACTGAAACGAAAAAATTTGAACAACATGTTCAAATGAGTGACTCTTGATAGGTTTCAGGACAAAGTGCCACAGTGTTTAGCAGCTGTTTATCCTTAGTTAAGGATTGGCTTCTGTCACAAGGCAAGCAGACGATGGATCTAGAGGGAAACCGAGAGCCTTAGTTCGTTTTGGAGTTGTTCTCTCTCACTGAACTGCATCAGGCATTTATGGGTATCTGCTGGAAAAAGCAGAGAGGGCCTTCAGAGTCCAGGTCCTTCAGTTATGGTGATTATATTTCCCTGGGCCTCGCAGAGATTTGCTGGAGAAGATGCTAGAATGTTTTTTTTCTTCTGAATTTAATCAGAGTGTGCTGCACACCATAATAAACTGCAAGATACCAGATTGGATTACTTACCAAAATATGTTAAATTGAATGTTGTTGTTTCGTATCATTCAGGCACTGAAATGAAATAAGGGCGAGTGAGCTGAAACAACATTCATTTCTACCTCTCTTGTAAGGGAAGAATAAAAGGTGATCTGCCCCCATCAACAATACTGTATGTTACAAATACCAGTCTTAATAGCCACAACCCTTCTCACAGTGCTAGAGAATTTGTTCACTATCCTGATGTAGATATGTTCCCTGCATTTGCCCGATTGAACCATTATGAATAGCGTATGCTTATTTGTGAGTGGTAACTGCACTGCCTCTTAAAAAATGAAAAAAAAATGAAAAAAAAAACTTTATTGCTCAACATGTTTGAGACACATTATGAAGACAGTTTTGTGGCCTTTCGACACAACAGCCGAACCCCCAAACAGATGGGTCCCTTTGGGATTTGTCTTTGCCTGAGAACTGTCTGTTATTGACTGTGGTGGTGTTATGCAGTGGCCACGCATTTACTAGTATCAGATGTTTCCTTGCAGAAATTACCTCACATACCTCCTACTGAAACACGTGTTATCAATGTTCATCCGCATAAACTAATGGCAAAGTCACAGCATTATAACCAACATCTCAAAGGAATTATACATGTATATATTCGGTGTGAAATGACATAAACAGCTTTTTATTACTTTTTATTGTGTTATGTCCAAAATTAAATAATTTGACTCACTCTATGTTGATTAAATTGAAAACAGCAAAGCTCACTCATTTCAATATGTCAAGTTTGCCACCCAGTGTGTTTCGATATTTTATTGCTTATTCGTTTTTTCTTTGGCCTCCTACTTTCTCATAAATTAGTTATAGTGATTTGTTGTTTTGCCAAATTTAATGGAAGCCATACTTCTGCTGGCAAATTAAACAAATTCTATTTGATTGAAGAACTGCACAACCTTCAGAACATACAGATATTGATATAAATTATATAAGTAGTATGTACATACATACATACATGCATACATACAGTCAACTCCAAAATGATTTATACCCTTGATGAAGATGAGCAAAAAGTCTATATATCATTAACCATACAGGTAATGAGCTATATTGTGTGGCCCAAAAAAATGGGAAATATTATTTCACACTAATACAAATGCTCAGAGAAATTTTGTTTAACAAACATATACATATTGATTTCCCCAAAAATATATGTCATAATTATTCACACCCGCACACCAAATAATTATTTTAAACAAAATCTAACAAAAATAAATCTGCATTAGCATGTCATCTTCTGTAGTGTTTTATGAGATTTGTGAACATATTTGGTGGGATCTTTGACCATTCCTCCATGCAGGATATTTTAACATCTTTCAAATCCTTCGATTTGCGCTTGTGTCCTCTTCAATTCAAACCATGAATTTTTGATCAGGTTCAAGTCTGGAGATGGCCATTGCAAAACAATAACTTTGTGTCCAGTTAACTATTTCTTGGTTGATTTTGGGGTATGCTTGGGATCATTGTCTTGACAGAGGGAGGCAAGATTTTGACCAAAATGTCTCTTGCTTATTTGTCCATGGTGGCAGTAATCCATACAACACACCAATGAAATCACTGGAAAATAAATTCCATTATAACAACCATACAGTACTGCACATAACTATAATTTTCAATGAAAAACAATCCGATGTTCCATTATCATTGCATTTAAATGAGCAAAGTTGCAAAATTTTAAAATTTGCAATCAAAACATCCATTCATTGGATCTAGAATAGAGGTAGAAGATCATACCTTATCTAGGTCATTTGCAAATTGGTCGAGATAGTGACATGACCTCCAAATGACCTCCCACAACTTCAGGGAACTACCAGAAGTGTGCAGGTCTTTGGAACTGTGTTATAGTCAGACTGTTAGAGAATAGACTGAAATAGTAAAAAGTTGTCGAAACGACCATCCAGTAACCCACTGCCACGTTGTGTGCCACACACCACTTCATCCCACGGTCGTGTGAAGTGAGGAAATCAGGGATGTTCATTTCTCTCCACCACAGTTATCCCGCTATCTGTGCATGAGGAGATCATGTCACTGCTGTAGGCGCTTGCTTTGCATGCGAGCGTGTGTGAGGTGTACAAATGAGCTTTTAAACACAGGACAGAGGTAGACATGCCCTTCGTTTCACCTGAACATTATTTGCACCTTCAAGGACGTATTCACAAAAGCGGTTATTATTCTGATGGAATATTTGCATTTTTCTGATTTCTGGACTTGTTTAAAATACTGCAGATTATATCATTTAAAAAAATGAATAAAATATCTAATTTATGCAAGTACATTTAGAGCTGTTATTTGAAAACCTGTTCAAAATATTGGGTGGAGGGGGGGGGTTTAAAAGGGGATACAAAAGTGATATATTGCTGAAATATTATGATAATGCATGCTACATTATTGCATTTTATGTTGCATTCGGCACCACATAAAAAAGTATGTTTTAAAAATTTTTTTTGCAAATTCATTGGCTCTCAAAAGGATTACGTACATCAATGATTCCCATCACTGTGCCAGAGCCAATCCCAGCCTTGGAAACATGACCTTATCTATAAGGTCTATATCTCAAGGAATACTTCAAAATCAAGATTTTATAATTACACCCATTTATCTGCAGATAGTATAATTTTAAGATATTAAGATTTCAATTTTTGTAGTCCCATTACCTAGGATTGTTTTGCATTACATCTGTGTAAATGTCAGATCAGTCCCGGCTCCCAAAGTATAGATGAGCGAGGGGCTCCCAGCTCAGCACAAGGATGGTTATAGGAGTCTCCGTTATCTTTGGGATTAGGATGTTAAAAAGTGAAACACTTTCTTAGTCTTAAACAATCACGGTGTCAATTACAGGTATCGTGTTATAACTATTTCAGAAGTTACTCATATCATCTTAATAATGCTATTCAGACGTCTCTGTTGTTTTACACACCACAGTCTACAGCCCCGCTAGTTCTGAGAGATGTAGTTCAGTCATAAAGCTACAAAAAGTAATATGTTCACACACCAAGAATCAAACAACATAAAAATGAGTGTTATGGAAAGATTATAAAGACAAGCTGCAATTACAGGGTCGTTTATGTTTCTTCTGTTTTTGAAATCACGAGGATCGTTCTGTTGTTTATCAAACTGTCGATTAAGTATACAAAGCGTAAGATCTGCTTTTTTCCTACACAACGTTACACCACTTTCCGTAATGACTGCTGAGATGGTATGGAAAATAATAGCGTAGTTACAGAGAAGAGTTGGCATTGTCCTGTGGGAAGCTGTGTTTACCACTGTTCCCGTGGGCATACAGGAGAGAGAGCACAGTGTGGGAATATGGTGAGAATCTCCCATGTGATTTCACAGAAAACAATGTTTGTCTTCAGCGCGTTCACACTGAATGCATTCAAGTACACTAAATACCGCAATGTTTGCCCAACAATCATATCACTATCCACGCAAGGTTAGCAGGAGCCAGGGCCCACAAGTTAAGACAATTCAAGTTTACAAAAAGGCAGTTTTCTCCAAATCACTCAAAGGGAACCTAGTAATTTCAGCGCGTTTACAGAATCGCGGTGATTAAGCATATTAGACGCAGAGGCTTTCCAGAAACCCACACTTATCAGCTTACATATTGTATGATCACGTACCACCAATGTTTATGAGATATGCCTCATAAGCCTCTGAAAACCAGATTCTCTTGACACGAGTAAGCCTCGGTATATCTGCAATCCAATTCATAAGCAGCAGACATTTTATAGGAAACAAATGGAACCCTGATGACAACGGCAAATGCCATACTAGCCCCTAAATGACAGTAACTGACCCAAAGCCAGATGGACACAGGATACTCCTCCATTATCGTGGTTCAACTAACCAGCTTAACACCGAGAGCAAGTGAGTCACCCATGGAAATAAGCACAGTGCCACTTGCCAGCTATTTCACTGTTCCAGCCACTAGTGGCGCTATGGCCTGTGTGAATGCCATGCCTTTTGGAAACAGGTGTGATTCTCACAAAATAGAACTAAGGCATAGGTTGACTTTGTGCATTTTTAATCATTTGTAACTGAAAACGGCACCTATTAAATTACATTAAATATGAACATTATAGCATGTGACATATTTCTGCCTACAGGGCACATTGGTATAAGGCAGGGGACATATTACTGTATTGACTTAACAAACCCTTGAATGTATTATTTAAATGTAAAACTTGAATGTCAATGCCACCAAATAAAAAAACCTCATACATAATTATTAAAACTAACAATAAAATAATGACACATTTTGTCTTGAAGTAAAACTAGCAGGAGTGGTTCTATATCCTTCTCAATTGATTTTTCATCCATCCATTCATTCATTATCTAACCCGCTTATTTCTGGTCAGGGTTGTGGGGGGGCTGGAGCCTATCCCAGCATACATTGAGTGAGAGGCAAGAATATTTCCTGGACAGGTCGCCAATCCATCGCAGGGCACATACACCATTCACTCACACACTCATACCTACAGGCAATTTAGACTCTCCGTTTAGCCTAATGTGCATGTCTTTGGGCTGTGGGAGGAAACTGGAGTACCCGGAGGAAACCTACGCAGACACGGGGAGAACATGCAAACTCCACACAGAAAGGCCTCCACACAGATTCAAACCCAGGATCTTCTTGCTGTGCGGCGACCCCACCACTGCACCACCGTGCCACCATATTGATTTTTAGGGATACAATTCTTTTTTAAATCTGCAATGTTTCCAGGACAACTCCAAGAGGGTATTAAATCTGCTACAAAACCACCTACTGTCAATGTCTGTGTGTGTGTGTGATAACGCTTGCTACTGTTGCCATTCTTCTGTCCAAATAAACAAACAGTAAAAACTTGGAAGCAAAAAAAAAAAAAAAAAAACTGAAACAAAAACATAGGACACTAAACTTGCTGCCATGGTCAAAGTTGCATACTTCTAGTAAGCAGTCCGTTCTCTGGCCAGGGCCATGATAGTTTGGTGCCTCACCTCTGTTTTCTGAAGAAATCCTTGCAATCCCAGCCAGGTGTGCCATCTTCCTGATCACGTCATACTAAGCAGACCAGACAGACCATAACTGTGGAGAGCTGTCTGTATTGTTGACACATGCACACATTGACCACTCTTCGCCATAAAGTCCTGTAGCTCCTTCATAGTTGACATTGGCCTCTTGGTGGCCTCTCTGACCAGTCTCCTTCTTGCTCGGTCATCCAGCTCGAGCGGACGGCCTTATGTATGCAAGGTCCTGGTAGTGCCATGCACACTTCTTAATTATGGTCTTGACCGTGCATGCTCCAAGGGATATTCATGGCCTTTGAAATCTGTCCTGAAACCTTTCCTGATATTAGCTTGGTATGTGATCTGGAATATGATTGGTTACCCCTGAGCTAGGATTATTGGTAGGATAAGTGGGGCGTAGACCTATCAATCCAAGTTATTCTTAATGAATTTTCAGACATTTAGCAAAAAAAAATTAACTTGGAAGTTGTATGGTAAAATGTGTAAGTAAAGGTGGAAAAAGTATGATTTAATATGTTTTAATTTCAGGCTGTAAGGCAACAAATGATGACATTTTTGAGATGGGATGTAGACTTTACAGTGCCCCGTATATTTTAAATGTTTATCAAAGCATTTAACAGTTATATCATCAACTTGCCTGGAACATTTAATGCATTGTATTCCGAAAAACAGAGGATACAAAATCAAATGAATCAATAGTATAATACATTATTGAACAAACATTTTATGCATTTTAATGGTTTCTCTATATTACAATTGTTACAGAAAATAGTACTTCTTCATTTTGGCTTTGGAAGAGGGTTGACCAAAATCCCCTGCCGCTAAATATTCTAAATATGAAATCCTGGAATCACAAGTACCCAAGCGGCTCCTTGGAACCATTTTGCAAAATAAATGTCTATTTTTGTTTGTTTGTTTGTTTCAGATTTTTTCCAGTTTTTTCTCCCAATTTAGTGGCCAGTCATACCCTCTATTTATTTTAACTTGCCCTCTCCACACAAGTTTGCCGCTCCTCTCTACGAGCCAAGCTAATTCTCTGAGGGCAGTGAACTCTGCTTCCTTTGAGACTGAATTCGCCCACCCACATTCTGGGGACACCCTTACGCGCTTCTCAGCAAACTTGTGCCAGCTCACCTCCCCCCCTTCCCCTGGGGCAGACAGCCAAACTCCGCCCCCTATAGGGGTTCTCCACCAGGGCCAGTCTGGTACAGTCGGGTTTTTGAACCGCGACTCACACTCGTAAAGGACCAGCCAATACAGGTGTGTTAGACCGCTACGCTATCGGAGGCCCCCAACTATATGTCTATTTTGAAACAGTATCTTTTGCTTTTTAATTTGCTTGACTCGTGTCATTCAGGAAAAGGTCGATTTCAAGGAACAGGCCATCATATTTATATAATCTCCGAACCACTGACTTTGGATTTGCCTCCCCAGTTAATATGATTTTGTGTCAAAAATGTGGTACAGTTTCAAAATGGAGGTTGTAAACAATGCATGAATAATTAAATGAGGAGAGCTGACTGAGTTCCATTGAACTGCACATAAGCAGGGAGCTCATATTCCACCAGCCCATCACTGTGACTTGGGTTACCTGTTCAGTCCTTCAAGCTTCATAGGTAAAATCAGCATCCTGCAGACTTGCAAGTTCACCAGTTGTTTCCTACAGGATGTTGATCCATCTCAGGGAACAGAAAAAACAACGTACTGTCTGGGGAAGCCTGGTGGGGATTTTTTCTTTCTTGGATACCCCCAAATCCTCTGTGATAAAGTAAGCTTTAAATCATATTGATATCCCTGAAAGGAAATGTGTACCAAACTTAAATAAAACTGAAACAACACTCTTTTCTGCCATTGATACTGTACAGCAGAGTTCCTCAAATCTGGCCCACAAATCCAAATTCAGTCCTGATTTCCTATCTCTCAGGTAGGTAATTAAACAATTAATGCAATTGATTGGCCAGAGTGTCTTCACACCTGACTTCCATGGAAAGGAAGGGTGGAAAAACAGCAGCACTTGGCCCACAAGGACTGCCAATTGAGGAACCTTTCTTTACAGTATATGGGCTCAGAGACATTGGCATGATTTGTGTTATTTTTTACATCTAAAATTGTTTCTGAAATGGAGAGTCGCATGGGAGCACATTCAGGCCCTCAGTGCCAAGAACCCTCTACCACTGTGTGTGGCCCTCATCATACATGCTACTCTAACACTATTGTCAGGGGCTACGTTGTACTGAGTGACAAATGTGCTGATTACAGGCCGGTCTTGTGTGTGGGCCAAAGGAGTTACACAGAGCTTAGCAGAGCCACTTAGCACATCGTTGAGTTTGGCTTAGTTGGACTGGCGTTGAACTGTTGAACTCGAATGTGATACTGTGTGGAGCAGCATTTGTAAACCTTAAAAAAGAAAGTGTGGGGGAATAGTGGCCCCTCCCTCTGGATGTTTACTCGTTGGGAACCCAGAAAAAGGCCGTTGGCATTGAGGGGGCTTTCTGGGGTATCAGCGAGAGGCTGTAACCGGAGGTCAAGCAGGAGGCAGGGTTGAAAATGTTAGCCATGGAGAGACAGCGCACAGCTGCCAGACACTTGTTCAAAAGCCGGCGCGAGATATGATTTCATCCCCCCCGTGCGGATCACTCACTACCATCATTTGGATACCAAAAAAAATTAAAAAATAAAGCAAAAATAAGAATGGCATTCCTGACAGCTGTGGAACCAATGAACCCTGGTTCACCTTCACTTGAGTCAGTTCTGATTTGAGAGGGGAACCCACTTGAAGCCCGTTCTAGACTGGCATATTAAGTGAGACACTCACTGCAGGTCCCTGTGTAAACCCTGCCTCTGTGTTTTCTATACACCGTTTCCATCTTTGGGAGATGCGCTTTGGCCCGTGTGTCCCCGTGATGACATCACCGATAAGGGCATTGTGACAGTGTGTCAGACAAGCCCCCCATATTAAACTAGAAGATCACCATGTTCACATCACAAATTGGGAAGTTGAGCACAATTAGACCAGTTATCGGATCACTCACGCTAATAACAATAATCACCATGATTGAGGTGGCTCCTCGTTTCCACAGCTGGGATTTTGGGGGTAATAACATCTCATCTTCCCCTCCTCAGTATCCTGCAATTAAATTTCATCAGACACCTTACATACAAAAAAAGCTCAACCTCGATAACAGTGGTTTCTTTTATCTGCATTATCACCCTGCTCCCACCCTCCCCTCCTTGATCCTCTTCTGTCTCTTCAACACTCTCTCCCTCGAGTTTCCCAAACCCCTTTTTTTTGCCATAATTGCCCTGTTTGAAAGCATTATGCTCCCTGTCCAAATTGTGCTCCCATTATTCTAATCTTGAGATGCAAAAATGCCTATAATTTGCTGCAATGACTTGCCACTCCATTCAATGACACTTCTTTTATCTTCCCCCGGACCTCGAGTAAACAAGGCCCATAATCGCTATGAATGCAGCATGGGAAGGCATATATAAAGCAGGCTAGGAGTAGCCAAATTAATCAACACGCTGTCCCTTTATCTGGGAATTTACTCACTTACAGTGGAAAAACCAAGAGATGCTCTGGGTCTTGCACTTTGCAGTGTTATCCAGCTTCCTCTTCCCATCACCACACTGCGCCGAGAGGCCTTCCACGGAGGTAAGTCCACATGTACCAGGCTACGGTTAGATCCGCAGGAGTTAAACACTTTCATCTCCGTTTGTTTACATGGAGTGGCAGGAATGGTTTATGAGGAAAGCTTAATCTCAGGCCTGAGATGATCCGATGGTCTGATATGTCCAAATGAAGGAGAGGAGGTCCAGTTGCAAGGAGTTCCAGTGGATGCACAGAGCTTAACTGTCAAGAAATAAACAGTTGACCTCTTGTAAATGAGGGAGTGGTTGCATCCTGCTATGTGCTATTACAATTTAAATACTCAAATTTGGTATATATGGCTTTCATCATGTTAGGATTGAACTTGGAGCTACTTCCAGTTGTGTGTTTGGATTGAGTGCTACAATGAATATGGAAATTAAGGAGAAATGTGCACCACTGTTTGTCTGTTTTTTTATTTGTTTGAGGCCATAGTGTTTGAGAGGAGGGGTTATCATATGATAACAAGGCATGGCAAAAAAAAATCATCGGAAAACGTTATTCTATTAATTATTATTATTTTCGAATATTATTATTTTCATGCGACAGGTATAGTAAGGGGGGAATACTGTATTGTGGTCTACTGTCTTGGGGCGGAGTCTCATGTCAGGCAATGCAATGGGTATTGATGGAATGTTTGAACTGACTGATGGTAAGGCACTGTGCAGAAATGAATATATTATGTACATGAACAGTGTTCTTTCCCCTACACAACCAAACACATAGCATGTTCACATTGTTATCAGTAAAAGCCATAACCTTCACCCCTAAAGCAAATATTAGTTGAATTTGTCTGTTCTTAGAAAAGGGACAGACAAATTGTTTGTCTCTTTAAAAGGAGATGCATGTTGCAATCATTCTTTTCAGTAGGATGGGGGCTTCGGCTTGCATGAGTGAACATTTTGCTCCTTTCCCTCTTGATGCAGGGAGAGGATGGCTCCCGGGACTTGATTGCTCACATCTGTATATAAACAGAAAGGAAGGGAGAAGTCAGTCAATGACAGGACAGGAGAGCATGTCAGCTGGCCTTTCAGCTGCTGGAATGCATCATTTTTATTCATTCTTAGGGTTGGTTCCCTTCAGCAGTTAGTGGAGAGGAGAGGCAATGCGTGACAAAGTCCTTGACAAACCTGTAGTAATGCCCAATGAACCGCAGATAATAACTCAGTCCCTGCTTACTCCTCATTTATTTAAAAAACACTAACCTTTTCCTTCCCAGTGCTACAGGTATGGTATGCAGCTGCCTACAACGATGTCTATCGCTGTATTACTGCACTGATCTCTTGCGCGAACTATAATTGTTCCTACTATGTATTAATGCACATATTGTAATTTGCTCTGGATAAGAGTGTCTGCTAAATGCTTAAAATGCAAAATGTAAATGTAGTTCAGGGTTTTTCCACTCATGGACAGAGGCCTCTTTTCCTGAGTCTGGGGTGACTCCCCCTGTTAGTGCAGCAGGGCATGCTTCTCTGGCTCCAACTTCAGCCCAAACTGCTGGAGCCCCAAGGTATTTAAGGTGTGTCTCAAAATCTCTGGAGCACATGGTTCAAAGCTGACTGTACCAGACCAGCCCTGGTGGGGAGCCCCGATCGGGGGCGGTGTTTGGCTATCCGACCCAGGGGAGGGGAGAGGGTGAGCCGGCACGAGTTCTCCGAGAAGTGCGTATGGGTGGCTCCAGAACGTGGGTGGGCGAATTACATCTCGAAAGAAGCAGAGTTCGCTGCCCTCTGAGAATTAGCTTGCCTCGTAGAGACAAGCAGCGTGTTCATGTGGGGAGGGCAAATCGAAATAAATTAAGGGCATAATTAGCCACTAAATTGGTAAGAAAAATGGGAAAAAATCTGAAACTATTTATTTTTATTTTTATTATTTTAATCTCTGGAGTAAACCATAACATCATCCAGGCAGAAGGGCAGGGCCTCATTGTTCAGATCCACAGGCAGCCTCCTATCAGCCTCTGGAAAGTTGCTGGGACATTAAATAATCCTAAAGGCATCCTTTCGAATTCGTATAGCCCCATGGGTGTGGCTCAAGGCCATCTTTCCTCGGTCCTGTTGGTCCATCTGCAGCTTTCTAATAAGCACTTGCCAAAGTCTGTTGGGGGAGAACCATTTTGGCTGTGGTGAGGGTTTGGCTACTTTAACAGACAGTTCCATACCCTGCAATACCGAGTGCATTTCCTGAAAGAGGACCTTTTCAGGGATGGGCAGAGCATCCATGGTTGACATAGTGTGTCTCACAGTCCCAGTTCAGCCATAACCTCCTGCATATGTGTTAGTGTTAGCAGCAGGTCACACAGCTGGTTGGAGTTGACTGACTAAAGTTCTCTCATGCAACACCGACCGGAACAGGTATGAGCTGGTGATTATGTCTGTCGGGTCCACTTTATAGATTTCCCCAAACTCTCTGGAAGGTGCAATACCTTGCGGATTGTTAACCAGGATTGTCATCAAAGTGATGAATAAAAAAGTGTTCAGAAAGAATATACTGGTTTTAATGGCTCAGGCGCAGCTACAGCAGGTGGGTAGGCTACTTTAAATGTGGCTGTGACTGCCTGTTTTCAGCCCTTAACCTGCAATGGTGTTGAATATGTCCTGGCTGGTTACAGTAGCAGTAGAAGGTTACATATCAGGCCTGGTCCTCTAGGTTCACCTCCTTCGCCACTCGTGCCCTGTGGATGGGGGCATTGTCATCTTGGAAGAAACACCTCCCACGAGGATAGAAATTGTTCACCATAGGATGAAGGTGATCACTCAGAATGGCTTTGTTCTCTTTATTGGCATTTACCTTTCCCACTAAGGGGTTGAGTGGACCTAAACCACGTCAGCAAAAATGCTGAAGTCACCAGAACCCTTCATTTACTCAAGTGTTTCCTTTATTTAGGCAGCTACCTGTATATCAAAGTAAGATCTTACTGCATGAGAAGTCTCATGGGAACAAAGTGTTAACTTGCATAAAAGAATATAGAAATAGAGTTAAAATATGGATAATTCGTAATAATGGTCGCTTGTAAAAGGCAGCTTCGTTTTTCCTCCATGCTGTCCCAAATCCAGCCGCATGCCTGGAGGTGTGGAACTTGGGGGCTTTTGTAGAGCTGAACACACCTGGACATAATTAACACAATCAGTGCTTGGTTGTTCACATGCAAAATTAACTTTAAAATTTTTTTTAAATTAATTCATATTAGCTCAAAAATAATTATATTGTGGCCAAATCTTATGGTGTTACCATTCATCCTTTTAAATATCCATGGTTTCTCTTCATTTCATTTGACAATCTCACTTTACAACTATCACAATTATTCTGATAAGCAGCATGAGGAGTTCTCGGTCACCACAACATACTTCTCTCTATATAACAAATATAATTCAGCATCTTTTACAGGCATGTTTTACAAGTATTAGCAGCCTAATATATTGTATAGCTGCTGCATGTTCTTATCTATTTTTAGTGACATATTTAATATCATGTTCTATCTATGAAGGTAACAATGAGACTCAATTAAGGCAATGTCTTCTGCACATCTTCTCTGAGATTTGTTTAAAACACAAGTGAACAAGTTCACATCTCCTCTTCTAATGGAATCCCATGCAAGATCAAAGGCAGTGACGTTGTCTCTTAGAAGGCCAATAACAGTCCATAATTAGTAGTCAGCAATGCAGGCAAGACACAAAAATATCTTAGCTATTCTCATAGAAAATGTGGAATGGTTTCACATTAGATCTATTTCTTCATCACACGCAAAACTGCTGGTAACCAAAGCAGGGTTTTGTGCCAGCTAAATGAAGAAGAAAATATGTCACTGGTGTCTGCACACGCTTTCTTTGATTTTCAAATTTGTCCCATTAATTAAATTGACGTCCAATCAATGTAAGTATGTAACTGTATTCTGCAAAATCTGAGTGTATTCTGCAAGGTTCTTCTTTTGCAAATCCCATTCAATTTCAGAGTGTTTGCACTTGTTAGCTAAGTGTAGCTACCAGATGTAAGCATAAAATATACTTATAATATCATATATAGAATCGGCTATGACAACATCTCCTATTATGAATGATTTGGTTCTCATATTGTGTTCTTGATAAGATGTTTTCCCTTAAAAATAGATCATTCATACCTATCGCTATCAACAGAATAGCAGCCAGTAAACTTAAATTTGAACATTAACATCATCATCTTACTCTCAACATTGTCAATGTTCATTTATGCAATGCTGACAATAACGTTAACAGTAACAATGTTACTGTACACAGTAAGAACACAGAACACAGAACAGAAGACCGTAGGTAAGCTCTAAAAGTGTGTACGGTAGCTTTCCAGGGCTGTGGTGCCACTGAGACCAATGTAATATTACACATTCATCATCATCATCATCATCAATAACCAGCTCATTCCTCTCAAGCTCCTCTTCATCTTCTTTCAACTCGCGAGTAGTTTCCAATTTAAAGTTTGCAGGTCTGGCCCGGGACAGCAGCTCTCTCCCCGACGAGCAGACTGCATAAAGCAGTGGATAAGATGGTCCTCACTATGATTTCGACCCAGCGTTTATTTCTTAAAACATGAAACAATACCAGGCTATTTCAAGAGGATGGTGATTATTGAAGACTCTGGGGTTTAGTGGAAGTTTTACCATAGCATGTCAATCATTCAGAAACACGCCCACTTCTCCCCGTTTTGTGAATCCCCCTGCCCCAATGTCTGCCCTTGAGCCCTTGAACCGAGCGAGGCTTTAGGGTTGTCCAATTATGTAGCGCGCAAGTGTGAAAGGGCTTGGCACCACCCTTATTGAGTCATTAATGAGCCCTTCTCGAAGTTCGCATTATCGCAGATTTTGGTGTAGGGAATTGCCCATAATTCTTTGCAGCACCATTACGTTTTTAGTCCAAGGAGCAGGGGGAAATTCTCAAGGACTACGATAAAGAAAAGACTGAATTGTTTAGGCAATATGGAACAGAGCAACCGTCATGTCTTATCTTAGAGTAGAATCTTAATTTTTATTTATCATGCCAATGCTGGAAAGTAGCCTTTATTGAAAGCTTGTTTTTTAAATTGTGTGGATATTTTAATGTATCATTAAACAACTATTATTTTCATTTCAACTTTCTGTGCTTAATGTAACGTATAACTCGACAAAAAACCACACAATTTATAAAACTGCGGGCAGAGGATTCGTCTGTCCCAGAAGAGCGTAATTTAAAAGAGATGTGCATTCAAGCCCTAGTGCATTATGGATCAATTACCCAGAAACGCATAAAAGTGGCCTTAGGTGTCCATGGCTCGAGGGCCGATATTAGGACAGGGGGAAAATGTAAACATGCTATAAAATCCTGCCTCAACTTCCTGTTAAACTGAGGAACCTGGAAAAGAAAATGAGCTTCACTTCCATTACAGTGGGTCTTTAAAGGTAGAAGGTAGAAATTGGCCGTGAGCGTTGGTCTGTAGTCTGTTTTGCGTTTTCATTCTTAACGGTTAAGGTTAGGATTTTGGTAAGAGTTAGCTGGTCCTTAAATGAGCCGGTCTTTAAATGAACACACAATTAAATATAATTCGCAGAGATCATCTGTACGAGGGGTTTGGAGGAAGAACACTTTAAAAAATGTGTTAAGAAAGCCATTCTGTAGGTATTCTGTATTATGTTAATTGTTTACAACTGCCGTAAGCAACTGGAATTAAAGCTTCATTTAACAAGCTATGTCTCCAATTTGCCTTAATTGGTAAGCCAATTTCATTATTAATTTGCGAATCTTAAAATAGCGTCCCTTTTTGCGTATTCGGATGTTCGGATGGGACTCCTGTCCCCCTTGCATATGGCATTCAGAGAGTCGAGTTCGAGAGTAAACTCCGGATTCTCTGTCCCTTTCTACACACGTAGACAGAGCGCAGCCACGCAAAAACACTGTAATTTTAAAAACTGGAATGTGAGTTTCACCGTGTGTTTGTAGAAGTATTTCAGCTCGTAAACAGCATGCCGTTTTTTCAGCAACTGCACACCTCTGTACACCAATAATATATAGGCTACATAAGCCTATAGCCTATATTAAGATTTCCTCTGACTTCTGGATTTAAAGGCATATAGTGTTCGCTGTGCTATTGCAGCCTACTCTTTCTTTACAGGTTATAATGACCTATTCTATCCTTTTTGAGAAATGAATACTACATTATTTCAAAATAATTCATAGATATGAATAAATAGTGACTGTTAAGGTATAATAAGTTGACATTATTATTATTATTATTATTATTATTATTATTATTATTAGAATACCAACAAAAATACAACGTTGCGTCATCGTCATTTCTTTGTCGTCATATCAGCGTTTTTTAATTATTATTATTATTATTATTATTTTAGATAATATTGTGTTTCGAGTGCAATGCTTTAGTTGTTTTTGAGCTATAGCCTACAAAATTAAGTTTAAGATATTAGCATACAGTTACTACAAAGTTGTAGAAAGGGGGATTGTTTGGGGAACATTTTATCAACTTAAATTCATATTTAATCCGAGTTAAATCATGTATTTTAATGTAGTTTTAATGTGTTTTCACATGTGAAAATGTGCATAGTTGAGCCACATGTGGGCTACTTTTCCTAGTTCAGATTATACAATGGATATTTACATTCAAAATGAATGGCATTAGGGAATATTACCGCGTGGTATTTGCTTGGACCGTTACGTCAGAGACGTAGTAGTACAAATGGAAAATAGCCGTCTGTGCCATGTCACATTTAGTCTAATTGGTGTAGGCTACGGTTTGTCTTTTTAAGCCCTTCAATGAGAAGTCAGCTTGCTATATCACGATGTGCTATATATAATGTATTATTATTATTAGTCTTATTAGATAATAAAATGAATGTTATTGCACGAGGTGTGCATTCTGAGTAGCCTGGCCGTGTAGCAAGTTACTGTCTCCTGCGTCACTGAAATTACATCAACATCGAATAATACTTACTGTACGTTTTTATGCTAAGCATCCCTGTGTTGTATTTCTAAAGGGCTTAATTTGCGGAATGACATTGACATTTCGTTTTATTGCATTATCAGAGTCATAAGGAATGTATACAGCTTGCGGCTGGGTAGTAATGGGCTTCCAATGCTTGAAATTAGAACGCAAATGTGAGCTATGATATTGTTTTGTATATGTAGCGTTGTCCCGTACTTGGCAGGGAATCGAATAGCCTACAGAATGTGTAGAGTGGTCATTAAAACAGGTTTCTGCACGTATATCACATTTCATTTCAGGATATAGGCTACTGTTTGCATGACACTAATCGTCTGAACAATGTGTGCTTGGAGTGAGGCAAATTTCAGATAAAACGAATCCAGTTAAAGATCAATGCCAGAATTTAACAAGACATGTTGGAAATCTGTTTCTGTTCTAAAAGGAATTTTTGTATATATATATTTATTTATTTATAATAAACCACACTTTCACTCACACCTGTGGTTAAAAATGTAAGCCATAGTAGCCTATCCTCCTGCAAAAGGAAATAGTTACTTTTAAATTTGACAGGGTACACATAAAAACAATATTACAAGTACACCATGGGCTTGTTTCATGGAGCAGGATTAGTGGGTTAGCTGGTGTTTCCCGTCTCAATCGACCATGGCTTTTAACCGGGTTGCATCGCCATGGTAACATATGCTACAAACTTAACCTGGTCCGGAATAGGTTAAATTCAGGCTAACGGATCAAATCCTATAAAAAGTCCGCCCCCTCACCAATCAGCTCTCTGGAAAATGGCCTCACCAATCCTAGAGAATTGCGTAATCTGATTGTTTTTAGATCAGAGATAGATACAGATTCTCCACGGAGGGAATATTGTATTTTTGCAAACTTCTAGAGACGTATGTTACAAATGCCACTTGTCGAAGCCATGCGATCACTGTGCAGCAAACTGTAGGCTATGTAGCCTATTGCCCTACGTTTGCTAGCCACCGGTATAGATAGGCCTACGTATTATGTTGGTGATGTGGAGAACCTGAGCAAGCATACAGTTTATATAGTTGTATGTATATCGTTATCAATAATAAATCAAATGTAGGCTACTGTTGCATTTTCAGTGCGGTGCAATTTTCTCATAGGATTCCCGAGAGTGATTGGTGCAATAGATTGCCCTCACATTACCATCACCCGCAGCCCTGGGTGAGCCACAGTAGTGAGACCGAAAACCCAGGGTTAAGCCCAAAACTAGTTCGCTAACCCACCAACCCTGCTTCGTGAAACGGTGCTCTGGATCTGTTCATTTTGCATTCGATTGGCTGTGTTACAAACACCGCCCCTTTTGTGTGCACGCGATCATAGCTCGATCGGAAAAACCAGGGTTGACAGAGCGAGTTGATAACCACTATCGTGAGACAGGTTAGCCGTAATTGCCTTTGTTCGGCTTTGTGTAGCCAGCTAATGCAAAGGTACCCTGACTATGTTGAACTTCCTTCGTGAGACAGGCCCCTGCTTGTTTTCAGTCTACTCTGTATTTGATATTAGTGGACGTGGAAAGCATTTTTCAAACTTTTACGCACAGTAGCAGCCTTGGTCGGATGGAGCCGTCTAATCATTGATATCTCCTCTGCCCGTTTACACGCACTGCGCCTTCAGCGTACACAGCGTAACAAAACCTTTAACTGAATTGAGCTTGTCGTTTTTGTTGTAGGCTATTTTCTTACGGATTCTGTGAAATTAAGACGAACTGCATAGACATAAAACGGCTCTGATTAAAAGTTTCGAACGGCGTTAGGCTAATATTCACATAAATTATTAATAGGGGAAAACTCACATCTCTGATAATTAGCAGGTTCTTCCAGTGTGCCCCAAATAGCCTATAGTAGCTCCTCAAATAATGACTGAAGACAACTTATTTCCATATAACCGTTGTTGTGTTTATTTCCGTTATCGGCTCATGTTTTGTGTATTTTTACATGACAAGGAAGTTGTCAGTTCTCTTTCCAGCCAATCTGTCTACCTAAAAAATGGTCGAGACGGTCCCAATTCGGTAACCACCGAAAGATAACGCTACAGCCTACATATCTTTTTTCCTACCTGAATGGCCTGTCACTAGAATTTTGCATGTATTTGAAAAGCAAAAACAAAATAGTTATATGAATGTAAACAAACAGCGAACACGTATTTAAAACGAAAACTAATTTAATAGCACATCCCATTTAAAAAAGGCACGTCATCCAACTATGACAGGCAAAAAAAACCCTATTAAAATGTAGTATTCAAAATTTGATGCAGTTCTTGAGGGAAAAAAATAATGAAACGTATTCAGGTGTGCTGAACGCAGTCTAAACGTGGTTGAATAAATTCTGTAGGCCTACTGTTAAAGCTGAAATGATACCATCACATCATTTGAGATCTCGGCATAGTATCCTGGTGATGTGTGGGGTACCAGTGTGCGAAATTGTTCATGTATCCGCTTGAGTGCATGGGGGTCCCTTTGTTCGCCATTGACATGTCCCAGAGTTGCGGAAGCCCCGAAGAGCAGGGCGAGATGGACGAGGTGGTGTGGAGAAGCTCCCCTTCCGGCCCGCTGGAGCCGTGCTTCATGATCTTCTTGTATTTGGAGCGTTTGTTCTGAAACCATATTTTAACCTTGAAAAATAGAGAAAGCAAATAAAAATGCTGAATTCAGTATGCCAAAAAAACACCTAATAATATGAATTACACCTATATTTATCAAATAAATAAGAGGATACAGTGTCATTTTTACAGGGTCATTGACAATGGATAAGATGGAACAGATTACTACAGCTTTCAAATAATATTATTTGCCTGCATTACAAAAGTTGTTGTTCCCAATTAAACAAGCCCTCTTAAGGCTGGATTACTCCTGAACTACACACGTCTAGCAACATCAGATTGTTAAAAATATTGTGGAATAAATAAGCCCCAGATGGCTTGCCAAGAGTAAATGTTGTAAACAAAATGGCTGTCCAGATTAATTTAGTTTTATTTATGGGCATTTTCCTATAATGACAATAATAATGAGGAATGCATTTTTAATGTAATAATTCCACATCTACTGTAAATGCAGGCTTTGTATAAACATTTTGTCAAGGAATTCTAATCAGGTGGCGTTCAAAGATCTTTCTGACATTTTTTTTACTCAAGGGCTAAGCAATGAAATGGACAAAGACATAATTCCCATAAAATTACAAAAAATGTGTTCTCAGGGTAAATATTACTGTCATTGAAAATAATGATGACTTTGTCCTGCATACAGGAGTTATAACATTTTTGTTTTCATTTAAATCTAAGCATGCTGATGTAGTGAAGAAACTGTTCTAAACCTCTTTGTATAAATTAAATTGTACTTTTATGTGGTTGGGACCAATTTAGGGTCCCTTCTCTGACAATGTGACATGTGGGTTGACTGTAGGCCAAAGCACCTGCATGGTGCCACTTGTTTATGACCCTTCATCCGCATTTATAAATCAAATGGATGGAAAATGCTTACCACACCATTTACTCCTATCCGTTTTGTATATCATTTCTTAGAGCAAGATGCAATAGTAAGAAGAAAGAAAAAAAAAGGCATTTAATTTGTTGGTTTTCATTACATTACCAGCACCAGCATTGTCTTCCATAAAATATGTACAATTACTGCTTGGTACATTTTATTATTTTTGTATACGTTTCTAATCCACACCACAAAGAGCTACGCCTCCTACAGAAAAGCAGCTCTGGTACAGGCCTGAGTTGGGACACTATTCTCTTGTCTCTCAGATCTCCTGGATTTGCTTTCGGGACAGGCCTAACTGGATGTATGATGAAAACACCAATTTCACTTCCACAAAATAAACACAGCTACAGTGGATATAAAAAATATTCACCCCCTTGGACTTTTCCCACATTTTATTTTGTTACAATATGGAATCAAATTTGATTTCATTGAGATTTCTTGGTACTGATCAAAACAAAATATGAAATAATGTCAGAAGTGGAAAAAAACTTTAAAATGCTTTATACTTTAAAACAAAAAAATAAAATTATTTGACCATAGAAAATTGACAATAATTGATGGCATATGTATTCACCCCGTTTGCTAAGACACACCTAAATAAACTCTGGTGCAATCAATTGTCTTCAGAGGTCACATCATTATTTGATTTCAGTCCACCTGTGTATAATTAAGGTGTTTAAAATTATTTCAAATTAAGTACACCTGTCTGTGAGAGGTCCAGGCATGGTTGGTTAGTGCATTTCCAAACAATAGCTTCATCATGAAGACCAAAGAACATTAAAAGAAAATCTGAGAAAAGGTTCTTGAAAAGCACCAATCAGTGGAAAGATTTAAGAATATTATGAATAGCCCCTGGAGCACCATTAACTCCATAATAAATAAATGGAGAGAATATGGCACAACTGTGAATGTGCCCAGAACAGGCTGTCCTCCAAACTGAGCATCCGTGCGAGAAGGGCACTTGTTAGGGAGGCCACCAAGAGGTCATGGCAGCTATGGCGTAGTCTACAGTCTTCCATGGCAGAAATGGGAGAAACTGCCTATGGGACAACAATAGCACAAATCTGAATTTATGGGATGGTGGCAAAAAGAAAACCATTTTTAAAGAAAGTTCACATGAAATCTCGCCTAAAGATTGGCAGAAGGCATGTGAGACATTCTCAGACTAGTGTCCAGATGTTCAAAGCTAGTAGAGACCCAAATAAACCCACAGCTGTAATTGTAGCTAAAGGTACTTCTACCAAGTATTAAGGAAAGGGGGGTGAATACTTATGGAATCAATTATTGTATGTTTTTTATTTGTAATTAATTAAGAAAAAGCTGAGTTGATTTTTAATGTGACATTTATAGAGTATTTTGTGTTGATTAGTGGCAGTGTAAATCCCAATTAAATCCATTTTGATTCCATGAAGTAAGAAAATAAAACTTTTTATGCCACTCTATCTATCAGTCTGGAACATCTACTTGTGAATCACGTCATTGCTATTCCTCAGCCAGCTCCACTTAATCGCTCTTCAAAAAGAGACAGGGCTACATGCAGTTTGACTAGTGTATGTCTGGGAGGGAGATAAGGAAACAGCAAATGCACTACATTGAGGACCTTGTGTACTTTGGTCATAATTGTGCAGGGCTAGGGTGCACAGAAATGTGGTTCTTCTGCTTACAGCACTGAATGTTGACTTTGGTTCTTAGGCTTCTATGCCCAACCATGATTTTTCTTTTCTTCACAATGGCAGACCTGGCTCCTCAAATACCAGCACTGACAAAGATTTCATGTGTCTAAAAACCAATATGGGCATGAGCTCATGTGCCAATTTGTGGGGGGGGTTCAACAATACTGTACCAAATGTGGCTTTTGGAAATGTGAAAAAGTGCTTTGAATTAATCCTACCACATTGCTCGGTTCTTCAAGCACAATACTTTACTTTGCTTAGCCTATATTTTGTCAAGTTAATTGATCAATAAACTCATGCTGTGTAAATGATAATATTGATTCAATTACAAAAACAACCTGATAAAATGTATTATTCACAAATGCGATGCTGAATAATTATATGTAAGAAATAAACCATGACAAGCTGTGCATTATCTGGATATGTACACACGCCTGGGGTGGTGTCCATTAGTGTGTTTATAGAGACACTAATGGAGCATGGGTTCTGTTCTTAGAAACAACACTGTACAATTTGATTGCTTTTAGATATTTGCATCCAATTTTTGGGGTATTGTACAAGCCCTTGGGGTAGCGCATACAACGAGTGGATTCAGGTTTAACGTGCACTGCTTGGATGCGTGGAGGGCGTAGCCGACATAGACAGCATCTTTGGTTTAAATGGTTTAAAGTTTGAAATAGCACACAACCCAAGTTGGTGTGGGAGTCAGTTCATTGAAAAAGGCAGAAGTTGGCTGGCTAAGGAGGCTGGAGGCTGGCTGGATACAGGTAACTGGCTAAATAAAAAGAATACCAACATAAAGTGTCTTAATAGGGCATCGGGCTATCACAAGCTGCCAGCACAGCTTCAGTGTGCTTTGGCATAGATTCTGCAACTGTCTGGAAAAGCAGGTCTGGTACAGAGGAATGCAAGACCATTCTTCCATGAGAAATTCCATTATTTGGTGTTTTGTTGATGGAGGTGGAAAACACTGTCTTAGGCACCGCTTCAGAATCTCCCATAATTGTTCAATTGGGTTGATATCTGATGACTGAGACGGCCATGGCATATGGTTTACATCGTTTTCATGCTCATAAAACCTTCAGTGATCACTTTGGCCATGTTGATGGGGGCATTGTCATCCTGGGAGAGACCACTTCCATCAGGATAGAAATGTTTCACCATAGGATGAAGGTGATCACTCAGAATGGTTTTGTATTTATTTGCATTTACCTTGTGCTCTAAGTGGGTGAGTGGACCTAAATGATGCCTGGAAAATGCACACCATACCCCACACCATAACAGAGCCAACAGAACCCTTCACCATGGGAAACACCATGGGCTTGTAGGTTTCTTTTGGTGTGCGTCCCACATGCACTCGTGTGCTTGTTGAGAACAGGGTGAAGGATGACTCATCTGACCATATTACTTTTTTCCACTGCTCTGTATACCACTGCCTGTGTTAGTTGCACCACTTGCAAACTTGCATTAGGTGTAATAAGGGGTTTATGCACTGCAACCTGACCATAGTATCCCTCTAAGTGAAATTCTTGATGGACTGTTCTTGATGAAACTGCCTGCTCATGCCCTGATATTTGCCATCAACTGATTCAGCGTCTGTTTTGCCTTGCAACTCAAACCATTGCATGGACATCACAGTTGAGGAGTATGCGCTTTCGACGACAGTTGCCCCTAGTTGATGAGGTCTTTCCCTCAGACTTCCATGCCAATATCACCTTAGCCACTGTTCCTCATGAAACATCAGCAAGTTGAGCAGGCTTAAGTTGACACTTAAGCCAAACATCTCCTAGCCATGGCAGACAAAATAATGGCCAGCTGGTCCTGGCCAGCATTTTTTTACATGACCATAAGCATGATGGGACCGTTTTGTGAAGGAAATTGGGTATAAAACTGTCAATGAAAATAATGAGGCAATGCAAAAATTGAAGAACAATGAAGGCTTGCTTGAATTTATGACTCAATGCTGCTCAAACAGAATTCCAGGCAGATTTTAAATTACTGGGGCCATTCACCCAAATGCTTTCACTGGGATTCCCTTTTTTAATATTGAGTGCTTGCTGCAGTATTTGAGGGAAATGGGGCTGGTGGTTACAGAGCATGCAAATCATAAATAACGAGAGAGCGAGGAGTTAACATGCTTGGGAGTCCAACCCATTGCTATTGATACACTATGGTGGAAAATGGCAAAGTGCCATGAAGGTATAAGTAAAAGCTGAAATTCTATATATATCTGTGGTTACTGGTTACGTTTAAGCTGAGGGGGAACACAGTGGGCACCGTACATTCCCAACCCCCATGGCACGTGTGCCTGTGGCTCACTGTGTGTGCTTTTACATACATCTGTGCATGGATGCATGTGCTTGTGCTTGTGCATGGGACATGAGACATGAGCACGCATGCACATGCACATGCATGCTGCGTGCAATGTTGCAATCATGCATGTCTGTGTGTGTGTGCATGCATGTGTGTGTGTGTGTGTGTGTGTGTGTGTGTGTCTGTGTGTGCATGCATGCATGTTTGTCTGTGTGTGTGTATGTGTGTGTGTGTGTGTGTGTGTGTGTGTGTGTGTGTGTGTGTGTGTGTGTGTGTGTTTGTTTGTATGCGCTGCATTTTAAAGATTAAAAATGATTACATTATATGTTTTGGGTACAACCATGAAAGGGGCAGAAGAATTGAAGTGTCTGTTAAAGTAATTATGGAAGAGCTTGACATTTAATAAAGACCACCGAAAGAACCAACAAAAATACTGTCTCACTATCCTGGATACAGGAATCCACAGGCAAAGAAATGATACTAACATTTACAATCCTATAATCAAAGGCATTTCAAATATTCAAGCAACCAGAAAGCCATATATATTTTCGCTGCCACAATATGAAGGTTATATGACAATAATAGTGTAGTAAAACACATGAGTCCATTTCACAATTACAGGCAATGATTGTGCAATTTAACCTGAATTTCACCATCAGGGCAGCAATGCATCATTCCACCTCCATCCATAGGCTGTTGTTTACAGACAGGACTGGCACTTTCTGTATTTCTGTTGCAAAGCTAAAGTCAACTTTCCTAAAGCATATAAATGAAGGAAATGTAACTTTATGAGAGGTCACAACAAGAGATTTATCAACTTTGGTACCAGAAAATGTGTCTTTCATATTCATTGTTTTAGTTTGCGAGACCAAATTCCCTGTAAATAAAGCTATTCACATGAATTTAGTCCTCTGTAAAGGGAGAAAACTGATAATGATAATTGTCTAAATGCAACAACTGGCCATTGTATTGTAATGGCACACTTTTGAGTATCAGATTTGTGAATTGAGCAGGTTTTTTCCTCTCACATTCATGACATAGGTCAATGCTGCCTGTGTTACATGGCAGTGTGCCATGAACAGAACTTTCTAGAATAGCTCCTAATGGCAAAGGCCCGCAATAACATGTCAGTAAAACTGCAAACACTGAGAAGTGTGTACAAACACAGACAGAGGACTCTTGCCATTGGCGGTTTAAACAGGGACAGTGACGAAACAGTTGAAGAGTGTTTTTCTGAGTCCCTTGACTCAAGTCGCAAAAGTGGTCACTCAGTGATTTTTGGAAAAACACTCTACAACTGTATTCTGAGCACACACTGTTTGGTCATGCCTTCTGGTATAATGCATTTTTTATCCTTCCAGCACAAAATGTCCGACTGGAAAAGTGCTGTATCTTTAAATTCTATGCTTTGATAGTTTTGCATGATGTCACAAGCAGTCACCTGCAAGTAACACACACAGTATTGAAACAAGAAGTCAACGAAGCCAGTAATGTTTCACTGAAACCATTTTCAGCATTGGGCTTCTTAAAATATTGACATGGTTTGCCACATATTAAAGATTGGGGGCCGGGGGCATGATGAAATATCTTCAAATTATTGGGGGACAGATATGACTGTTTTGAATATTGGGGGACATGTCTAGTAGACATGTCATGTCTACTAGTTACGCCTATGGTTTGCCCCAAGTTCTCTGCTGGTAACACACTATCAAGATGGCTGATGCTGTAGCTCCACTTTCCCCATGGTAACTTGGATATAGACATGACTGTGCTTCAGCGAAGGAGCGAGCCGATGAAGCCCAAATTCCAGGGGAACACAGCTTAAAAGCTTAAGAAACAAGAGCTGCCACTTGAGGGGCATATCTTAACGATCCGTAGAGCACACAATCAGAAATGAGTAAATAATTGGAGGATAAGACAAACTGAACAGGGAACACATACTACAGTGTGGTATTACACTCTGTCCCAGGTTTATTTTTACTGCCAAGATAGAAATTACACACCATTCCACGACCGAATAACAAATAACGAATTGTCTCAGGCAAATGTTAACAAAAGTGTACCATGTAGTCCGCATGGGTATAGCTCCATCTTAAAGCCTGCCGCCTCACAATCCATCTTCTCCTTCACAATCTACTTTCACCTCTGAGACAATATATATATACATATATAAGGTATACAATTTTCTGATTACATTTTATTAAAATGTTTTGGAACAAAATTAGACCTTCCCCCTTTTCACAGAATTTACAACAGCGCTAATTTACTTAGAATTGTCTTCCCTCTCACTTACTTTTATTTTGCATATACTTTTGAGTGATGATTTTTAGTGCATGAATGTATTAGCCATTAACTTAATGGTTTGTGGCACAACAAATCACTTCACTACAGGCAGAACTTGCTTGCAAATTAAATTTAAAATGATCATGTATAGGCTATAGCCTAGGAAAGGTGAGTTTAAGTTCAATAACACACCGACTCAAACAGCATTGCATACCGACATGAACAAATAGCACTTGATTACAGGTTAGCTTCAATCACATCTTTCTCTTCTATCACAAACAATGTGACAATTCTGTATGTTGTGTTTTGATATTAATATTTGCAAAACGATTTATCCACTTAAATCCTATAATGCAGCCATTGTATAATTTCAGCACATAGTGTGATTTTCAAGGTTTAAGGTTCGACAGAACCTCCTTTAATGGAATTGTCAGTAAATTGTGTATCCAGTAGCAAAACTCAGATATTTTACTACCATCATTATCATTACCACGTGTCTTTTACATTTGACCATTGTTCGTTTTACAAACAATATTTATCCTTTTAGCAGCGTAACTGCACCACTAACCTTTATACAACATTTTTCAAGTATTACAAACTCTATGAACAGTTAGCCAGAACATACAGATGAAATCTATATATTCAAATCCAACACTGACGCGACAGGGTGCCTGGAAGCAAAGGAAACGTAGCCTAAGATGTTTCAAAACATTTTCGAAAATCTAAAATCCATTTTCACATCATAGCAGACCACCGGTATGGGGTTGGGTTTGATATTTACCTGCGTTTGAGTCAGGCCTAATTTAGCCGCCAATTCTGCGCGCTCAGGGAGCGCAAGGTACTGCGTCTGCTGAAACCGCTGATTGAGCGCCTGCAGCTGTAAACTGGAGTAGATGGTTCGGGGTTTTCGGATCTTCTTGCCCTTGCCGTTCAGGCGAATTTCTCCGTTTTCGATGACTGTTGATTTCTCATGGTCTTCAACACGGGAACATAAAAAAACATAATGATTCCCAACAACTCCAACAACTAATACTACCTAACCTACTACCATTAGGACTTAAAACTAGCCTACTGATAATTCAATTATAATAGTGTTGTTATTAGTATTGTCATTATTATTCAATAGCATAATTCAAACTGTATTGATCATTAGCCTATAGCACCGTCTCCCTTCTACTCCAAACCTAGTGACGAAGGTCGGTTGGTGACTCATACGGTTAGTCTGACCAGGCCCTATTTTCTCATAACAATTGAACGTAAGACTTCACCACGCTTCTTACGGTGTTAACGTGCGATATTTCAACGAGTGTTTCCCAAAACACCAGGTAGGCTAGAATAAATTGTTGGAAGCGAGAGTCAAGTGCGTCCTTAAGCGCACTCTTTGTATGCTGAAAAAGGGATCTAAAACAATCGATATCACAACAATTACAGTTGCAGTGGACATAATTATATTTTAACGTAATTATTGCTTTCAGTTTGCGGAAAGTTTGCACTCGTGTGTCAAAACTATGGGAAAATGATGTATTAATGATATATTCATTAAAATGTAGGCTACAGGATGTGATATCGTAAGGGAACGCATTGATTCTCGTGCAGCTAATTAAGGCTGTTCAGTTCTAATATTCGTTTAATTAAAAGGTGACATTTAAAATAGAGTACGATGGAGTTTGAAACCTGTCAACAAGAGTAATTGAATTATGTGCAACTACGACTGACTTTATACAGTTGCGTTTTGTCTCACCCTATATATTTATATATTATTCAGCTATTTCGAATGAACACGTTAATAATTCGTTTGTTAATTGAATTACTTGCATATAGCCTATGTGTTTATTTGTCTGCTACGCTTTCATTCTTTTGACATTGATATTGAAATACTGCTTGAACGGTAAGCAGTGACAGTTTAACTCAATGATTATGTTTTGCGCACGGTCTTTCCTGTATGGAGCAACTGGGGAGAAGTGCTGGAACTGAATTTATTTGCCTTAACGACGCACTCAGCTTCCCTACGAGTAGTCATGAGGGTTTCTAAGGGCAATGTTAGCTACTGAGGTTTGGGAATAAAATGAATATTGACGATGCACCGTATGTGGTGTTAACGATGATACCTTAACGATGATATTAGCGCCACGAGGGTTTTGGGAAAGGGGTAGACGTGATGCATGGCCCAACACATCTGGAGGATGAAGATATCAAATGCATAGGCAAAATCAGTGAAAGATTCAGTTTTAAATAATGGCCTGCTTTGAAAATAATTTTACCTGACATGTTACGAACTGGATTTCGCTGCAATAATCCGGACAATACTACAACTACTACTAGGACCATTATTAATATTAGTGTTGTTGTTGTTAATAGGAATAATAGTGCTATGCATTCCTACCATGTATTTATGCACATCTTGTAAGTCGCTCTGGATAAGAGCGTCTGCTAAATGCTTAAAATGTTTAAAAAATGTAAAATGCATTACAATTCCACTGAAGTGTGAACATTGTGTTTAGGTTTCAACCTTTAACATTTTAATTAATCACAAAGCCACAAACAAATCTTCGGCGTCGATAAGGTAGGCTGCTTGGGTTAGGCTACTTATCAAAGCAGGCACAATAGCAGTCTCCAACAATTGTCTCTATTGTCCATTAAGACTTGGGCAGTAAATGTAAATGACACAACAGATCCTTTCTACTTGACGCAGGGGGATTAATGCTGTAAACTTTACATGCGGTTTAAGATGAGAAGAGCCATATTGGGAAAATTATGAGAAAGTCGTTCAGTTTGTAATTATGGTAAGACCTAACGAAAACTTTATCCTATCCTTTATCACGGTTAACACCAGAAACTATTTGATATTTTTTTATGATGATGGTCAAAATTGTGATGATAATAATATTATAATTACATACTACTACTACTACTACTACTACTACTACTAATAATAATAATAATAATAATAATAATAATAATAATAATAGTAATAATAACAATAACAACCATCATCAAAATAATTAATACAAATATGAATGATTTAAGTTTCTATAATTGTCGCAGACCTTGACATTGGCCAACTCAAATATTCATATTTATTCAATATTTAATGTTATTTAATGTAGCCGTTATTAGGTAATCTCGTCATTGCAACAGTAAATAAAAAAGCCAATAAAAAAGTAAAACATTTGTTAATTATGGCAAATACAGCGAAAATTGGGATTGATATGAAGTCGTTTTCAAATCGTATTTCATATAGCCCTGCGCTTGCAGAAGACCCCAGAAAATAATGAGATATGCAGCTCGGTTTCCTCGTTTCGGCGGTACTTGTGTGTTCTGAAAACTCGTGTAGCGTAATTGTTGGGTTTTTGGGTCGCTTACCAATGCCCATGCCGCTGTCTTCAGAAGTACGACCAGAGGTCACGCCTCAACTTTAACATCCATACTTAGCAATCAATGTAGGTTTTAAATAATCGTGTAAATTCTACAGATGGGACTTTGTAGACAGGGCAAAAAGATCGGAATAAACTAAGCAATGGACATACACACTAAAACTAGAAGTGCACAATGTCAATAGGCCTACTTGATCTTAAGCGTTTGTGTTCATTAAAAACTTGAATAATATTGATTAAATCACTTGTTTTTGGGATGTGCGCACGCTCTAACGATGCAAAACACGTAAACAATATTGTGAGTAAATATTGACAGTAACCTTTAAATGGGATGACGCAATAGCAATATATAGGTTACTCTATTTATTTATATGTTCCAGGGCTGGATATGTGATTTGTTTGTTTAAAAAAAATAAAAAATGTAGCTATGATATTGAATGCCGGGATTAAGTGTTTAAAAATAGATGAACATGTATGTAAATTCGATTAATTATAGAAGCACATATTCAACTAAAATAGGAAATATTTTTAAAGCACAAGGTTGTGGGCCATGTACTTTATTACATATTTGTCTAATATGCAAAAATATGTCACAGCCCTTGCTGTCATATGGCGAGGGGACAACAGATTGGGGATAACGAAAAACAAAAGCCTACAATGCTTTCGCAATGCTTTCGTCTCATTGTCGTTGATCGTGTGTTCTGCGTTAATTACAATCGCGTAATTAACGCACCAGTCTTAACTGAAAAAGTGAGACGACATGCAGGCTAATCAAACCACAAACGTATTATAGCCTACTGCGGATTAGCTATGTTATTTCACCAGCTAACGTCCTTATGATTTGGTATCAACATTCGTTATACTTGAGTTTTCATTACAGTTCACCACCTCTGAAGGCATATACACATACTGACGGCATGTTAATGCAATAATGTGGAACACGTGGAACCAAAACTGCTTCAGATGTCACGAAACGTACCTGTGTCCTCTATTCTGGTGTGCCCCAAAGTGCTGCTGTGGCTATTGTGCTGGAAGGACAGGTAGGCACTCGGGTGGGGAGTGCTTACCGTGCGTGGGTAGGCATAACCGAGCGAGCGTCCGTACGAAGACGCCGAGGACGAGAAGGGACTGTCGTGCTGCGAGTGTCCGCCAGTGTGCAAGCCGTGGACGGGGTAGTGGTTATGAGACAGTCCCGCCGAGTGCTGAGGGTGCGCGGAGAGACCGTGACCAAACTCTAAAAAAGCTGATTTGGAAGGGTCCGAGGCAATCAAACTATCGGACATCGAGCTCATAGTCATCATTGATCGAGTAGTCCATAAACACGACGAGTTAGAAGAAGGGGCTGCATGGAGTAATCTCCGCTAGTGAGGGAAAAGACGAATCGGACCCATCCCCCGACATTAGCAGGGTGAAGAATATTCCAAGGGTTGAAAATATATTTCCAGATCCGTGAAAAATGCACCGTGCAGAGTTAAATGGAGTTTAGACGTAATCTCCTTGAAATTATGGGAAAACTTCACAATTTCTGTGGACACTTCATACATATGGATCCTATGTGTCGTAGGCTAGCCTCACTTGCCTTCCACCAGTAAGCTCGCTGATTGGTTGCGAGGATCCACCATGTCACTCGACCCCTAGGGCAAGTCTGATTAAGTTAATTAACATACGTTAATGAAAGATGGCTTTCAGTCGTTAATGTCAGAAAGCTTGGAAGGATCAAACAGTTTAATGAACAAAGCTTCCCATAAAGAATCACAAAATACGACTTTGACTTTTATTCTTGCGCGTCAAATCAGGTATTATCTATTATTATCAACTAAATTAGCATAAACAAAGTGAAACAGATGTAAATATAGTTTTAATTATAGTTAATTCAAAAAGATGAACATTCAATTTCTATTTGTATTGCTTGCTCATTTGTGTGCTTTACATGGTCATTACTAATTAATATACCTATATAGGCTATTGCATGTTTCCCCACGTTCAAAAAAAGGAAAAAGCACTATTTTTGAAATATTAAATAGCGTTATCACAGTATTCAAATGACCTAACCAAGCAATTCAAACTGTCACATATCAAATTAAATATGTTCTACATGTGACATTCACACTCGCACTGACATACCATTCATCAATATGCATAGGAAACGAAAGGGAGCAATGTATACGAACAGCTAAACGACATAAAGGAAATGACAAACAAATTAAATGAACACGAATCAAATAAATAAATAAATAAAACAATCTCACAGATGCATAAACGCGCATGCGATCTGGTTTTGTATGTGGGCTTGGCATAGGGTTAATCTCCTGGCAGGTATCTGATCCGTGGGATTGTTGCAATTTGCGAACCAAAGGCTACCATTTTAAATAGAATATGCTTCACTCAGTTGATATTTATGTTGTCCGTTTGACCGAAGCGTTTCTAAACAATGAGGGTTACGGGTGTCCTTCTGCAGGAAATTGCGGGGTCAATTCATTACTTGTATCTGTTACAGTACCTAATTCATTATATATTGTCTTATAGGCTCCTTGTAAGAGGCAACTTGGCATCCGGTCATCAGCAAAGAGATAGTAATCTACATCTCCCTCTTCCTATCATGCGACATTTAGCCTATACATTCAGGCAAGAAGTTATTCAAATGTCGTTCAAAAGCAATGTATAGGTCTAGGCTGCATGCGTAGTTATAGCCAGACAGATAAAGAATCACCAGATAAGGAATATATGTGCACAGTCCTAGGCGAAATGACAACGGAGAGCATATTTGGGTAAGGGCGCGAGTTGATCAAATTTGGGGCAAAACAATTGTATGAATGAAATTAAAATGTAGGCTAATAAATAGGTGTCATTCAATGTGATTTCTACTCATTATCCTGCCATTTAATTCGTATTTATTTATTATCATTATTATTATTAGTAGTAGTAGTAGTAGTATTGCGCAAAGCATTTGGTGATTATAACACGCACTGAACGTTTACAACGGCAAGCGATTTTGAGCTCTCGGTTTAAAATTCGACGCATCCGTTCACAGTTGATTACCTCTTTTCTCACGGTTCTGCTCTTTTGATTCTGCTCTTTATGGATGTAACATGATGCACTACATTTGAGTGACTTTAAGGATTATTTTACATGCCTTTATTTCCATAGCTATAGGCTTATTGGACATGCAGACTAGATTGTGTATCCACTGAAAAATCAAATACCCCAAACTCGCGATGGCCTCACAGATATCGACAGGTTTCTGCCGGGCATATAAAACAAGTATGGTGTGGTTAAAAATGGTTAGAAATCTGACACTCACTTACTTGGATAATCTGACGATGGTGGGGAATTTGTGTGTCACCTTTTTTGTATTGAAGGGCAAAACAAAACAATGGTGATGATTCTCAATCCAATTTCTGAGTTTAAATGTTATACAACAAACGATTAAACATGTATATCCTAATGCGGACAATGGAGCACCAACGGTGCCGAAAGCAAGACCCAACACAAAAGCATTCAAATCGTAGCATGAGTTTGGTGTTGTTATCGATATTAATTTGATTGCCCATCGAGTACAATTTATGGTACTTGCTCATATCAGGGGAAAGTACGATTCAGCCTACTTTATAATCTGAGATCATATGGCAAATTTGTGGCAAAATATTATTAAATTATTTTCAACACCTTTTCATATTTATGAAAGGCTATCCTTGAATAAGGCTATAGTGAACGCAGCGTTCAATAATAGTTATTTACATAAACCATTTAAAAATACACACGTTCCATATTCTTACAAACATGTATAAATTAAAACTAATTTTATATTGATGAAGGAATAAATTGTGATCAACAGAAGCGAATATTTACAGGTATTAATTGCCATGAATAAACGTAAACATCGCACGCGTAATCGTGGTTAAACCCAAATATCCAATGTCGAAAACTATCACAAGGTGGCAATTTGTATTTGTACCTGTACGTTTGTTATTTAGAATCGATGAATATCGTACAATTATGTACGTTTGCACGATGTGTTCTCAACTCTGATAAGTGAAAACATGATGTGTTGCCTTCGTGAAGGAAGCAATGCATATCACGTCAGATATTCGTTGTAGCTTTGCTCATTGTGTGGTCACCTGGAAATTAATTTGAAAGGCCAAAGCAGTGATTTTGTAATGGGTTTACTAAATGTCGTCCAATGGTGAAAGAAATCGTAGACACACTGGCTTCACTACTGGCCCACAAATAGTCCCCTTATTCTTTCATTTTTATTAGACGTTATTAACATAATACAAATATTAAACGTTATTAAAAATAAAATAACACCTTATTCGCCTACTAAATCAAACGCATTATATCGAATTGTTTGAATGCTTAGGTATTTTAGTTCATTGTAACCCACCTTCATACATACTTGCATAGGACTATACGATAGGAATATGCTTATGTATTAGTGTTCTCAATTAAAACACATTGGAACTCTAGAGGATAGATTTATACGATTCTCTCTGAATTTATTTGTTTTTGTTGTTAGACGTTTTGCGTTATGCTTTATGTCATTGCAATTTATAGCAGTTTTAAAACCATGTAATTACTTTTCATATAAAAGGTAATTAAGCATATATATACAAAACAATGCTGAGATATATGAATCGAAAATTCATATATAGGTCTACTGATTGCATATACAACTCTATACCAAGCTTTCAAAATGTAACTAGCTGAGTTGATATACCGCACATTTCTATTGGATTATTGAATATTTAAGGTCATTTTCATCATCAACAATAGCAATTGAAACATAAACATTTTAATTTGGTCCAATATTTAATATAGCCTACTGAATGAAAGCTATTGATATCACTTAAACATAGCCTACTTAAATGTTTAAACATGAATATGAAAATATATGAAATATGTTATTACAATGTTTGATGACAATTATATACTATTCAGTTCAACATCAACACTAATAATAATAGTAATAATAATAATAACAATAATATAACTACACCAATACCAATAACAATAATAATCATAATGACATTAATAATAATGATAATTTTGCTATGATCTTCCTGGAGCCAACCGTAGGAAGTCGTTCACATGTTTTTCTGCCTCAGCCTCGGTAGGAGCCAAGATTGCTGTATGTTGAAAATACAATTCTTCAATTAAAAAGTTTATCATAAATTATTATCATGCCATCAAGAGAACACATAGGCACAGTTGGTTATATCTCTCCAGGGCTTGAAATGAACTTTTTTCATGCACCAGTAATTGTAATTTCAGGCGTATCTCCAGCAAGCTATCTTTTTTTGCGTGTTTCTGATTTTCTCCCGTTTTTCTCCGATTTAGTGGCCAATTATACTCTATTTATTTCGATTTGCGCTCTCCACATGAATTCGCGGCTTGTCTCTACGAGGCAAGCAGCGAACTCCGCTTCCTCGGAATACGCCCACTCACTTCTGGAGTTACCCTCCCCCTGGGGCGGACAGCCTGTCCCTGGGGCGGGCAGACAAACACCCACCAGGCTGGTACAGCCGAACCGCGACCGTAAAGGACGAGCCAATACGGGTGCGTTAGACCGCTACGCTATCAGAGCCCCCACCAGCTAGCTATCTTATATGCGCACACCAGTGGCATGTCCAGACTGTTTTGACTGGGGTGGCCCAAGTGGGGCACTGACTTATGTAGGGGTGGCATGAAGTACAAATGTGCACATCGGGGCGGGGGGCACGGAATAGCATTAATTTACAATTTTTGTCTCTACTACCCATATCTACTTTAATTACTAACATTACAGTGTCTTACATTTCTGTGTTTAATTTAAAAGATAAATAAACCTATACCAATCACAACAAAACAGAGTGGCACCAACATAGCCAATCATAGTTTAGCATCTGGGGTGGCACCTGGGGTGGCCAATCAGATTCCAGGGGTAGCACGTGCCACCCTAGGCCACCCCCTAAACACTGCACAGATGTATTTTGCTTTGATAATCACGAACAATGTTAGGCTAGTTTGATCAACAACGGTTTAGATTTCCCCTAAATATCCAAATATTACCACATTTCAACTATGCAAGAAAGCATTGGCCTTGGAGCTCCCTGACAGGTGAATAGCCTATTTTGCAGCCTATTTTTTTAGCCTATTAATATTTATATTTGGTAATCGTTCAAATTGTAGAATTGAGTGTTATTTAGCAAGCTAGCTAGTTAGCCCGGGGGTGAGATGTTTGGGGCATCGTAAGGTAGGCTACTTAGAGTTCCAAATAGGCCATTTTCATTCCCCCCTTCTTGGGGAATTCAAAAATCAACCAGGAAGGGACTGGCGGATATGAATATGGTCTTGCCCCATAGAGACAGGTGGCGAGTTCGTGGGGGAGGGTTAATCGAAAATAAATAGAGGGTTTAATTGGCTTCCAAATTGGGGTGAAAAACGGGGAAAAATCTGAAACCAAAATAAATAATCAAACAAGAAAACAAAAGTCAAACTAAAAACTGTGAATCAGAGGGTAAGGAAAGAGGGGGGGGACAGCACCTACTTCCTCCTAAAATAAAAAATATCCCCCAAAAAAGTCTCCAGGCATGACAGGCTGTGCTTTTATAAAAGGCCTAATGAAGGGAAGAGGCAACACCTGAGCTGATTACTGATCAGCCTCAGGTGAGCATGCCTGTGTGTGAGGCCTCTGCTGTCCAAGGTTCTGTACGCTCCTAGCTTTGGGAGGGTGCAGCACCTGACAGCAGCCAAAGAGGAGGAGCAGCCCTCTCTACTCCATAGAGTACTATTGAGCTACTATTTAGCCAGCTACCTAGCCCAGGACAGGGGTGAGTTGTTCAGGTTACATATTGCATGTTACATTGGATTTATATTGCTAATCATTGTAATTGTTCCATTGGACAATTACTTAGCAAGCTAGTTAGCTAGATAGTCCATGGGTGAGTTGTTTGGGTTATCGTACATTACATTTTGTTTATATTAGCTAATTGTTGTAATATTACAACTGAGCAATTATTTAGCAAGCGAGCTAACCAAGTGGGAGCACATTTTGTCTGGAATGAAACCTGTCTCAATGCTTCAAAGCCTGTCCCAAAGTCAGGGTATAAAAAAATACATAATTTGTTTGATCAGCTGCTGATGATGTTTATTAATGTTCTTTATGCTGAAAATTGGGAAGACAGTTATAGTAAAAATGTAAGGGAAACTAGAGCAATATAAAATATGATTTTGGTCTCCTTATTTGATAATATTCTGGGAATGGACAATCTTTCAGAGGAAGCTTTCAGAATCAATTTTATATCTCTTAAATTTGAGGTATATACTGTTTTCACACATTTCTGCTATAAATGTATACCAGTATTCAGTACAATAAAATAGATTGTACTGGCATGATCATTTCACAGAGTACAGACTTGTTGCATTAGTGCTGGAGGACCTGTGCTATGAGTCCAACACAGTGAAGTATCCTGAATTACAGCGCTTTTGCTCTTTTATTCTGTGCCAACATTCCTCAGGTCTCTGATTTAACCTATAACTGTTTGCCACTCCTGTGTTTAACTCTGAACTCTGCCATTTTGGCACACCGTGGCCAACTTTTATTAACAGAAATATTTAAGGTCAACTGTGGATTGCAAAATATCAGTTCCAGCCCACACAATTAAGAAAATACTAAAAATATAGCATTTCAAATATATATTGTTTTTGTACTTGTGGCATTGTATCAAAATATCAGCATAAAGATAAAGCATGCACATTTTTATTGGCACAGACCTTTTGAAATTGCAGATATTTGAGGAAAGGGTTCACATGGTATAGACCACAGATAGACCACAGTGTAGTCTCTGCAGGCCACAGGACCTGTTCTTGATAAGTTTTTGGTCTTTCATTCACACATATGGTAGAAGTATTGGGCTGGAGGAAGTTTGGCACTATGTCCTGAGCCTGGCAGTGCAGCAGCAGTGGCCTCTAGCACAGCTGAAGTTCTGGACAGTGTGAAAACAAAACTCCCTGCAAGGCCAAGGAGCCCTGAACCAGGGGAGACCCTGCTGTTTTTTCAATAACATTGACTGTGTTTACACTTTCATGCACATTTCTGCAGTTTTTTTCACATAACAGTCTTGTCACACACACACACAACACAAAGCCATGTCCATGAGAGTAACACCATTGTGTTTCACCTCTCCAACGGAAGAGAGCTAAAGAAGAGTGGAAGGAATGGTTCACAAAGTGATCAAAATGAATGCCAATATTCAACAGCCTGACAGCATTATAGTTCTATAGGTCCTGTCAGAAGTACATCACTGTCTGTGGGATGAATTGCCTGTTCCCAGTGACTACATTCTTTCATTTAAAAGGAGCCAGGGACACCAAGGCAGCAGAGCTTTGTCTCTTTAATTATGTTCTAGAATCTCGGGGGCCTTGTGCACCTGACATGTAATATTCACTAAATATCATTGCAACATTGTAGCAGTATCAGAATGTAACAGAACTGTTGGCAGAGCATTGTGTGTTAGCTGGCTGGAACCTGCTGATTTTGGTTATGTTTTGCATGTGCATTTGGTCATGAGGGATGTTGGGTTCCACCGCCAAACTGCTGTCATCTGGAGCTGGACGGCAGCCCAGACTCACAGGCCAGTGAACCAGCAGAAAGCCATAAGTGATTATGTGCTCAAATGTTGTTAAATCACATTTAGAAAAATGACTAGAAGTCATATTCACCAACTTAATTACTACACCCCGATGTTGTCTTCAGGAAAGGCATTTGAGCTGAATCTCTACAGTGTGGCGTAAGATGCATAGCCTACTATAATAATGTTAATGATCTTATTTTGCCAAACAGTTCAGTCACAAACTTCAATATGTATGCTTTTCACTACAATATAAATGTTTATTATGCATCTCCCTGCATAATAATATTGCTAAATATGAAATAAGAACAGAATCAGGAAGTTTGTGCCGGTAGACAGGTACAAACATACAGAGGACGCAAGAAGACATACAAAAATGCAAGGACGTTTTTTTCCATAGAGATATAATCAGTTCCTTCAGATCAATAGATTTATGGAAATATAGATAGACTGACAAAGACGCAATGTGCAGCCAGCGAGGCGCTTTATTACTCCACCGCGCTATTGAACTCAAGAGTGTCTGTCATAACAGAGTGGGCTGAGAGGTGGGGTGGGAGCAGATGTGAGAGGGAGAAAAGGAAAGGTATAGACGCTCGCTCTTTAAGGTTGTAATTATGTGCGCATTACAGAGGAGAACAAAGCGGAGCCCTCGAGTCATAGCGCTGGGATGTGTCCTCTATGTGGCTTAATGCACGGTGGGGGAAAACGCTAATAACAATACGCCTGAGCATTGGGCCAGACTCGCTGGCGTCTCCACTCCCACATGTTGTGGGTGTGTTTGCGCGCGGGCAAGACTGCGTGCGTGAGCGACTCGCTTCCTCTGTCCATCATCCTTTCCGCTAATACGCAATTCCAGGATTCCCTTGTTTAGGACTGTGAATTCTCGCACGGTTTTTTGTTTTTGTCACCGCAGCGAAGCCCGCTCAATGTGCTGCATTACCCGGTTCCTCGCGGTGGTGTTTGGAACAACGTTTTGGAGAAATGGCTGTAAGGACACTGTGAAACGCTGACAGAACCAGAGCACATCCTGGTACTTCGTCATGCCATATCTCGAGTGAGATTTTGACATTAGATTATGCTGTTCTAAAGGATTATTGTTCGGCGCCATATCCAAGCCATGAGTAGATAATGTTGTTTTATGAGCATCTCGAGCACGGTGGATGTGTTTAGAACATCGGGATGTGCTTATATTTTGTAACATACTTCAGTTTGACACTTTACCAGTCAGTTTACAAGTAGCCTACTTTACCAGTACTTTACATGTCTGTTACTTGCTGTTTGTACTGCTCTTATGACATGCGCAATATGCAGAGTTGTGAGCTGGATGACTTGAGGGACTTGCTTTGAATGTGACTGGAGGACTTGACACCTGAAATTTGGGACTTGTGATTTGACTTGACCTGAACATGGTGACTTGGGACTTTACTTGAGACTTAACCTTCATGACTCTGACAATATGTATCTCAACCATCACAGCCTTGTTAGTTACCCTGGGTATGAGTCACGTAAATAAATACATAAATAAATGGAATGTGCTAGGTAAATTATCCATGTTATATCCCCTGTGGAAAGTTCATCCCGTTTTTGCATGCTTATCATCTGCAGAGAGTCCGCAGAACCCAAAGGCTTGCAGCCCTCATGATATCAAGGACTGTGGCCTTTGCACAGTCAGCTGTCAGCCTCTGCCAACCCTGCACGGCATGTGAGTGTAATTCTCCTGCTGATGCCACCACTTCATCCTTCATTTCACGTCAGCCAGATAAGGCCAGAGTCTTATGTTGTTCTACAGTCACAGTCAGTTTGCCGTAATTTTGGATGTCAATTCAGTCATTCTCCAGCTTCATCCATGTCTATATTTCAGAAGCATAAGTCCCATAGGTTGGGGGGTGGGGGAAATATGACAAAAGCCAGTTGGCAAGTCATTTTAATTTGAAAGGTGAACTGCCTAAATCTGTCAGTATTATCAGGCATGCTTGGAACACTGGAATTAACTCAATTCCTCTTTTAATCACCTATTGAGTTAGAACCAATCCACAGTTTGTGTTTATATACAGAAATGTTCTGCGTTATCCTTCGTAGTAACCCCCTCCTTTCATGTCTCCGGCAGTTGTTGAATGTTTTGTTGTTCATACCCTGCACAGAGCGATGCTTACAACAGAGATGGCTATTTCACAAGAACATACACAACGACAAGAACGGGCCGTTCAGCATTTCCATTCACGGTCTCCCTCGGGAAAGAGCTAAACAAAGGAGGAAGAGGTACAGTGTGATCTGGAGGATAAACTCTGTTAATCTAGCCCGTAGGCAACTTCGCTACAGGAGACTGATGTCTACGGCTGTCATAATCATGCCTGACATGCAGCCACGGCGCTTTGACCGCAGGCGGATTTCCGTCGCGAGCCTGATGCTGGAGGAGGAAGGCACGAGCACACGGAGCAGGCACGGTCGGGTTTTGAGTGATATTAATGAGTGATATTGTTTTTAAACCTTTTTATCTATAGTTGGGGAAAAAAGTGTAATTTTGTTTAAAAGGGACACATTCACTATTTGATCCGTTGCATTATTTGTGCTCGAATGGCCTGTCATGGCTCGATTGCTTATGTCATGCCAATCGAGCAAAGGATCATATTGCGTGAGGAATATTCACTGCAGTGCGTGGTTGACGAGAAGCATGAGTGATATTCTGTAAATAAAGATAACATGCCATTTAGCAGACGCTTTTATCCCAAAATAGACTTACAGCAATGCGTGCATACAGTTTACATACATTTTCATACATGGATACATTTTCAGTAGCCTACATGTGGCCCCAATGGGAATTGAACCCACATCCTGTTAGCGCCTCTACCAACTGAGCCGCACGGAATCCACATCTATTGAGCATGTGCACTGTACACTTTTCACATGAATGCTGACGCATAAAATAGGCTACAGAGTTAGCTCCCGATAAATGCATGGAAATATACAGCTATAGGGTAGATTCCACTAACGATTCCGTCATAATACCGAGACCACGTTTTATACAGGACTGTCCACTCAGTGTTTACACCTGAACGCGTGGTAGTGGCTTTGAACGACCCCCTCCCTACCACAAACTGCCGAAAAGTTGTCCCCTTACGCTGTCGTATCGCAAGACTGTTGTAATACCTTTCACATCGTGGGAATTACACGAGGGCATGGATCTGTTTCGTTGGCAGAAAGACCGAATCGTCATTGTCATAATTGGTGCCAGAACGCGAAAAAAATCAGCCCCTGTGATGGGATGGACTAACTGTTTAATTGATCGTCCTATAATTTTAAAAAACCTCAAACCTCATTTTTTAAATTCATAACACGGTCCACGGGCAATGCGATTGCTAAAGTGCTGCTCACTCGTGGACGAGGCACATGCGATAAAGGCTGCTCCGCTCCGCTGTAGCTGAGATGATCTAAATATGCACAACTACAGGTGTAACTGCGTGATCAAGTCTAAGCGGACGTGCAGCGTAAACGAAAGATTCTGTTTGCAGTTATTGCTCTGAGTCTCTGACTGCAAATGCCACAGTAGCCTACATATAATTTGGCCTAGTAGGCCTATGTTTATGTTATGTTTGTTTTCGGGAAACTTTAACGCGAACGCATTTTACCCTGTTATTTAAAAGCGCAACGTCTGCGACTAACCGCTGACTCGCGCGTGGGCTATTTATTTGAGCCTACATACAAACCATGTACAGAATAATTGAAAGAAGAGCCTGCGACTATATACAGTGCCCTCCAGAATTATTGGTATCCTTGGTAAAGATGAGCAAAAAAGGCTCAGAAAAAATGTATTTGTTGTCCATCAGCTTGATCTTATACTCAAAATATGAGAGAAATCGAACCTTTAATTGAAGTTTAAAAAAAAGAACATTTTTCTCAAAAACACGCGTGTCAAAATTATTGGCACAAGTGAGCTATGAGTGAACCTGCCTGGAAGAGGACACGAGTGTATTTTGCCCCCACGAACAGGTGAGGAGGATGGTTCAAGAGGCAAAAAGTTCTCCAAGGATCACAGTTGGAGAATTGCAGAAGTTGGTTGTATCTTGGGGTCGCCAAGTCTCCAAAACTACAATTAGATGCCATCGCCATGCCAACCATCTATTTGGAAGGCTTGCCAGAAGAAGTCCTCTGCTGTCAAACCACAAACGTAAGGACCTGGAGTTTGTTAAACGTCACTGAAACTTTGAGTGGAACCGGTTCTATGGCCAGATAAGACAAAAATATAGCTTTTTGGCAACAAACACCAGAGGTGGGTTTGGTGTAAAATGAGGGATGGTCATGCAGAAAATAACCTAATGGTAGTGGATCTTACCACAGAATCAAGCTTTTGCAATGGCCATCCCATTCCCCTGACCTAAATCCCATTAAAAACCTGTGGGGTGAGGTGAAGAGGAGAGTCCACAAGCAAGGAGCAAGGACTCTGAAGGATCTGGAGAGATTCTGTATGGAGGAATGGTCTCAGATCCCTTGCTATGTGTTCTCCCACCTCATGAAGTATTATAGGAGAAGACTCAGTGCTGTTATCTTGGCAAGGGGATGGTGCACAAAGTACAAAATGCAGGGGTGCCAATAATTTCTGCACACATGTTTTTGAGAATAATGTTTATTTTTTGATAATAATATATATTTTATTTTTTACTTCAATTAAAGGTTAGATTTCTCTCATATTTTGACTGAATATGTCTTAATTCAATTAGGGCAAAGGGCGTTTTTTAAGACTATTTTAGATTTGCATTACATGTTAGCTAATTTATCTAAATTAATTAATTTAGATGAATTAATATTAATACTAATATTAATTGAAAATTAAGGTGCTAGAACAGCACACTTCCATAATTTCATGACAGAACATTTAAAATTCGCCTCATTTAGGTGATAGTAAGAGGTCGTTGATAATAAAAGGTTGGAAAACACGTTTGGTGTTATATACACGTTAATTGTATGCTTACGTTAAGTGGTATTGAATATTGCCATTGTATTTATCTTTGCGTATGATTTTATGTCATAGAGGTTTAAAATATAATTGGATCTGTTGTTTGTCTGAAGCATTTGGATGTGTTAATAGGCTACTGCTAATACATTTAATGGTAAAATATATATTTATAGGTTGTAAAAAATTGGATAATTAAAACAATAAGAGCCCTGTGAATCTGCCAGCTCCACAGTAAATCAACAACCATTGACTCAAGATGGTCTGCAAATTTATCAATATGAATTTAGGCCAACTTCAAAATTACTTATTGAGAAAAAAACCTGAACAAATTCTCAATTCATCGTCAATGATGATACATGCTACTGCAGCTAAGATATACGCCATAGGCTAGAGTTACAACAAACATACACAAACGAAATGTAAGCATTTTATTCCATTTCATATTAAAATAGTTAACTAAGCCTTGAGCTTTTAGAGTCTATATTGATGTGTAGGAGCTAGTGCCTAAACCCCTGAAATTATACCGTCGGTGTCTATATAAAATGTAAGGGAGGAGAGTTTAATCAAAATTAATTCGAAAGCCTTCGAGGATGAAAAGCATTGCCAACTCATGCAACCTATGAATCATTGTATTTGCCTCTAAGCAGCTTATTCCTAATTGTGTTACATTAGATCCGTTGACCCCGACTCTTGGTTGTTAAATCAAGCAAAATTGTTGTTTATATTGCCAACAATAAAATAGCAATATGTAGCCTATCGCCTCATTTTCTGTAACAAAGTGAGAGGTTGCCAAGTAGTATTTTTTCGTATATATTGCCTACGAGTTAAAAAGACAACCTTTAAAGCAATGTTGGAACATCACTAAATAATTTTTGAAATAAAAAAACGTAAAAAAAACGTAGCCTATTACACGCTATTCCATGTATTTCTGATGGCCTATTTTATCAGTGAAGTATTGGGGACATATATTATGTGCGGATACAGTTAATCAAAAAGCCAGGATATTCACATTTGAATAGGGATTTAATTTAATTTGGAAGAATTCCTTGAATTAGATGTAGTAGGCTATTTGATGAATATCTTTTCTTGATCTTCTTTAATCTACAAACAACCATTAATAATTCAAGAGCATTGCCAGGATAAACATAACACGTTGTCAGGCAGTGTGTCCTAGAATGTAAATATTTTATTCCAATTCCTATTTTTCCTCCCTTTTTATAATGTGTGCACTACATAGAATTTGTTTTATTTTTTAAATGTCCGTTAAATAGTAGGCTGTTAATGACACTTAACTTAACGTGTTGTATATCAAGGCATTTGGTATAAATTTCCCGAATTATCTTTATAGGACGATGAACAAAGTTATCCACAATGTGTAGCCCATAATCACCTAATTTATGTAATTGTCGAGAAGAAAGATTTTGAAAATAAAAAGCGCGGTTAATTTGAAATGATGTGTAACAGTAATGTCTAAATGCCAGAGCAAATGAATTCGAACAATAAAGCGTCAATATTTCTCGAGCGGAAACGGTGTTCAGTTGGCAAATAGAAGGGTTCGTTACAGTAGACGACACCACTGGCTGGCCCACGCGATGCACAACCTTACGACTCAGAACACTTCAGTAGGCCTACACCTGACCACTATTTATGAGTGTACCTTTCACTATGATTTATAACATTCCATATTCAGTGCACCAGGAATCAAGCAAGGTGAAGTCAATACTTTAAATTAATAAATGGTTATTACTTGTATCGATTATTAAGTGGTATTGAGTGTGCGTGAGTGTGGTGTTGTGTTTGGGGATATATATATTTACTTTCAAATTATAATCTTGTGTGAGAAGCAGACGAGACAGGGCTACTGTGTTTACCACTAAAATAGCAAGAGATAACCTGCATTAACCCACTTGTCCATGTTTCCCCTTAATAAACTCCCCCTAATAAACTCATTCCAGGAGAATTTCATGCAGAAAAAATTAATTAAGGGGGTTTTCACTGCTGTTAAACTCAAAAAAGTATTTTTTTGCAATTTGCAGCTTTGAAATTGGATTTATATCCAGCAATTAACCAAGGGGGTGTTGTACCTTATCTGATGTTAGCTGCTATGGCACTATATTACACTGTTGGTCACTGCTAAAATGCAGGTTGATACAGTTTGCTATGTGATGAGTTTCCTCGATCATCATTTCAGAGAGAGAGATGTCAAACGTGTGTTGACGCTACTGTAATCCGTAATTTACAATTTATTCCCTAACGCGCCTAGGGAAAGGCTATTTGTTCGGATTACTTAAATCATGCAAAAAAATCAAGTATAATACGAAGCTTTTACCTTCTTGTACCCACATTCGTATTGCCATTTATTCACAAACCATATTTACAATGGTACAATTTTATCTACATAATTTTAAAAATGTGGCATTAAGTCCTCACTCAACATTATTAACTTATTTAACTAATTTATTTAACAAACTCTTGCTGGAATCCAGTTTTAACATGAGAAATGCCTCAGGGACAGGATGACAGGAAATTCTGACCCTACCTACCCCTATCTGCATGGTGCAACAGAAATCAAGATTCATCAGACCAGGCAACGTTTTTCCAATTTTCAACTGTCAAGTTTTGGTGAGCCAGTGCCCACTGTAGCCTCACGTTCCTTTCTTAGCCCTCAGGAGTGGAACCAGGTCTGGTCTTCTGCTGCTGTAGCCCATTCACTTCAATGTTCTACGTGCTGTGCATTCAGAGATGCTCTTCTGCATACCACCGTTGTAACACATTTGAGTTACTGTTGCCTTCCTGTCAGCTTGAACCAGTCTGGCCATTGTCCTCTGACATCTCTCATTAACAAGGTGTTTTCACTCACAGAACTGCCGCTCACTGGATGTTTTTTGTTTTTCACACCATTCTCTGTAAACTCTAGAGACTGTTGTGCATGAAAATCCCATGAGATCAGCAGTTTCTGAAAAATAATATCAAAATGAATATGAATAATATATTAATAATATACAAATATTAATATAATATTAATATTTCCCCCACAATTCCCAGTTCAATATAATATAATTCTAAATATGATGTTTGGCCCATAGGCCCAGGCCTTATCAGCCTACGTGGAGATCTGTCTCTAGTGACAGGGTGACCTCTGCCTGCCAGATGAGAGGGTGCCTCCCCCAGAGAATAAAAAACCAGTGCAAGCTGCCGCAAATACACAAAGTCCCTGTGGACCAGCCCTCGCCTCCAGGTCTCCCATGGGTACAGTGGGGAAGTGACAGGGATGGCTCGGGCTTAGAAAAACAGGGCCCGCCCACTATGCGCACGTGGAAAGAGTTTGCACAGGGAACACAAGGCTGCCCTCAGCCTGTTTTTTTTCACACCCTGGGACACTAGAAAACGAATTCCTGAAACAATAGAAAGATGTGGCGGGGGAGGGAAATAGATTTTATGTGTTAGCCAAGGCCCTGCTTTTCAGGACTGAAGTGTGCCTAATGATGTGACTGCTACACATAGGAATATGGCGTTTGTGGTGAGGGTGGCAAATTCCTTGCTATTTCTTGCTAAAATACTCTCAGGCGTGCCTTATTTTGATTCATGGCACATGACACATCCAGAGATCGGCTCTGTAACACCCCAAAAAGTCTACTGGGGGTATGTGCAGACAGAGCAGACTTGTGTGGTCACGTAACCATTCACAAGCAAACACAGTGGGGAGGCTAAGCATTGCTGCCCTGATGCAACATAGGCAAGATCATCGCATCAACTCAAACACCGCAAACACAGAATTTCTCCACGTGTTGCTACAGCCTGATCTGAGAACATAACCTCAGTTAATCGCTTTTCAGAGGACAATGATAAGTTGAACTTATTGACTTCACACTCAAACCCATGTCTGTCCCATGACCAAGAACTGACTATAGTATTTAATCTAAAGTGCAGGGAGGGGACCAAGACACAAGAAAAAGAACAGCCTCTTAAAAATCTGTAAAAAATAGAGGCTTTTCTGTTATCATATCATTTTTAGATGCTCCCTTTCTGATTTATTAAACTTGCAAGGCTACCTACAGCCTGCAGCAATTTGGACAAGCTGCTGCTCCTCATCATTACAGACTTAAAAAACCAACAAGAGAAAGCATGCCACCCCTGCTCCTGCTGAACCTGTTCGGCAAAGTGGAGAGGAGGTGGAGAGGTGCAAATCCTCAACCCGAAGAACAGCGGACCCATCATAGTGGAAACACACATAAACATACACAAACTAGCAATCTTGAGCGATGGCATGGGGTTGCCGGGAGACTGAGACCTTGTGTAGACCGGTTTACCAAGTCCAGGGATTATCCGTCTGGAGTTACCTGTCCTTCTGGTAACGTGGCCTCTGTTAACAGTCTTTGGAGCGCAAAGCACATCTACAATTAGATATTGTGTCCAATTAGAAGCTAAAATGTCCTAAAACATCGCTAATCTGATGCAAATCAATCCAAATGGACCGTTCGATTTTTTGTATTCAAGGGGCTGATATCTCCACAGGCTCCGTCAAATCTTCAACAGAGTTGTGCGTTGGGAGGAAGCCTGACATGTTTCTTGTGCACAAAAGCAATATGAACACCACCAGCCCAAGCCAAGGTCACGCCCCCACCCTGCGGGGAGGAAACCTCTCTTTACTGCCCTTTAACTGGAACAATCCCAGCGGATCAAGTTCAGTTCCTGGTGGTAAGCCCCACTGCTGTCAAGTGTTTCGTCCCTTTGTGACCGTCAGTGGTACACAATGCATCACCCAGCCTGTCTCTGGTCACCTATTGAATAACACACAACCTGGTAGTCTGAGGACAGGGGCACCTTTCAGGCAGATATCACTCGGGAACGCCACACAACAGAGGGATCATGCTGTCGTTGCAATGCTGTGGGTGTAAGCCAGACCAATCTCTGATTTTCAAAGCTTTTTGCTTTTCAATAAATGTCATCTATTACTTTATATGCAGACAGAGAATTATGTATATATATATATATATATATATATATATATATGGCCTAGGGGAGGCTGTCCAGGTTGGAAGGAAGATTCAACTGTAAATGTTGGCCTATATCAATTGTGGGCCATACTACATTTTGTCTTACTGTGTCATTGGATGAAGACAGATGAACGATATAGAGCATCTGCTCCTATCAAATCAGTTCCCTATAAATACATAAATATTTATCTGACTGTGGCTTCAAAAATCACACTGTGAATCACTACCGGGAAATATAATCACTGTATGTAGCAATCTTACTGGTATCAGACTAAATCTCTGTATCTCAGTGTGTGAGATGAATCTATCAAATAATAGGAGAACAATATTTTGAATTTAAGGAATGAAAAGATATATATTATTAATAGCTAACAAAATAGATTTAGATCAATATATGGGAAATATTTTATCATCCCTAGGTGGTAGGCTAATGTATCTTAATTTGGACTTTCCTGAATGAGTTTTATCTAGCTAATTGCCTTAACCAACAGAATAAACTGAAACTCAATTTGCCAAATAGGGAAAGCGGTCAGAATAGCTAACTAGCCAGCTGTATTATCATTACAGCTGGAAAGAGTGTACATGGACAGAGAGCATCCTGATAGAGCATCCTCATTTCTAATATTTCTGTCTGGTATGGAAATCTGACAATAGCAAGTAAAAATAAACTGGCCAGGATCGTTAAAATGGGAGGGAAAATAGTCTGCAAAAGTCACTGGATTACCTTTACAAAACAGCCGTACACTGGAAAGCTTTAACTATCATTAATGACAATAAACACCCCCTCCACTCACGAATTTGAGTTACTTCCCTCAGGACAATGCTATAGAACACCCCTGGCAAACAAAATGATCTATAAGGGATCCTTTGTTCCTAGTGCAATTAACTTTATTAACAAGCTGCACTAATCTTCTACTCCTCTGATTGGTTATTGATGTATGCTGTATACTGTTGTACTGTTGTACATTGATATGATGTTGTGTTTATTGATGTGATGCGATGTAATCTATTTTACTGATGGGATGTACTGTACATTGATGCATGTTGTGCCATTTTATTGATTTTCTGTGTGATTGCGCCCCTCGGAATACCCGGTCCGTGGTATAATATATATAATAGGCTATATAAAATTTTACCGGCCCAAAACTGATGGGCATAGACTACATAGCCAGTCCAGCCCTGCATTGATGTGATGTTTTGTTTTGTGGTGAGACCAAAGATGATTTTCCTGCCTTGCCTGGACAATACAGTTGGAATTGAATTGAATTGAATTGAATCATTAGCAATGTTTTAACATTAGTAATCTAGATAGAATATGGTATGGTAGATATGGTATCTACATTTACATGACATTTTACATTTGAAGCATTTAGCAGACTAAATATCTAAATAGCATCCAACTCTTGTGACTGTAGTTAGCTGGCTATCTTATTTTGACTATATACAGCACGACTGTGCAAACCCTAGAGTATTCTGACATTGGAGTGCCTATCACATTTAGCGATTCCTCCTGAAATCGCTTGTTTTGTTACTGTAGTATTGTGCACACTTGGCCAGAACGGGGGAACACGTGGAACACGTGAACACGAGATCTTCACCTCTTCACCGGTGAGGTGGTAATGGAACCTCGGTATTGCCCCTGATTTTGTGTGACATCTTGGGTAAAGTTACAAACATGTGCACTGGTCTGTGTGGATAAGCCCAAGAAGAGGGTAAGATGGATGAGTTTGGACAAGAGCACGGTTGGATAGGCACAGGCAACATTGTTTGTATGATTGATCATATTTAGCAGCCATATGTAGTGTTGTCTCTGGCTGGAGCTGCATTTTTGTCAAATAAAAATCCATTGATCAATCAATCTATTTGTGACTGTGAAACATAGTACACAACAATATAAGTACCAGTACACTGGCTCATTGGCATGCAGATCATTTCAAATAGCTTTGAAATAAATGCATTTTGATTCCATGAAGTAAAAAAATAAAATGTGAAAAATGTCAATGGCGGTCTATACTTTTTATACCCACTGTATAATATATTACAGTACAGATAATATACTTTTGCACGAAGACAAACAGCTATGGAAATAGCATTTCTCCTCAAAATTACTCCCACTGGCTGTTGTTTTCCCCCATGTTGAGCGTAGGAATAGGTCTGTAGAATTCTTCACAAAGAAAAGTGGTGTGTTGCTTTGTCACAAAAACCTCTGCAAACTTCTTTGCAAGATCTATTTAAGACACCTAAACCCAATGGCAAAACAAACTCACATTACCATAGCAGTGAATGTATCTCCACTTGGCATGCACATCAAGAAAGAAACAAGAAATGTGCCTCGTTCTTTCATAACAAACAAAAAAGTGAAACCTATTTTTCTTCTTTTTTTAAAAAACTTTTTTTCTGGGGGCAGAGTCAAACAAAGCAATAAACCTCTGGTACAGCATTAAACACTGCCCTCCTGACCCCCGGCTCTGCAGTAGTCATTGTGGCACAGTGCTTCAGGTGTTTAAGCTTGTCATATTAAAGCGCTCATCACTGGTGGAGTGAACTGGGGCCCTGCCGTTAAAAGCAGCTCCAGGGATGGAGATCGGATTGGTTTGGGGCGGCACTCTGGAGCGACAGATTGTCTGCTGCTGTTTGAGGGCTGCCAGAGACTTCAAAGGCAGCAATTTTACTCACCTCATCTTTGAACCTCACCAAAGCAAACCTCCCCCTTTTCCCCATACTGGAGAAGGGGAGGGCTACCATCTGGGAATATGCTCTTGCAGGCCTGATGATTCTAGTTGTACGGTTGGAGTGGTGGTGGAGGACAATCGCCCCCTTGCATTGCCAGATCGTAGTCAGAGATGGAGACCCTGCATATACATGTGCCGGGTTGGCACTGTTGTGTTCTCCTGCAGGATGTGTGTAACAGCAGGTCGCACAGGATGTGTGTAACAGCAGGATTAGTGACTAACACTGAAGTCATCGGTCTGGCCAGTGAGATCAGAGGGGAGGGTGCGTCACAAAGACGGACATAAAAACCAAGCAGACACAAATTCTAGACCAATATGGTGGCGGGGCCATTTAGGGCCTGATGCTGATGCTGTACAAGGGTTGGTATTTATATCACAAGCTGTGAGGTACATTTTACATTTTTACATTACATTACAGTCCACAGGTACTGTGGAAAAGTTCACCATATCAGTTATCCTCTGTTTTTTTAGGTGGTGTTGTGTTTCCCCAAAGTCATTGCTGTTCAGTGTTCATTATGTAAGGGCTGACATGAAGGAGATCATATTGACCTCACACATAACGCACGCACATGCACATGCACATGCACATGCACATGCACATGCACATGCACACGCACACACACACACACACACATCTGCATGTTTGTCCATTCTGTGTTCCTAGGACAAATTGTTAATAAAAACAATGTTCACAATGCTAGCAGACAACTTGGCTCCTCTGGCCACTTTTATAAAAGACAAATTGCGGAAAAAAAGGGCAAGATGTGGTTTAATCATGAAAAATGGCCCAAACTCCTAGAGAGCGCATTCGGTTACAGAGTAAGTGTTCACTTTCATAGGGAGAAGCAACCTGAAAACAGAAGACTCGTGTAAAACATCATATTTGCTTGTAGCAAAAATTAACCTTGACACCAGCAGGATGATTAATGGGTGCAATTATGTCTCTTTTTGTTATTGTTAGTTTTAAGTCACCAGACTTCAAATTGCATGGTTTAAGGGGGAATTAATCACTTTAAGGAAGGGGGTGGGGGCGATAGAGAGAGGACAAAAAGGAAGCACATTATAACCTCTCCACATTTCTGATTATGTGGCTTGGCTGGGCTTCGGGAATCCTGATCTCTGCTGGGCTGTTCTCGCTGTGTTTCTGCGGAGTGGAGGTGCAGGTATTCTAGGCCTCAGCCAAGGCACTCTGCTGGATTAGCGCAGTTAAAAGTCTCACGGCACTTGACCGCAAGATTAATGACTACAGAATGGCGCAACCTGAAGAGTAGATCAAAGGCACATTTTTTTCCCAGGTTGACCCTTTTATCTTTATACACCTCACTAAGTTTCAACCCCCACCTGTCCACCTGGCTCACCTTGGTTTGTTCTCGGCCACTGCGCGTTGACTGACCAGTGGTTTCTTAGCCATGCCCGTTAGTCTCTGTCTTCTGCAAGCAAATAGTTCCACTTTGGAAATATACTTGGGGAAATAGCTTTATTTAATGCACATGTAGTGTTTCTTTACATTTTTATAGTTTCAAATTTTTCCTGTTTTTTCTCCCAATTTGGTTGCCAATTATACCCTCTATTTATTTCAGTTCACCCTTCCCCAACCAATCCGCCGCCCGTCCTCCAGGTAGCGAGCCAATTTTTCCGGGCCGGTAGATCTGCTTTCTCCGAGCCCGAACCCAACCACGGATGCTCCTCGGCGAACTCGTGCTGGCTCACCCTCCCCCTCCCCCTGCGGCAGACAGCCAAATGCCGCCCCCGATCGGGGCCGACGACCAGGAGGCGACCTGGTAGAGACACGGGTTTCAAACCGCGTCCCTGACAGGAAGCGCACACCACACTGAATCAGACAAAGTGTGGTGCGTTAGACCGCTACGCTATCCGCCGCCTCTCCTAGAGTGTTTCACTTGTTTCTTATTGGACTGTTTAGTGCCCTGTTAAAAACAGTGATCACTGGTGACTTGAGGACCACAATGGAAATAAATTGGCTTTTTGGCATCTTTTTTGTGTTATCCTCAGCAATTTGGGTGTGCATTAATGTGATGTCATGTATCAAGGGTATGTGTGTTCACATTGTGTGTATCTATTTTTTTATTATTGTGAAATAGAGCTAACTAACTAACTAACTGACTGCTGACTTCCACAGAGTCATGCACAGTGGGGAGAGAAAGAGTTTTCCCCACCAGTCCTCTCTGCAGAACTAAATACACATGACACCCACTGCCAATTAAATTATTGGGCTTATCTTTACTTTCAATATAATACATTTTATTCTGAATATGTATTAAGTATTTGATAGACAGGTAACTGCCAAAATAAATTAGGGTACTGGCGGCATGTTATGGTGTGGGGTGCATTTTCCCAGCATGGTTTAGGTCCACTCAACCTCTTGGAGGTCAAGGTATACACCAATACATACAAAGCCATTCTTTGTATTTATTGTGATTTACTTTGATCCTATGGTGTAGAATGTCTGTCCTGATGGGAGTGGTCTCTTTCAGGATGACAATGCTCCCACCCACAGGACACAAGTGGTCATTGGATGGTTTGATGAGCGTGAAAACGATGTAAACCATATGCCATGGCTGTTTAAGTCACCAGGGCCCGTATTCACAAAGCATTTTAAGGGTAAAAGTTGGTCGTAACTCCGCAATTTAGGAGCAACTCTGAAAAATAATTAGGAGTCCTACATTTTTGGGATAAGAGTATTTCACAAAGGGTTTGAGAGCTAAAACAGCTCCTAAGTCCAGGAGAAGTTAGAAGCAGTCAAGAGGACTTCTAAGTTGCTAAAGACCGAAAATGGCTGCTGCCGGCAATCGTCCTCGCAATCGCGTAAACACTTTGGAGATATTGAATGATACAGAGCTCATAAAAGGTACCGCCTCAATCGCGAGGGTATTATATATATTATATTATATATATTATATATAGATACCCGCTGATTGTTTACGAGATGCAGACATGGAACCAATTGACTAGTCAGTATTCTTGGTTTCATGTTAAATCAGTGACACGTAGCCTACATTTGTATTTTAGAATCTTTATTAGAATATAATAGGGGTGCATCGGATCATTTTTCGGATCAGCAAAAAAAATAATAACGGGACCAAAGGCGCTGCGTTTCCACCAAAAATTACCAGTAACTATTCTCAAGGAATTGAATGAATGATAATTTCAGTTTTTCAATGTAAGTTATTTCACTAAATCTTTATTCGAAAATTTCACAAAATACATTTTTAGATTCAGTACGTCTTAGGCGATTTAACTAGGGTGGTCTTATGCCTGAATTAATAAAAATTTAATTAAAAATTAAATAAAATTAAAAATTAAAAGATCGCTAATGTTTACATTTTATTTAATTCGGTCACGTTTCTAAAAACCTGCCTCCCAGAAAGGCATTTAGTATGAAAAACAAAGCAAACCGAAACATACATGGCTGTCTATCTCTTCGCTGTAACTCTGCATCGAGATTTAGGGAATTGTTACTATAAAACGTGACAGCGGCAGAAAAACAGTATTTCTCTATGATGGTTCAATTTAGCTATTAATCCGCAGATCATATGCGTGCCGAACCATGGGGGTTGATCCGTACGGATCACGGATCAACTGCGATCCGTTACACCACTAGAATATAACAGGAACAGGTAGGCCTACATACCCATTTACAGTAGCATATCATTTATGTGCTAGGTTGAAATCGCAGGCAGAGACCCATCCCCTATATCAGCCAATTGCTGTGGGCATTCTGAGTAAGCTCGTTCATGAGAAACAACATCATCCATAGCAACGACGTCAACCCCGCCCTCACTCTTAGCTTGAAAATTCTAGGAATTCCTTAGTATGAGTTTGTCTTTGCAGCTTTGTGAATAGGTTTTAAGGTGGGACTCCTAACTAAAAGGTTTTAGTGCGATTTAGAAGTACTCCTAGTGGTAAGATAAAATTATTTGTGAATACGGGCCCAGATCTCAACCCAACTGGACACTTATGGGAGATTCTAGAGCGGCACCTGAGACAGCATTTTCCACCACCATCAACAAAACACCAAATGATGGAATTTCTCACGAAAGAGTGATTTTGCATTTCCAATACAGTTCCAGACACTTGCAGAATCTATGCCAAGACACACTGAAGCTGTTATGGTAGCCCAACACCCTATGAAGATACGTTGGTGTTTCCTTTATTTTAGCAGTTACCTGTGTATTATTCAACTTTATTCAAATGTATTCTTTTTCTTTCTTTTTTAACTGCCTACCATTTTTACATACCTTGTTTTATGGTAGTAGCTGGCATGATTTGGGCTCACCCTTTTGAAAAAGGATGGCTTTGTCAGAACCGGGTTTTCGGAGAACAGTGAATAATAACAGAAGGCCCTACTGTGAAGGAGCCTGCCCAGCCCTGGGCCACGGTGGATGGCCGCTCGCATTCCAGCAGCGAGAGTCAGGTCAATTAAGCTGTTTCCCCTCCAATTCATCTCCCTCTCTGCCCCCCCCATCCCAGATAAATGGGGGGGTTGCAGCTGTGGAGGGTCGGCTATGTCAGGCAGATGGAGAAGATTGGGGTTAAACCTGGCCTGGCCCCGAGGACAGAGAGCATGGAGATTGTCTCCATACCTGAGCTGGGTTTTTTAGTTCTGCGCTCTCCGCATCTGGAGAAGCCCATGCTGGGCTTCACAATGTTTGTTTTATGAAACTGTTCGTGATTCCCCTGGCTTAGATATTCATGATTTGCCTGGAAAACCTGGGCTGTCCATCCTTAAACCCCCCTCCCCCGATTGATCAGACACCTCTCTACAGCTCAAAGCTGAGTACTGGGTTTATACAGAGTGAAATCCATGAATTGGGCAAATTAAGACTAAGGCTGTGTTTCAATCACGAGGGGGCCGTCTGTTACCTGCATCCTTGGGAGGCAGCTGCTTCTGCAGGCAGCGTAGAAACGGATGAGGAAGCTCAAAACGAAACGTATTTAAGATGCACTTTGAAGGTAGGATTACATCAGAGTATGACAAACACTGACAGCTGAGGGCTTACGGTCTGACAGCTAACAAAAAATGTTTATATCTCTTTCAACAGCCTCTTTATCTAGCTAGCTAGCTACTTTGCTCAGTAAAACCAAATGATTACAATAATTGTTTGGGTGAAAACTTGACAATAATTTTCCCTGATCAGTTGAACCCCTAACTTGACAGTTTTCGGGCTAACATACGTTAGCTAGCCATATTGGCTAGTGTGCCAATTACTAGCTACTTAGCTAACCAACTCAAGTTTGTCGAAAAAAACATCCAACCTATTACTCAAATGCATTACACATTTAAAACATATACATTTGTACTTAATTTAACGACATCACATGGTTGATCCACTACACTACCTCTGGTGTCACTACCCGATCACACCAGGGACATTGGCCTCTATTATTTTTTAATTTTTAATTTTAAAATGTTATGTTGTTTCAGATTTTTTTCCAGTTTTTCTCCCAATTTATTGGCCAATTATACCCTCTATTTATTTTGATTTGCCCTCCCCACACGAACTCGTCGCTCATCTGTACGAGGCAAGCTAATTCTCAGTGGGCAGCGAATTCTGCTTCCTTCGTTGCAGAATTCACACACCCACGTTCTGGAGCTACTCAACGAATTCGTGCCGGCTCATCCTCCCCCCTTCCTCCTGGAGCCAATCGGTGCCCCAAATTGGGGCTCCCCACCAGGGTTGTTGTGGCACAGTCAGGTTTCAAACCGTGACCGTGATAGGCAGCTCACACTCGTAAACGGGTGCATTAGAGCGCTACGCTATCGGAGCTCCCCCCTGGCCTCTAATTGTTCTAATTGAAGTTAACAGTTTTTGAGCATGTGGAATGTGGAGCCGTGTGGAATGTAGGTATGGGGGTAAGGGGGGCACACCTGCAGCAGATCAGTAATTATGTTGGGGAAGGTGGATAAAGACAGGTAGCTGAGCCGGGAGCAGGGAGCAGGAACGTTAGTTTGCATGGGTAGCGAAACACTTTTTCTGTAAGAGAGGGACAAAAACCTGCATTGATGATGGGACAGGGGGAAGCTAACCACTTCTGATAGATACAATGGAGGCTGTCGTACAATTTGCCAGAAATAAGGCACCTTAAAAGGCCACGTTTTTGATAACTTCCCATTGAGACAGCCTTGAAAGGACAAGTGTTCAGAAGTGTGCCAATGCTGCTTTAGAATGCATACTTTGCAGGCAGCTGCCTTGCAATTGAGACAGTCTAAGATTAAGATATGCCTTACAGTTGCAATGTGGATCTGTCTCATATCTTCCAATGTAGACAAAGAAGATTAATAGCAATACGCTGCCACTGTAGCATCTGCAAGATGCCTTCACTGCCATCTCCTGATCTCCACTCTAGACTCAATTTGCCAAATCGCATTCCTGAAGTGCTCCAGTTTGCTTGCCAATTGTCGCCTCCTTCAGGTGACAAAGGTCTGGTTTAGGCCTCCAGGCCCAGGTCCCAGGTGCAGAATAGGGTGGGATTATGGCAGACAAAGAGGCGAGGACACCTCTTGACACCCGCGCTGCCGGCCCTCTGAGCTGCTCAGGCTGGATAGAGCTCCCGGTCTAAGTTGTCAGGCGCTCAGAACCTAATCTCTTTGCTGGTGGACCAGCCGGAACAGGTATCAGTTTCCTCCTCTTTATCCCTCTCTCTGAGACGGGCGCCGGGCCCCAGTGCCACAGGAAAGGGGCTTTCATCCATTCTTCCTGCAAAATCCTGGTCACCAATCATTTACATCTGCAACTAGGGCTGTGTGTCAAAACATAAACTGTACATTGCTATGGGGGCTGTGTGTGTGTGGGGGTGTCAGACAATATTCACATTGGGGGTAAGAGCAGCAGCCATTTCATATTGTTAAGAGGAAGACCATGAAAAACAAACACAAATTGTGGTAATAAACTCTTTATACACGAAAGAGAGGAAAGCAAGTGCCGGGGAGATCGGTGCTGTGAAGATCGTTACCAGATTTATGAATATTTAAAAAGTTTTTTTCTCTTTCTCACCTTCCAGGCCACAAAATCCTCTCCTCTGGTGTGAGATTACAGACGCAAAGTGAGGAATCAGTAGAGATAAGCTGCATACACAAAACTCTCATAATGAGTCACTTAACCTTAGTCTCTTCTCCACAGCGTTGGTCAAGTGGGCTGACGGTGCTCCCCGACCCTCCACGTTCCCTCCACCTGGACGTCTGAAGACAAAACAAGGGATTACGGAAGAGCATACTGATAACAAACAAACCAGCACAAGGCAGGCCATGAATGCAAACTCACAGTCACAGCGGTGAATCTTTTGGAAAGGAGAGCATTGACGTTATGACTTGCCCTCTTCCTCTCCTGTTATCCCCGACTCTCCACTCCTCGGCTCAGATACGGACTCATACGAGTTCGACATTAGCCAGACACATTCTTAGCTTTTAGAAGGCAAAAACCAGAAACTCTTAGGATTTTCCCTGAAATCCAACTGATCCAGACAAATCATCTTAAGGGAAAGTGCTGCTCAATTAAGGAAAGATTCATCTTTCTAGATTAATCACCACATTACCCCAAAGTGACTTCTTCCCTAAAGGTGTTTTGATTGATTGAATCCCGGGGTAACATTATTATAACATGGCGCCATATCTTTTTAAAATCAAATATAATTTTCCCTTTAAGACAATTTTTCCATTTTGACTGAATTTAGGGGGGCAGGGGGCAGGGGGCAGTTTTTCGAAAAACTACAACTCTAAAACAGTAAAGGTCTTTTGTAAAATGTATGTCTGCACCCCTTGATTTCCAGTGCACAGGGTCCACGAGGTAAGACCGCATGTTTGGATCCTGTTTTTAACGAGGCCAGTCCGTCACGGTGCTCTGCCGTTGCCTGAGGGACGGGAGAGGAGGAGGCACGTTGCTGGAGGCGGGGGGTTTGGGATTAATGTTTGCGTGTTCTGCCACGACTCTGACTATTTTGACTCGTCCTAAATACCACTTTATCGGCCCTCAAGGGACAACGGGTTTTGAAAAGAGTGTCCGGGGGTTGGAGTTTCAGGGTTCCTAGTAGTGCACAGTGCTATTGCTTTGTGGCATTGAAGGAGATTCCCAGCCCGGTTTAATAACAGATTAGTGCCTCTGGGGCCAACGATTTTATCACACAGTGCATAGTACAGGAATATGACTAGATGGGATGGCAGTTGACAAGATTGGACACACAGTTCCCATCGCTAAGGAAAGAGCGATCAGCTTACTATCTGTGTTTGACAGGAGACATTAACAGGTGTGAATGGTTGTGGTTAAAATGTATCAATGAAAAAGAGAGTTTGGGTACAGACAGAGAAGATGATACTTTCCATGGCAAGAATGAAGTTATATCAGTTATAACCCCGCCCAGTCCAATTACACTGATGTAATAATAATATGCAAATATGCATGCACACAACAGGCTCTCACCCAAAAATGTTGAAATTCATGGACACACAACTATGTAACAATGTTGGTATCTGCTATCATTACACAAACTCGGCATGCAGGCTCACATGCATGCTTACACATACACACAAACAGACACACACACACACATTCGCACTGAAAATAATCGCTGGTATCTGCTATTTTTCAGTCTTGCTGAGCTCTAATGAGGGCGATGAGAGATGCCCTCTTACCATAGTCACAACCAAGACACAGCGAACATATTTCACATGCACACACACACACACACATCCCTCTCTACCCCAGTGAGCGGTGTGGGAGAGCTGCTCATTGGGGTCATTGTGTGCCAATGATAGTGAGGCAGTGTGCTGGATCTGTGCCGTCCACCTTTGCTGAACTCATGCTGGCAGCATTAACTAGCATGGATGGGCATGGTGATAAGCATTCTGTGGTGACCAGGGCTGGACCTTGACATTCATGGGCTCCAAGCCCCGCCTCTGTTTTGGGCCCCCCAGCATGGCAATCTGGGAGATGGAGTTAACATTAGATTGGAGATATGATTTCATTTGCATTATTTATTTTTGATGACTACTACTACTACTACTAACAATAATAAGGATCCTGTGTGATGAACATATATTTATTAGGCGTGTAAGTGTAATAAAAATGTAAAAACAAATGTATATATATGTAAAAATAATATCAATATTAATATTTTCCCCATAATTCCGGGCTCCATGCGACGTTAGGCCCAGGCCTTGTTGACCTATGCGGAGATCCATATACATTAAAATGAATTTTATGCAATTGGCCATGCAAGTATTTTGGGAGGGGAGGGGGTGGGGGGGTCATGGCAGTCCATTTGGGGCCCCATAGCACTGGGCCTGTGACTGACAGATGTGAATGTGGAGGAGAGAGGGGCGAAGGACACATGGGAGGAGGTGTTGTCAGCACCCTGTCCCTGGGATAAGCTGAAATCACTCCATTCACCTCAGCGCCCACCTGCCATTTGGCATAAAAACATAACACCTCCTCTGTCTTGGAGTTAGACAGCAGCAGATATGCCTGTCACACTTCAATATTCGTCGTGGGAGAGAGAAAGGGTTTGTAGATGGCCCTATTTCCGTGAAACCTAGGGAAGGAGTGCTCCCCTGCAGCTTTGATGTTGTGGAATGGCTCAATCCTGTGTTGGGACCCTGTCCCGGGGCAGAGGCAAAGATCGTCCCTCCAAGGCCTGTCTGTACACCTGGAGCGTGGCTAGAGAAAGTTTGGGGTGGGGAGGGGGAGGGGGCAATGTGTTTTAATGGGCATCAGCAAGGCCAGGCTTTCTGGCAAAGCCTGGGAATATCTACGGAGGGAAAGCCCTGTGAAGCCAGTGAAGTTGTAACTGACACATCTGAGCATGTCTTCCCATTATGAAATGATGTCACAAAACAGATGAGTTCCTCTAACAATGATGACAAGTTGACATTACATAATAAAGGGTTAGGGGAGGGGGGAGGGGAATCACGATGAGACCCTTTCTTCCAAATTCGAACCAGGCTTGGGAAATTGTGATGACAAAAGTGATAATCCAGTCAAGGAGCATTATATTTACCCTGAAAGGCTCAGTAAACACAACTGATGCCATGGGTGCATTAAGAATGTTATGGGTGACCTTGTGAACTCAAAAGTAGCAAGTTCTTGATTGCTGTCTGAATGCTGTTTGATTGCGGTCATGCTCGGGCTGCGTGATCACCCTGGACCTGATTGGATCATCCCTCAATTGCGCTGGCCACGCCCCTGTCTGGAGTTTATATATTTTTTGCCTTCTGTGTTTTTAGTGCCATTCAGCAGTTTTGAGAAATCTTTCAAAGATTATTGCCTCACTTGTTTTATGTGTTGTTATTTTATGTGCTTTTGGCTAGCTAGGCAAGCTAGAGTAGGGGAAGCAGTCTGCGGAAGAACGTAGTTTGGAGACATACGCAAGAGAGATTAGAGTCTGTCTTGTCTGCAGCTAGGTTTAGTCAGACTGTTGTTATTTGATTTGATTATTCCTTTGTCGTCTTTGCGTGAAAGTCTACTATATGTTATATGTATACAATAAACCTGTATTTTTTATAGAATCCGTGGACTTGGAGGAACATTTGTTTGTCGCATCCCTTTTGGTCAACCATCTGGCTAATATAGTGCAGATAGTTTTGTTGGGTCGTAACAAGACGCACAAGGTGATTTCCCGACACACAAGCACTTTGAGAAATCAGGGGGCACTCATGGGAGAGGAGCTGCTCATGAGAAAACCAATGAGGAGATCCAGTGCGCAAACGAGGCAACGATGAACAGATGAACGTCGGGAACAGCCTCTGTGCCGGATGGCTTTCCTGTGGGAATGAGTCCATCCCTGGTTCTCCCCCCTCCCACTCGCACCACTGTGACCGCTGTGCAGCCACCGTGCCCTAATGTCATAATTGCCCTGCACCGCTAACGGGGGAAGACAATGCCCCTCGGGCTGAACCAAGGTGCCGTTGCCGCACGGGACCTGTTCAGATAATTCCAACACCTGCGCAGGTTCTCACGGGCTCTTGGAATGCGCCACTGTGATTTCCACCAGGAGGATGTGCGGTGCAATGGCCTGGGGTTCGAGGGACCTGAGCATTGTGAGGTGTTATTTGTACCACCTTTTACACATTAGCTTCACAGGTAGCCCCACCCCACATGCCTCGCATAGCTTAAATGTATGTCTTGTCCGTCAGCAAAAGAAGCAATTCAAAGTTAGGTTGTACACTTGTTCAAGGATACAACATCAGTTTTCAGGTTATGAGTGCAGCTAATCAATGATATTATGGGCCTCCTGTGTGGTCTAGTGGTTTCAACGTCCGACGCTGGCCACGGTGACCGGGGTTCGATTCCCCATCGCGCCAGAATCGGCTCTGGCCGGGAGTGCCACCAGGGCGGCAATTGGCTGTCCACCACAGGGAGGGGGGAGGGAAGCTGACACAGTTCGCTGTGCCCAGGAGTGGTTCTGGGGTGCCGGAATTACAGTCGACAGCACGACGAGGGCTGTCTCGGAGGAGGCAGCGCTTCGCCATTGTCACTGCTGGTCACAGGGCTACGGCAGCGAACTACGAGGGAGGGGATTGAACTAAGCACAGTGGGAGTAAATTGGCTACCAAATTGGGAGAAAAACCGGGTAAAATCGGAAAGAAAATATATATATATATTTTTTTATCTTGTTCAATGCATGTATTTTGTGTAAATACTTATGTCTATACATATTTAATGGAATGGAATAGATTAGAAAAGCAGGGATGGAACTGATTAAAGGGAAGTATGCGTGCAAATGTATAGTGTATCTGTTTCTAGAAAATAAATGATGATGATGGTAGTCTTTTGTGGTCTAATTTTCAGTGCACACAACACTACTAACCATTTGTGTTTTAATCTTTTTGTTGTGTCTGTTTTAGTCTTTTTGTCAAATCTTTTAGCATCCCCTCCATTCCAAGTGACTACCTCATCCACACGCAATCTGTTATTCAGATATCAGGCTCACGCTGAAGTGGGTTCACATAAAGTTGTATTCCAGAAATCCTTGTAACAGAGTTCAGAAATCTGTATGGGAAACTTACAGGAGAGATGGGAAAGACACGATAAGAAACCAATGACTCGACGAATCCTACTGGGAAAAGATCACTGTATCACGAGGGAGAGGAAAGTTATGCTTGCCTCTGTGGGTTTTAATTAGTCTTAATTGCTCACCCGATGGGAGGGTGTGGTGAAATCACCCTCAGAAATCACTGTCAAAGGGGAGGCAGACACAATGAGACAGAGGGAGAGGGACCCCGATCCACACAGCAGGCTTAATTACCAAGACCAGCCCGCTGACAACTTAACAAGGCCCACTAAATACCCAGGGCTGGGGAGGAGAGGAGAGGAGAGGGGAGGAGAGGAGAGGAGAGGAGAGGAAAACAAAGCGGTTGTGAGGCCGAGCTCCGTCTCCAGAGACGTGCATCAACTATTCATTTGAGCTCTCTAAACTGGGAATACGGCTGCTCCTCGGTTTTCCACAGCCCAAATTAGTGGTTAGCGGTGCTGGGGGTAAACAGGGGCCCTGTTGAGAGCAGGGGGGGATTGCATGTGGGAAGATAGGCCCATTTCACCAAACCCGTTGCCACGTGCCGCAAGCTGTGTAAGACAAGGCCTCGGGTTCCTCCGCCTTCCTCCTATTCTTTTCACTTGCTGTCTTGTTCCTCAGATCTAAAGCCTCCATCTAAGGCCGAACTATGTCAGCACTCTGTCTAAAGATGTCATGCCGTGGTCTAACGCACCCATATTGGCTGGTCCTTTACGAGTGTGAGCTCCCTATCACGGTCGCGGTTCGAAACCCGACTGTATCAGACCGGCCCTGTTGGGGAGTCCTGAGTGTGAGCTGCCTATCACGGTCGCAGTTTGAAACCCGACTGTACCAGACCGGCCCTGGTGGGGAGCCCTGAATGGGGGTGCCATTTGGCTGTCCAGCCCAGGGGGAGAGTGAGTCAGCATGAACTCGGTGAGAAGCGCGTAAGGGTGTCTCTAGAACATGCGTGGGCGAATTCTGTCTCAAAGGAATCAGAGTTTGCTGCCCTCAGAGAGTTAGCTTGCCTCGTGGAGATGAGTGGCGAATTTGTGCGGGGAGGGAAAATCGGAATAAATAGAGGGTATAATTAGGCACTAAATTGGGAGAAAACTGGAAAAATCTGAAACAAATTAAAATAAAATAAAATAAAATATAGATGTCATGCCACTGGTGTGAGCGGCAATCTGTTTTCTTCTACAGTGGTGTTCTGAACAGTGAAAAGTAAAACAGTGGAGTAAAAGGACAGGTTATGAGGAGGGCACTTTAGTCAGCTACCCACGTCCACTGTTGCCAGTCCTGATAGGTTGATTCTTTGAAAAAATGTATCAAACTGGGAGAGCACAGAAACCTGTTTTTGAGTGCTTCTCATTCTTCGCCATGCCTTAAAGCTGCATTATAATAAACAGGTGGCTGTTTATTGTTTAATATAATGAAATACCAGTTAACAAATACATTGATATACATTCTGCATGCAATTTGCGATCTAAAAAATAATTGATGAATATCGGTGGATGAGAAACATTTAACCGGTGATGATAAAAAATTCAATTTAGACTGCACCATCATTGTTGCACCTTTATAGGCTGTACAGATGAATTACATCTCCTCCTAGCATCACCACCCATTTCCAAAGTCCATACACAGGGTCTCACATTGGTGTTTTATGAGATAATGTTAAAATAACCTCACTTGCTAGACTCATAACTGTGAGGCTGAATAGATTCTCACTCACAGAAACTCGGTTTCCAGGGACGGGCTTTGGTAATAAACCAAAGATGAGTTACTAATTCTGAAGAATGCCACAATAGAGTGGGTGCATGAAATGATGAACAGACTGAGCCAACCAAATCTACCCTCAGACACCGGCAGGATCCATTCAGATTACAGGAAACCCCCCCTAAGGCCAGAAAAATGTCATCCAAATACTCTATCAGAGGTTGAGCACCTGGAGTTGTGACTGATGTTCAAGTATCTATAAAAAATGTGATGTGTGAAACGTAAACCCAAAAGCAAAAAAGACTACACAATGTCACCTGTGGAATTCCTCCAACTCGTGGAGTCTTTCCCATGGGTGAAAAGCTCTCAGCAATCAGGGCCTCATTCCACTGTCAGAATGGCTTTGACCAATCAGGGGGCCTCATTCCACTGTTAGAATATCTTTGACCAATCGGGGCCTCATTCCACTGTCAGAATGGCTTTGTCCAGGTTACAAACTCTAAAATGCAAATTACTCACTTGCAGGAAGAAAACGCCAGTTCACGTCTTGTCTCATTCTGCCCCAGGACACTGCTCACATTCTTTTCACCTGTGACGGTGGGGTAAGATCTTCGGGGAGCCTGAGAGTCGGGAGCCGGCGCTTTTAAGTGTTGCCTGGATTTGTGGCACGTCACATAAATTCAAAACTGGTGGAGGACAAAAGGCATCACTTGGCTGCACTGCATGAATACCCAATTTCTTTATTTAGGGTGCAGCATTTCACTGCTGGGTCACGCGAACACTCTGTTAACATTGACAAGACAACGTAGCACATGAATCACAGAGAGGCGCCAGATTTTATTATCACATTTGACTCATTATAACCACATAATTGACACATAATTATTAAATACATGATTATTAATATTATATTTACAACTATAAATATTGTTCAGTGGATAGTTAAATAAATATGTTCTCTGCCATAGACTTGGCAATGGTACGATGAAGGAAATTAAGAACACAGAAACCTGTACCATACTCAAGGCCCATACCTTGAAACACATTATTTTTTTTTTTAGCAGCTGATATTTTCAACTATTTTTTTAACTGCTAAATCTTTTCAGTAAGCATTTTGCTTCCCTGTTTAATCATTTCCCCTCCATCATCCTCCAATCGTCAGAGCTACTTCAATGGCTACAGAAACAAGGACACGATGACAGACCTGCTGGTTCCTCAGAAGTTTCAGATTCAATCAGGGGGGGACATTGTGATGGCTTTCCCTCAGAATAAAATATCTCTTTAACATAAGGATGAAGTGACTGCTTGGTCTGAAAACATTAATCTACATACATTTTTATATATTATATATATGAAAAAAAACTCCATGGTCTGTGTTTACATTCAAAATATGAAAATCACCATTCCAGTTTTTACTCCATTCAATGTAGATGACATTTTTTGGCAAAGGACTATTCAAAATGATCTGCAAAATGTCATACACATCTGTTTATTTTTATTAAAAAGACAAGTGAAAATTGTTAGCATTTCAAAATATATATATATATTTTTTACATAAAAGGGTTAGGGTTGTCAAACTGGCAACCTATTATACCTGTTGATGCTGACGGACTGCTTTTATATAACCACATGTAATCATCATTTCTTCCTCTGTGCTACTGTCTGGCCAGTTTTAACTCACAATTCAGTTTTAGCGCACAATTCACATCAAAACCTATGTTGAAAAACCTGTTGCAGACAGGTTTAAATACAGTCAAATCACAACTCCTGTCGCAGATTCTTAAAATATTTAGCAAGCACAATACTCCTGATCTCTGGACGTATTCAGCAATTACTTTATTATTTTAGTGAAGCCATACGTCATACCCTGTATAGTTCAAATAAATAATCTTTTAAAATAATGGCATGACTCAATTGTCTTTACGGTTAAAAAAATCAACCAATTGTACACTTACAGTTTGCGATGGCCGTCTCAGTCTTCAGGCTTGAGCCCGATTGAAAATGTGTGACTGGAATTGAAGAAGCCAGTCTACGAGTGCAGAACAAAGGATCTTAAAATATTCTGTATAGTCAAAGATCCCCTCCAATATGTTCACCAATCTCATAAGACATTATACAGCAGTATAGACTGCTCAGTAGTGTTATCCTTGCAAGGGCAGGGTGCACAAAGTATTGAAAACGTGATATAATTCTGACATACACTCAGTGGCCACTTTATTAGGTACACCTGTACACCTGCTCATTAATGCAATTATCTAATCAGCCAATCATGTGGCAGCAACTCAATGCATAAAAGAGGTTCAGCTGTCGTTCAGACCAAAAATCAGACTGGGGAGAAATGCGATCTCAGTAACTTTGACTGTAGAATGATTGTTGGTGGCAGACGGGGTGGTGTGAGTATCTCAGAACCTGCTGATCTCATGGGATTTTCACAGACAAAAGTCTCTAGAGTTTATAGAGAATAGTGCAAAAGACAAAAAACATCCAGTGAGTAGCAGTTCTGTGGGCAAAAACGCCTTGTTAATGAGAGAGGTCAGAGGAGAATGGCCAGACTGGTTCAAGCTGACAGGAAGGCGACAGTAACTCAAATAACCACGCGTTACAACAGTGGTATGCAGAAGAGCATCTCTGAATGCACGTTGAACCTTGAAGTGGATGGGCTACAGCAGCAGAAGACCACACCAGGTCCCACTCCTGTCAGCTAAGAACAGGAAAGTGAGGCAACAGTGGGCACAGGCTCACCAAAACTGGACAGTTGAAGATTGGAAAATCGTCACCTGGTCTGACAAATCTCGATTTCTGCTGTGACATGCAGATGGTAGGGTCAGAATTTGGCGGAAACAACATAAATCCATGCATCCAATCTACCTTGTGTCAACGGTTCAGGCTGGGGGTGGTGATGTAATGGTGTTGGGAATGTTTTCTTGGCGAGCATTAGGCTCCTTAATACCAATTGAGCATCGTTTAAATGCCACAGCCTACCTGAGTCTTGTTGCTGACCATGTGCATCCCTTTATGGCCACAGTCTACCCATCTTCTAATGGCTACTTCCATCAGGATAATGCACCATGTCACAAAGCACACGTCATCTCAAGCTGGTTCCAAGAACATGACAATGAGTTCAGTGTACTGCAATGGCCTCCACAGTCACCAGATCTCAGTCCAATAGAGCACCTTTGGGGTGTGCTGGAAGGGGAGATTAGCACCATGAATGTGCAGCCGACAAATCTGCAGCAACTGCTTGATGCTATCACGTCAACATGGACTATAATCCATGTTGACATGATAGAAATGTTTCCAGAACCTTGTTGAATCCATGCCACAAAGAATTCAGGCTGTTCTGCGGGCAAAGGGGGGTCCTACCCAGTACTAGAAAGGTGTACCTAATAAAGTGGCCCCTGAGTGTATATCTTTTTGGGGTGAAAAAAATGTCAAGAGTCAGAGTATTGTATACACGTAAATACATGTATGTTGATTAATCATGACTGCTATACCGATAGGCTGGTGGTCTTTTAATATGGCTATACAAGTCTGACCTATTTAAGGATTGAGTGAGACTACCAGCTGTTGTCAACTTAACTGTGATTCATGTGATACAATCTTGCATGCACAAACTTGCAAGCAAATAGTCTGTGGCCTGGATTCAATCAGCATTTGTCTTTAATTATAACTAACCAATACACTGTTTTCCTTCACAAATACAATTTGACAAGTTCAACAATTGGCAAAATTAACTCACCAAACAGTGTGTGTCAGAAAAAAAACATTGCTTTATTTGATATGTGTTTATTTGTCAAAGTTTTTGATTGAATCCATGCTCAACCACCAGCCAAGATGGAATCGGATGTTTGCTGTGATGCCTGCTGCTGACACTTTATGACTTGGCTGTTTTACCAAAGAAATGTTCTTTGAAAATTAGTTTTTTTAGAAGGTAGGAGCCAATACCCTTTCTATTCTAAATTCGAATTAAAAACCCATCTCTTTAGACTCCACTACCACTGACTCTATATATTATTAACTGCCATCACTACTCTCTACATGTACATAAAATAAACACTACATTTTCTTTCCCTGTGTTATAGGTACGGTGTGCAACTGCCAACAATGATGTCTATTGCAGTGTTACTTCACTGATCTCTTGCACTAATCACAATTAATCTTATCATGTATAAATGCACTTCTTGTAAGTCGCTCTGAATAAGTGTGTCTGCTACATGCGTAAAATGTAAACAATGTAAACAATGTAAATTTATTATTTTCTATACCCTTTGGTGTACCATTTACATTTTTCAACAATAAAATCTGACACACATTCTGACACTAAATAAATTGTTTACAAGAAATGCTGAAAATATGTTTTGTAATGTAATTAAATTTCAACATTTCATTGCATCTAAGTGTTGTATTTATACTCCCTGTTTTACATTAATTGCCTTTGTGTGTTTAATCTAAGACATGCCCAATGTGACTGGGGGTTGCTTAGAACATGTTTCCTGTGGGCATGGCCTCAGTCTAGCTCAGCTGAGACGACACAATAAAAATGTCCACCTGCCCGATTTATCGGGCCAGAGAGCTGCTGCTCCTGGTCACGTTAACATGCCCCCATTAGTCATAATCTTTCCCCCCCAGGGCCAGGACTTCAAAAAACAGAACACAACCACAGGCAATCACTCAGAGAAATCTGCTGCATACTCAACTAAAAGGGCCAAAAAAGGCTTATCTGATCGAACCCAGTTTAGCTGTTCCCTAGACTGAGTGGGACGGAAGGCATTTTCAGATTTGAGTTGAAAACAGCATGGATCTGGCAACAAAACAGTCCAGAGCCTGGCCCATAACCAGCACACAGGCCATGGGCGAGACTGAAAGGGACTAATCACAGAACTGTTTATACATCAGAGAAATAGGAATTATATTTAAGAGCTAACAGCATCCACTACGCATTGGTCTTTGTAACAACAATCATAATATACTGTATATATTGCACTGAGAGCAAAGTTAGAAGAGATGCATACAGTAGGCGGCAGTCTTCATGAGGGCTCTGTAAGCAGTGAACTGGGATCTCGAGTGAGACTGGTAAACTGCAGGTGGCCTTTGTTCCACCATATAACTCAACCCTCCTCTTAACAAAACATTTAGGCCATTCCGAGTCATCCCCAAATTCAGGTGGCTGGTAAAAATGCGTGCTCAGTGCAAAAGCTGTAAAAACCGGGGCCTCCGGTGGCATAACAGTCAAAGCATTCACCCGAAATGCAAATTATCCACTGCAGCTGCTGTTCGAAACCCGGCTGCATCAGTCCGGCTCTGGCCAGAGGGAGGGGGTGAACCAGCATGGGCTCGCCGAGAAGCACAAAAGGCGTCCCTGTATGGGAAAAACAGAACAGGGCTCCGAGGAAGAGCAGCAGGCTCATGAGAGAAGGTCAAAATGGTCATATTCCAAAATGTTGCCTGAGGCACGTAGCCTCATAACGTGTCCCCCAGGGCTCAGTATTAGGTCCTCTTCTCTTCTCCATTTACACCATACTCTAGTCTTCTCTTACCACTGTTATGTCGATGGCACCAAACCGTTTCTCTCTTTTCCCCCATTCTGACACGCAGGTGGCAGAACGCATCTCTGTGTGCCTGACAGACATCTTAGACTGCATGTCTGCGCACCATCTGAAACTCATCTTCAACAGATGGAAGGGGAAGGCATGCTCACTCCAAGACCTCTCCATCACCTTTGACAAGTGTGTCCCCAACTCCAACCACAAAGAACCCGAGCGTGACACTGGATGGCCAGCTGCCACTCTCTCCAAACATCACGGCGGTGGCACCCTCCTGTAGGTTCATGCTGTACAACATCAGGAGGATTCACTTATGAGTAATGGACTGTGCAACAAGAATATAATTTGTTACAACTGTGTATGTTCACACATGAGCCTGTGTCTGTGAGAGACAGCTGAGGGGAGAGCTGAAGTGTTAACCAGGTTCGGCAGACATGACAAGCCAGCAGGCTGACTGATCCTGCTCACGTCCCTGGCATGTTACACAGCACCACCATCCATGTAGCGACTAGCATTAAAAATATCCATCACGTCATGGCAGAGGCTCTGAGGGGGAAACATTCACTGTTCACTGATCACTGGAAGGGGACGGTCGGGGGCAGTGCTTAATCTGTGCCGGAGTAAGCCGAAGCTATGCTCTGGCCCCTGTGCAATTTTGGTTGGCCACGCTCTGGGACCTCTGAGCTCAGGATCAACATATTTTTTTGATGTACATATGCTACAAAATATATTCATTTTTTTTTACATCAGCCTATGTTCATTGCAGTTTCTCAATAAATTATTGTAGCAGTGGTTGCTACATATGTGTGTTAAATAGATTTGGGGCATTAGGTGTACAGCTCTGGTCATACAGGTAGCACTCTGGTGCCGTTGTTCTCCCTTGCACACCCCTCCTCTCCTCTCACGTTCATTTGAGCTCTGGCACCTTTTGATTTACAAATTAAACACTGGACAGGTAGGGGCCTCGGGGGGTCTGAAATGCCTCTTTCTCAAATTCTTCCTCCCTTGGAGGGGAGTGGAGGGTCCAGAGGTGTTTCTGGGTCCATAAATTGGTAGGGGAAATGAGGGGCCTTGCCCCAGGCTCAGGAGATGGACAGCTCACAGGGCAATAACACAGAGACGAGCGAGAATGCAGAGACAATGCAGCAGTGTAGTGTAATGGTTAGGGAGCTGGACTTGTAGCTCAGAGGTTGCTGGTTCAATTCCCAGGTGGAGCACTGCCATTGTACCCTTGAGCCAAGGTACTTAATCTGAACTGCTTCAGTAAAATATCCAGCTGTATAAATGGATTGTATGTAAAGAAATGTAAACTGTGGATAAGAGTCGCTCTGGATAAGAGTGTCTGCTAAATGCTAAATGCCTAAAAGTGTAAAAATGTAAACGTAGTGGAAAAAAGGGACATTTTATTTTATTTAGGGACATAAGGGACATTTGAAGCACAGGAAGGCAGGTTGGAGTTAGCGTGTCTTTGAGATAACTGAGTTGCAGGGAGCTGAAACGGAGTGGAATTGTAATGCCTTTGATCCACAGCTGTCACTCCCATACACAATTACCAACCATGCATAATAACAGTATATCTACCAAAAGCGTTGCAGAAACCCTCCTCCATTGCGCAATCATGCAGGTCCTTCAAAAACACTACCTCGGGCAGTGTCCCAACATACACAGCGCTGAAGCACCAAGATGAAGATGTTTTTTCTGTTACTCTGCTTTATCCTTCACTAAGCCACCACTCGTTTACCAGCTGAAAGCAGTGATCCAGATACCACTTAAGGCAAGGCTGCCATGATTCTGTAGGAAACAAAGACAACATTTGGTGCAATGTTACAATAATGTTGTGTGGATGTCACGGATTAGCTGGGAGGCCCATCCATGACCAACAGAAATATTGAATCTCAGTGAGAAACTGACAAACAGGGGCCAGGATTAGGAGAACCTCAAATGGATCACGCATCTCCAAGTTAATTTCATGAACTAAGGCCCGTCACCACAAAGCAAGGCCCTACTGAAAAATAAGAGGCATGGGATGAGGCATTTCAAGCAGATGCTTGTTTCTTTTACCATCTCATTTAGGCTATGGAGCCAAAGCAGTGAATCTATGGTAAAATGTCTGTTGACATGATTTTCAGTTTAGTATGCAAATGGTTCCATATTTTATGAATTCATAAGTACAAAACTAGACTCCACTTCTCCTAACAGTGATGTTTTCTCTACCTATATTAGCTACACAGAACCTTTTACCATCTACAAGATAGCTACCCTGACCACAGAGGAGGCTTACTCTGCGGGTGGCACACTATGCCCCACCACCCAGCATGAAGCTCATTGGTGTGTGTGTCATGTGTGTCTGCAATGCAGTGCATGTGGTACTATCCTCCTCCGGTTTAATGTGAGGCAGATAGGCACTGCTTTTGGCCCTGTTCAATGCAACTTCACTGATATTGAATACTGTTATGCACTGTTTTCCTATCTACTTGTAGGCCTATATTTTATAATATTTTACTATGTTTTATTTATTTTATTTTGTATATTTATGTCTGTGTACACATATACATATATGTATATTTGTACATCTTCAAATACACCTTTTGGCATTTTGCATCTTTTGTGTGTAAAGCACACTGAGTTGCTTCCATGTATGAAATGTGGTCTATAAATACAATTTGATTTGATTTGATTTGGTAGTAATGAGATCAGAGTTACAGGAGGCCATTACAATGTTCAAGTTCAGTTTCATCAGGCAGTAAAGTCTTGTATATGATTGAGACTATGTTACACTGTATAGGCCCATGGAGACACTATGTCCCAGAACCGACATTGTGTATAGAAATTCAGCCATTATTATACAATAAAAAAAACATTTTCATATATATATTATTTGAGAATAAAAAGTAGGCATTGATAAGCATACTGAATGAAGCAAGATCCTTTCAACTCAAATGCAAAGCTTGTATTACCATATGACAGTGAGCTTCCAAGCCTCACCTACTGAACTCTAACTCACCAGTGTATATATTCCCTGCAGCCAAAAAGAAGCAGAAAATTAGGACAGAGTTTGATATTTGCTCTAGATGATTATTTATTGCGCTGTTCTGAAATCTGCTCCATCTCCCTGACCCTTGGGGTAAATGAGGAAAAGACAGAGATTGGAATGCAGCAGTTGCTCAACTGCAAGTTCCCTCTGTCTTGATGCACGCACCTTCACCACAAGTTACCACAACACAGGACCAGTGAGAAATAGTGAGTGTAGCAGGGGTGGCGCCAGAGATTTTTTTTTCTTGCTACGATGGGGCTACGGTGGTGCTTCAGGTGGTGCTATTGTCATTTCTGCTGGTGCTATAACACCAGCAAGCCCCCCCTTAGCGCTGCCCCTGGAGTGTAGGAGAATGAAAAAGACTAAGTTTGTGTAGTTAGTAGTAGTAGCTGGACATTTTGAAGGCCTGTCTGTAATTGGGTAATAAAAGTGTGATGTGCGCTGGATGCTGAGATTTAGATAGAGACTTACATTACACATTTGGCAGACACTCTTATGAGTACAACAAAGTGTTAAGATAAAGACTGAAGAGAGTCATTGTGTGTTTTTTTGTCTCTTGAGAGAATTGTGAAGTATAATACTCAGATTAGTTTTTATCAGCCAAACGATCAGATATTGCTCTTGGAGGAAGAATAATTGGCTGTATAGGAGGCCTTTATGGTCTTCAGAATGCCAGCTCACATATGAATGAGAAAAATACACCACATCGCAGTATACTAATATATAATACTAATATATAACATTTAATTAACCTTATATAAACAGTTACTGGAAAGGAAGGTCAAAGCACAGCAACCCACAAGTTTCTCAGTTGCTGGGAAAACATGTCGGGTGAACAGTCAATTTTTGACTATTTTTGATTCAATTTTCAATATAATTTTCTTGAACATTTCTTTGATGTTAATTTTGTTTTGCATGTTTCAGCATAGAGCACGTCAATTATGAGATAAAAAAGTTTGTCAAACTTTTGCATTTTCTGATATTTTTCCTGTTGCAGTTACAGGGCCCAACATTTCCAGCTCAGCGCGCAGAGAATGTCTGCTTATATTTTCCTGTTGGAGGGATCTGGGTATAACGATGGAGTCATTCTGCAGCCCATGGACGATGACCCCCTGCTTCGCTCTGTGTTTATTGTCCCAGCCCACCACTGTTTTCTGTTTATCCTTGAGGTTCAGTGGGGGTGGTGGGGGGGGGGGCTGGCTGGAGCACAGACTGCCCAGATGGTCCAGGGACCCGGCGTGCCCTTCCTGCCGCTTGGCCCTGGTGTGTGGAGGCGAAAAGGCAAAGGCAATGAAAGACTGGGGAGTGGGGAAGGGAGCTGTGGGTAATTAGGCACTGTAATCAGGCCCAGCATTGTGGGCGCATAGGTGCACACGTGTCTGGGCCCTGTGGGGTGTCTCCACTGTGGGTATCCGCAGTGCCAATCTACCGCCCTGGTGGTCATCCCGCTAACGTGACAAGCTTGGTGGTCCTGCTCATGTCGAACAATGACACCCTTCATCACTCGGCATGAAATGAACATGGCCACGACACCCTGGGCAACAAATATGGTCACTTCACTGCCAATGATCAGCAGGAGTAGAGCTTTCCGGCCCTTCTATCCTTCTATTTGAATGAGAATTCAGTTTAATGTGATGTCATGAAAATGGTTTGGAGGTCAAGTATTCCTAGGGGAACATTGCATTTTCTCTTTCCAATAAGATAGTTTAGGATATTCTTTGGTTATTTCTCAGATTAAACCCAACAAACTATGTTTCCAGTGACAGATAATGGTTGGTAAATTCACAAGAGCACCTTGGCCATTATCTTAGTGTACTATGTACTGATAAATCTTCCAAAACACAATGCTTTGATACCACAGTGCACCTCCGACTCATGTCTGTGCAAGCTTAACTTGTAAACTGCAGTATGACAAGAAGTGATGGCTGACATTGCGTGTTTCTGAGAAGAGCTCATCCACGCTCTCCCAAATTTACTACAAAGGTTGCAGCAAGCATGGCTCAGAATATTATTGGGCATTCCAAATTGGGAGAAAAATGAGGAAGGGACATAAAAATCTAAATACAAAAAAAAATACATTTACAGTACGATTTACTGTAAAGAAATTAAAGATTTACAGTAGGCACAATGAATGTAATGTTGCAGCATTGAGGCAGGTCTGTGAGACAGACTGCGTTAAATGTTATTTTATTTTTTTATAACCCTATTTTTGACATTTTCTCCCAGTGTGTAATACCCAATCATATTCATGGGCTTGTCCCATCACTTGCATTTTGGTGGAGCACATGCAGCTGGCACCGGAAGATCCAGAGGAGGCACTTCCAAGAAATGAGAGGAGGATATCTCTGTCTCTCTCCCTGGATCATGGTATAGGCCAGCACTGGCATGATCAGGATTCAATATCAGGGGGGGGGGACTGAAAACCGGACGATGCCAGCACATGTGTGTCACACATTTTGCCATTGCTTACAACTCTTCCTGGAATCAGTGAACTGAGCTGCAAGGGAAAATAACAAAACGAGACAAAACAAGGAGAAGTGAACAACATCTGCAGTGACTACAAAGAACCTAGGCCACAAAACAAGCTGGAAATTAAACATTGTCCGAAACAACAGATGGGTGTTATTCTGCTAAACTAACGGAAGTGCTCCGAAATAGATTCCAGAACAGAATCTCCACCAAAGTTCTGATGACTAATGGTGATATTGACTGATCCAGCATGCATGCCCTGACTTGGTAATCATTTGGCCAGTATGTGGCATTGCCATATTATATGCATGTCAGGACTATGTAGCCTATATGTGAATAGCATGTCGTGTTTTGTATTTCATAGCAATCATAAATGTTGCTTGTTATTGAACACTACTGATCCAAGAGGTAAAATTAGGGTTGTGTAAACTGAAAGCAGAAACAATGGAGCCTTATTCATCCAAATTTTGGGCTTTGATTTGTATCATATCATGATCCAAAACAGTGCTAGTAAGAAACAGCATTTCTGGTCATGCCCTGAACTGGTTCTATTGGAAGACATATTTTATTGGAAGACAATACTTTTTTAGTCTTGATAACCATGTCTCAAATAAGTATGACATTTTGTATGTTGTACCTGAGGGATCTATACTTGGTCCCTTTGTATTTTATCTTCACATGTTGCCACTTTGGCAAATTGTCAGTGAGCATTACTTTGAATTAAGTGTTATTATTTATCAAAATAATAACATATTTTTATATTATTTTTATTATATCATATGTATTTATTGTATTATATTATTTTTATATATAAAACATATTTTTATAATTATACATCTTTGATAATTTTCATCCCTATGTAGATGATTTACAGCTATATTTATCTGTAGCGCCAGATCCACATAAATCCACTATTTTACTGTTTAACAAGCATTATAAGTTGGATGAATTGTAACTTTCTGAAACTGAATGAAGAAAAAACTGAAATTCTAATTGTTGGCAGAGCGTCAATGGAGAGATGGAAAGATTGCAAGCAAACTTGGCAACCCGGCTAAACAGATTAAGCCAGAAGTGGGAAACCTGGCTGCCACTCTTAATTCTGATTTGAGTTTTAAATCCCACATTAACAAAGTCACAAGAACCACTTTCTTTCACCTGAGAAGCATTACACAAGTCAGACTGTATCTCACTTTGCAAGATGCTAAGTATGTTAACTCATGCTATTATTTTTTCTTGTCTGGATTATTGCAAGGCACTTTTCACTGGATTACCCAAAAAGACTACAGATAAACTAACTTGTGCAAAATTCTGCAGCCATGGTATTAACACGAACAAGGAAGAGAGAACACACCTGTTTTAGCATCACGTCATTGGTTACCTAGCTATGTCTTTTAGGATTGATTTTCAAATTCTTTTACTGGTTTTTAAAGCACTTAAATCGGCTAGCACCTTCATACATTTTTTATTGTTTATTCGTCTATGTCCCAAATCATCCACTTAAATCTTTTGATGTAAAGATCATCCTTAATCTACCAAAATTTAACCACAAAAAAACCCTGAAACAGCCTTCTGTGTTTATGCGCCAAAAACGTGAAATGCACTTCCACTGGACACACAACAAGCAACTTCAGTGAATATTTTTTTTAAAACAGCTCAAAACACACTTTTTAAAAATTCACTTTCTGTTAGCACCATTTTTATTTATTTATTTATTCACCTATTTATCTTGTTCTGTTCTATTTAATGTATTTCCTTTTAATCTATATCTTTAATTCTCTTACAAAATTCAAATTTCTATGTTTTCTATAATTTTACAGTGTCTTTTTTACATTTTCATTTGTCTGATGTGTAAGTGTAAAGAGCTGCATTTTATGTACGAAATTTGCCATATAAATAAAGTTAATTTATTAATTAATATTTATTTATCAAGCATGAATCATTTTCCTGTTGTATCTGACAACTTCTGGAGAGTCAATGTTCCAGACAAGAGAACAAAGTCAACAAGAGTGAAACTAAGAATATTGCTGTTACATTGAAAAATGTGAAATTACAGATACCTGCCAGTGGAACCTGGAGTGTCTGGTTGTTGTTGTCTTTCTGAATGAATGGCATGTATTCCAAAATTGAAATTAATCAAATTTATTTCATTTCATTTTTGAACGAGGGGCATAGACTTTCAGCTTTTGTGCATTCCTTCCACAGATGCCAGAGGAAGAATGCATATCACAAGAAATTCCAACAAAAATAAAACCTACAAGTTCAAAAAAGCATTGGAATTTAACGTCTGATCGTTAGGGTTTAACAGCAATTATTTTGAAGTGTTACCAGATGGCTTAATAAAAAGGTCTACTGGAATAGTCTTATCCTTGAGCTTTATTTTATTTCTATCCTTTCTGGATTGAAATGACAAATGCACATACACATACCACGTTGGCCTCATTCATTAATTCATAATGGTTTATATGTTTATATGTCATTCACGATGGACAGTTAAATCAATATTAGACTAATTTTCCATTATCCCGTTGTGCTCCACTTGCACCAAACATGTGCCCCTCGCACCCCTCCTGCTGAAACCTCCACTGATACTCAGGTCTGCAACAGATACGTGCATTTTCAACAGAGAGTTTCAAGCACCGAACTAGGCAAATCTTGGTCTGAAACCGTTTTTGAGTTAATCCTAAAATTGTATCAAGACCGTCGGTGCATTAGTGGTTTGTTTGGTTGCACCACAGAACCATGGCCTGTTTTACCCACTGGGGCAGTCTTAGATATTTGACCTCGGGTAGATCCCATTTCACCATACGAGGCACTCATTTTCAGAGGGAAATAATATATGGCATATAGGGATGAAGGTGGAAAGCAGTAGCTTTTTATTGTATTCACTATCCCAGATACAAGTACACTATAGGCTGTGTTACACTGTGGTATGTAAAGTATCATAGAAGCCCAGAACGGGAAAAGAGCAAAGCGTTTAGGTAATGTTGAGAAAATAATGTTTTGTTATGTTTATTATTCTCCCACTGAAACCACCACTAAATTATCCGGGTATATAAGTCTTTGTGAATTAAGAATGAAGGAATTAAAGAATTAAAGAGGCAAGCAAAACTCAATAATATAAAAATTGAAAAAATTGAAAGAACAAAGCTGTTGAATCGTGATGTTGGGAGTGGAGAGCCAAAGGAGGGGGTGGGAAGGGGGGAACAGCGGAGAGAAATCCCGCCCTCTCTACTGTGACGCAGCAATTCCCAAGTGTGAATTTTAATTACGACATGATGACATTTTTATCGTCTCATACCAGAGCAATGCAGAGCTTGAAAACGAAGCATAGAGACCTACTGATTCCAGAGCACTGTTTTTGATTACGAGGGGAAGGACCGACTGCCAAACACATGCGCTTCACAGGTCAAAGAGGAGACTACAGAGAAAGAGAGATAGGGAATATATACACTCACGTTTTCTGTTGACCCCGTACAGACACAGATAATGCACGCTGGTCAGAGATGACAAACACAGTTAGGGAGCGCAGTACGTCACCTGTATGAAGAAGCTAAGCCAGGCACATTTAAAGGCTTGCGAGTGGTAATCCCTAGGCCTTTATTTATTTACTGGAGACGTGTCTACATTGTAAACAGATCCACAATATGTTTCGAGTCTCCTCTCTGTTTGTCTTTGCCCTCTTGTCTCCTCTGGCCTTTCATTTTCTTTAAACTGAAAAAAAAACTGCCCAGCTACATTTCATATGTCAGGCCAAATGCATCTCCCCTCTGTGACATTAAAAAGAGAAGGCTACGTGGGCTTCTGTAAATCCCTTTCAGATCTCATCCCCCTGATCACCCGTTGTGCATTAATCCGGAGCAGAGAAAATAAGTGTACGGCAAACAGAAAGCAGACAGTCAAAGCAGCATCAATGGCACAACAGCTATAGGAAATAACATATTGCCGGGTCATCTAACCTTCTATGTTACTCTTTAGGGGGAAGGACTGAGTGTATTTTGGGGCCTTCAGAAAGGGTCCCGGTACCTATTTTGAGGGGGTGTGGGGGGGGATGGGGCCACATTGCACTTGGGGGGTGAAAGGGTCTGGGTTCCATCATGCTGACTGGCAGCTGGGCGGGAGCACAGCCTTGGGACAGGGTAATAACAGGCCTTCAGTACCCCTTTACCACCCAAATGAAAACAGGACATTATTGAAGCACATATATTAGACTGTCAGGAGAAGGGTTAATGAATGAACCCGGCTTTCAGGGATCACATAGTATTTTTTGTGTGTGTGAGAGAGACAGAGTGACAGAGAGGACGGCACACGTGACAGCGGGGGAAGACGCCCAGGCTGTGATCCCTTGTTCTTCCGTTGGGACTGTTTTACGCTGCCGAAGACTATCATTACTGTCTTCTGTGTATTTTTTTTTAGTTCTCTTTCTTTTCACTGGCAGTCTTGCATGAGGGACAGATCCAGGTTGCCAGTGAGCGCTCTTAATAATCAAGAATAGCAAAATACTGTTCCACAACAAGCTCTCTTTCCGTGGGAAGTAGCACCAGAGGTGGATTTGTCATGCACTCACCCAATGAAGCCTTTATACCTTTGAAACCTACATGCCTGGCTCATAGAAAATGAAAGTGGGAATTTAGAGAACTTAGATACCCAGTGTTCTACCTTATCACTGTATCCAGCATGGGTGTGGGCCTCTTCATGACCCACAGAGAGCCTGCCATCCCTTTCAGACACTGTCTTTGAGGAGCAAGGCATTCTGGGTATCGAACCTCAGACAATGTAAACCCTGACTATTCCATGATCCATCTCAATTATTTATTTGGACATTGACCCTCAGCAAAATGTAGTTGCAGTTTTGTTTTCCGGTAAGTAGGGGAATTGAATGGTGTTTGGAACACGGAACACTACAGCATTAAGTTATTAAGTATTTAGTTTGGAGCCTTAGCGAACAGCCATCGCCAACACCACCCCTATCTCTCCTTGTGGAATGTGAGGAGCTGCACTTGTATAGCGTTACACAAAGGGCAGGCAGCTCTCTTTCAGGGGGTTAAGTAACGTTGTTTTCTCACCTGCAGGTGAGTATCTGTGAAGGTGTACAAAGAGCCAGTCGAGATGTGTGCGAGCCGGAGCGGGGAAACGCTGGTTCCCACGTCCTTCTCGACTATGGGAACAGATAAAAACATCAATTCTGACTTTTCAGTCTAGGAACCAACCTAACAAGTAATATTTTCTCACGCTTAATGTAATGTAGCAATCCCTGTAATTGTAGTAACCGCGGTAGAGACAACAAGATAATCGTAGTATTTAGTCACAGAGAGATTGTTAAACGCTACGCATGAGTTAGCAAACAGCCTCAGTCATTGTGGCCACCATCTGACAAAGATTGAACCTGGACACTGGTGGGGGGAGCAGTGTGCTTGGTGTGCCTCTGAAAATCAGTCCTTAAGGGCAGTGCAGGGCGGGTGGGCCTGCAAGGTGTCTGTGGGCCACAGTGTTGATGCTAACCAGAGTCTCTAGGAAGATTGAGGAGGGGGGCCCAAGGCACAATGCACAGAACACACAGAGCCTTTGCCAGTTCACATGTGTGGATAACCACCATCCGAAAACATTAACATCTTAAAATAATTATCACAAAAAAAGCAAGGAATACAATTTTTACCACAATTCTGGTGATATTTTGATTTTGTTTTGGAATCAGCTTATTGCACACACAGAATAAATCACACATAATATGATACCATCATTTTCAAAGAAAATGCCAAATTATGGTAGGTATATGACTTGCCACTCAGCCCAACATACATGCATACATTGGTTTAAACAGAGGCATCAACGTAGGTCACAATGCAAACACAAAGCGCAGCAAAGGTGCAATTTATTTGGTGTCCTGGCTTGTGTAGAATAGATCCCTAATTGTGTGATCATATGACTCTAACACCCCTAATGCTCTGTTAGAGTAAACAGAGTGGTGCAGAATCATAGCCCACCACCAATAATCCCAGGCTCACTTCCTGCTGCACTCAAATCTGTAAACTGCACAAATATGGCCACCAGGCTGCTTTGTTTCAACAAATAGGCCCAAATCGACACAAATTACTTACCGATTCCTAAACGTTTCAACACAATTCGTTGATATTCCCAAGTGATGCTTCCAGTGATAACTGTTTACATTTCTTTTTTTCCCCTAAGCATCCAAAAACCTCGTTATGGTGGTCTATATAAACCAGGTTCAGGGGTACATTTGAAGTTAGCATTTGTGAAATGCTCAGGAGGGCAATATCGTAACTGGTGTCAAATTGGGGAGTGTGTCTCAGTGCTGGGAGACTATGCTGGGAGACTGTGCAGGGCCTGTGGTCTTCTATCTGCTGTCCATGCCCTCATTGAGTGGGGCGTCTAGTCTTGGCAGGGTCTGACTCAATGGAGAGACCAGTCCAATTCTACAAACAACAAGAGCACTCCCATAAGGAAAGGCTGAAAGGAAAACTATGCATCGTTCCTGCATGGTAAAAGATTCAATCACACCCCTGGAACTTGTAAGACCCATTAGGGATTTTTCTATTATACATGGTTAATTTGGGGTCATTGATCGAAGAAGACTTGCAAAAAAAGATCTTTCAAAAAATAGAAAGATGGTTAAGGATCACTGTTAAAAGAAAGATAAATGAACTATCAAGAGAAACAAATAATTTCCATTTTTTAAATTGTTTTTATTTATGTGTTCAAAGGAGCCCCAGTCCTTTCATAGGGTTATGATGTCTGCAGTAACATACTAAATAAGAAATGAAAAGGTTGACATTGGGTTTGATGGGCACACGTACACAATCTCAATTCATCATCATATCAAGACGTAAACGTTTTTGTTTACCCTTCCCCGACTCTACCGCAAAATTACATACCATCACACAAGTCACGGTGTAAACAACATTTGGAGACCTTAAAACTACATGACATAATTATTTGTCTCCAGCTCTGAGACACAGGAGGTGGTGTTACTGCCTGTGCATCTGACCATAAATATTCACACCGGCAACGATACTGTACATTGTGTCATATACAGGCAAAGGCAAGAACAACAGGTGAAAATAAGCATGCAAGCATCATAACAAACATACAAACTTAAGAGAGGAACTAAGTGCACGATGTACCATTCTTAGTCCTCGTGTGAGACGGCACAGAGGTGACAGAGCGGAGTCCTTATTTGGGAGCATATGGCTGCAATTGGGGAGGGGAGGAGTCAGCTGGCCTCAGCTGTAATTAGCTGACAACCTCTTCATGTTTCCTTAAATAGCTCGGGTTGCCTTGTTTAGACAAAAAATAAATAAGGCAATTAAGGGCAGGCAGTGGATTGTCTTTTCGGGTGCACGAACTTTGACCTTGACAAGAGCTCTCAGAGATGACCACGTTGACTTTGGCCCTTGGCCCATCCCAGAAAATAGGGGTCAGGGGCACAGCAGAGAACTGCACGGGAGGGCCGGCCACCTCTCCCCCATCCCAGATCGGTGACTTGGGCACCCGGTTGGCTCCTCGCCCAAAATTCAACATGTATGGGGTTTTTCACAGTCAGTGAAGACGACTTAAAGCTTGCAGTTTGTCATACATGCGAAAATAAGAAAAGAAGTCGTTTTGCACGGGAGGGTTCCTCTGAACCATTTTCCATTAATAGAACCACTCGTAATAACCACTGATCCCTCTGACGTTATGAAACAGGAGAACTTATTAGGTATTTCTAGCTAAACCACCGCGTTTCCACTATCAAACAAAAGGACAGAACTCCTTTTAATCTGCAACAAGTGAGCCAAACTGAAATGATGGTACAATGGATCGTATAGTAGTTTTCATTGGAGGACCAGAGTTCGAACTAACCTGTTTTCCATTGACTCTTTCAGCAGGCCATATAATTATTTAATGGAGGACCAGCTAATTGTCACCATGTGCTTGTTTCCTGCTACATGCCACTGTTGTTGGATTCTCTTTTATTCATCATTGAATTTAATTTGCACGCTCTTCTGGAACCAAATGTAACTCTAGCAATATAATTTCAGTTACAAAATGTTTGTGTAAGTTGTCAATTTTGTTTTTAGGAAAAAAGAAGCCAAAATGTACATGACTAATCAAAAATTGGAAATCGGAACGGATGTAAAATTGGCAGGTGCAACAAAGACTTCAATTCATTGGAGACCAGATTGAACTCAGGGAGGAATGATGTGCAATATAAATCTATTTTTTACGGATGTAAAATTGGCAGGTAAGAAGAACAGTTTATTATTGAGAAGAAAGTTTATATTGTATTGGTGGGGGTGAAAAAGTTAAATCATTTTGGACACTGAGCTTGAAGTTTGAAAAGGGTGTGAGAGAATATTCCCTTAATCCAAAGGCTGAGACATTAGATTTCCCTAGTAAGAAAAAAAACAAACAAGTGTAATGTATACACTATTCTGAGGGTCTCAATATATCTATGCCAAAAGTGTCTATTTTACTAGTAGACTTAAGGTTACAATTCAGCAGTCTTTTTTTCTTTTTTTTCAAAATTACCCTGTTGTTTAAATGGAATTTGGAGCCAGATTCAGCTTGAATCCATTCCAGAACCCGGCTAATCGTCCAGTGCAGATGTTCGGCCTCAAACAAGCCCAAGAATAACAAGGGGGAGCCTTTCGCACCTGGCAACTCTCAAGGCAAAACCTGGCGTCCACCACAGCATCTACGAGGGCTGCCCAAGCCCGACCTTTCACCCCTGGTGATGTCAACCTGGTCTTCGGCCAATCACAGGGCTGGAATCTGCCCTTGACTTTGCAGGGCCGAGACAAAAAAGACAAATGATTCTATCAGATTAAATGTTTTTTAATTACGTGCAGAGAAAGGAACGGTGGACGTTGCTGGAAGCCACATGTGAATTTCTCTGATAATCACTCTAAATTAGCCTAATTTGTAACGAATCTGTGAATGGAACTGTTTAGCCCCATCAAACCCATGTGGAAGCTCAGTTGTTTGTTGCTCCGGTATGAAAGAGCAACACAGAATGCTCTGCTATTCATACACATGTCCCACTTTCCTACACATCCGCATGCTACAGGCAAACATAGGGATCAGGTGTTTAGAAATATGCATTACATCATATTTTTCTGACATTCTTTGTTCTTTGCTATCTCTCTTAAATGCAGCAATTTCAACTTGAAACATACCTTATTTCTTTCTTTTTATTATTATTATTATTATTATTAATAATTATTAATAATAATAATAATATAATAAGATAATAGAGAGAGAGAGAGAGAGAAGACAGAGAAAGAGAGAGAGAGTGGCTCAGATCTAGCCACAGATTTACATAATTCTTGGCTTAGTCAGTGTATAAGTTGAGAGGCTGGCATGATTAAGCCCTATGACTGTTACAACACTATGGCTCTGAAACTAAGGACCGGCATGGCGATGATTAAGGTCAGCAGTGGTCGGGTGTTGCTGAAGAACAGCCTTCTATTTAAAGCTACATTACACGTTTCAGCTCCCCAATCATCACCACATTAGGGCGGTTACCAAAAACTGAGAAATAATGTCAATTTCAGAGTATTAAAATAAGGCCCTTTTCAGGGAACAAGTAATGGGTTAATGTGGATTAACAGTCACTCTGTGCAAGTCGCCGACTGGATCCAGCAAAAGAGCCCCAGACCATCACGCTTCCTCCTCCATGTTTGACAGTTGGTGTCACACACTGAGGAACCATCCTTTCACCTACTCGACGGCCTACAAAAACCCTTCAAAATTTCAAGATTTCAAATTTTGATTAATCGGTCCATAAGACCATCTTCCAGTCTTCAGTAGTCCACTGGCAGTGCTTCATGGCCCAGGCAAGCCTCTTTTTCTTATTTTGCCATCTTAGCAATGGCTTTCTTACTGCCACTGCCTGTCAAACCTGCAACTCAAAGTCTTCTCTTCACCGTTGAAACTGAGACTTCTTTACTTCGACCAGTGTTAAGCTGTGCTTGAAGCTGTTGCCCTGTGAGCCGCCTATCACGCAAGCTGTTGACTCTCAGAAACTTGTCTTCTGATTTTGTTGTGGCTTTGGGTCTGCCAGACCTCTTCCTGTCAGAGTTTCGTCCAGTTTCCAAGTGCCTTTTGATGGTGTAGGAAACTACTCACTGGCAAAAAATGTACATTCTTTTTCAGTTTTTGGTAACCTAAACTTTTTTTTTTTACTTCAGTTAATCGTTTACCTTTGTACCATTTCAGGTTATTCTGAACTTGAACTGCTTACATTTCAGTAAAAACTGGAAAATGGGGGTGTTCTAAAACATTTGACCAGTAGTAAATGTTACAGCATAACAAGGCCTCTCTTGTTTCACACTAATTTTACACAATCATATGAGCACGGTGGTGACAGTTGATGGTAGTTCTAGGAATCACTTGTTCAAATTACAAATGTTCTGCCTAATAACACAAATCACTATCAACAGTTATTTAAATGTTTTATGTACAATATGTTTGGTCTCCTCACAATGTATTCCAAATCAAACAGAGGATGTGTTAATAACTCTGATTAAAGTAACCTAGGCACCCCAATCAAGAACATTTTAGGTTCTTTTGAAATAATGGCCTTCTATGAACACATGTGAAAATATTTGGAATTTAATCAATTCACCTGAGACCAATCAATACAGAATACTATAGCAGTGGCTATAATGCAATTTGCAAGCAATAAAACACCAAAACAATATAATACAGGGCAATTTTCTCTGGCTCCAGCTGGCACGTCTGAACGGTCAATCGAGGGAGACCTTGGTTGTTGTTCTGGAAATTCTGCAAGACTGCTCTGTCTGTTCTCCCTCTCAGGACCATGTGACCTGAGCTCAGCTGTCAGTCAAAGGGCCACTTTGAGCTCCCCTCATGAGAACACTGTGGGCTTTTAATGAATCTTCAAAATGCTGCCTGAGTCAAGTACTGTACTTACAGCAAGTGGTAGCAGGCTGGAAAGGCCAGACACTGTCCCGCCTGTTGCACTCCTTAATTAAAAGAACTCAGGAAGGCAGCGTTTTGGAAGGGGTCTCCCCTTACTTTGTCTCACCGCCCCCTCTGTGATCGTCCAGGCACGTCTCCATTATCAGGAGGCAGCAGCGTCCCAGCCATGGGGTGACCTCGTCACTCAGCCGGCCCTGACCATAGACAGGGCTCCACCCTCCTCCGGGCAATCAGAGCCCCATCCCACTTTTAAACGTTTGTTCGTCCCAGCAGTCTCCAATTGGGGATAATTGTCTCTTTCAGCCTGTGTGATCTCTCATCCATTCAGCTTTTGGTCTGAATTTTTTTTTGATGTATTTTGATTAACAAAAAACAGAGAGGACATCACTTTAATCCAATAGGCATCCATGGCATTCCAGTCCTCAGCACACGTGCACATGGATGTACTGAACTTATTCTAAGATAAAGAACCTCTTCAGTGTATTTGTCATGTTTTCATGAAATTGAAATTGAATACAATGTTATATAAAAAAATTGCTTAATTTCAAAGAATCACATTTACCATGAATTTAGTTTTTTTCTGCCCTTTTGTCAGTTTAACATTTATATATGGCATCTAGTGTATAGGACCCATGTACTCTAAATGAAGAAGCAAGGTATTCCTGCAGATACATTTTATATATATATATTTTTTTTTTGGTTGTGATATTATCACAGATACAAACAACAATACAAACCTACAACACTACAAGACTAGACTACACTACAATACCAATGCAGTACAAGACAAACAACTCTACAATATCAACATAAGACAAATAACACTACAACACCAATAAACAAACTGGGGGGAATAAATAAAAATGATTAAATTATATTAAACAAGAGGATATGGAATACATAAATAAATAGACAGCCAGGGATATGTAGCAATAGACACACAATTAGTCACTCGTATTACCATATGACCTCCATCATCATAGTCTGTCCAGTACAGAGACATTTTCAGAAAAGCAGAGCACATGCGATACAGAATTCGAGCTGGAGCTTCCTGCCCTGATGTGCTGCTGCAGTGTTTGGTGACAGAGCATGCACTAGGGTGATTTTATAATATATGGGAACATTTTAATCAAACAAGATGGCAACGCAGAATTCATTACTTTATGTAGTAATTAAAAAAGAAACACTTGCAAAATTTCAACTGAATTCATTGCGTTTTAGGGGTTGCTCAAAGTTTTACACTATGTCAACATTATACGCCATAACGAAAAAATAAACAGAAAATCTAAATTTTTGTTCATTTTAAATTGGTGGAGTTTTTGCATGAAAAATCTCATTCATATAAATCTTTAATAATAATAGTGTAAAAGTAAAACTGCAAATATCTAACCATTTATCAGAAAAATAATACTCACCTTGAAAAATATGGTTTATCAAAACTCACTCAGTCCACTGAAAAAAACGTCTTCAATTTAATACACTAAAAGCTGCGTCAAGTCATGTACTACAGCTCTGATTAACTGCAAAGCCAAGGAACCATATAATCACGGTGACAAATGTTTCAACGTCTTTTAAGCTGTACTGCTATACAAGTTAATAGCGATTAAAAATGCACTGGAGGATAATAAATTGGAGAGAACCAAAAATCTGAAATAGGCATGCAGTTTTTGAGGGGCATTGGACATTTCAAGAATGAGGAGTAAACCCACATATTGATGTGCAAAAAGAACTTCAATTCCACAGCTTCTCCCCCCTGCCTTTGGCCTTTGTATATTGCCACTGTACTTTACATTCACCAGCATATAATGTAATCACATTAATTCTTTGTTAAACATCCCTATCCAGAGCACCACAAATGTTGAATTGAGTTGAGTACAAATTACTTACCATCATACATTTATGAAGCTAGAATGTTTGACATATTCACAAACTGTTCTAGTTCTAACAGGACCTTGGTACAACTGCACCATTCCACCTCGTATTCAAAACTCAAACCCTCACATCCAGAAGCTTGAGCACCACCAAGGGCTTCCAAGTTGTTGGTAAAGCTTCAGTCTACCATGTGTAAATTGAAAGAATCAAAGATGCAAAACTGTTGACTTTTAAGTCAGTGCATAGAAAGGTAGGGTGACCGTCTCTCTGGTGGGGTCTGTCTGGACGGTTCCAGCGGCCATATTGGCACACATTCTCTGAGATGAAGGGATTAGATTTAATCGGCTGCCTCTTCTGTCACGAATCAATGTTTACATCGCTCTTGGTCCCCAGAAGGAATGTAATTGGATCAGGGAACAATATCGTGGCTCCACTCTGTGGCTGTGGTAACCTGACGCCCAGGTGTGGCTTTCAAAGAAGGGAAGTGGTGGGAGAGGGGGGGGTGGAAGATAGAGCACAGAAGATCAGGGGTGCATGAGGAAGAAAGAGATCGCTTGAAAGGACGTGTCCCCCTGCCATGGTGGCCTTATTTTTGGGGGCCTTGGAGAAAAGTTGCTTGGCACCATTGCACAAGGGTGTCACGCACCCACACCCCCCTTCCCTTTGAGCCGTGTCACTCCTAAAATATAACTTCAAACTTAACTTACAATAAAACACTTCATTTCAGGGAGTAAAAACAGCCCCAGTATCTGGAGAAGGGACAACAGATTTTAACAGAGGCCCTCTTGTGTGAGATGTCTATGTAAAAACCAACCACGGCCCCCTGCCTGCAGATTACTCTGGTCTGGTCAGGAGAGATGCTCTGCTGTGCTGGGGCTGAGGGTTAGTTGTTTATTTGTATGTCCTCCTGGCAGGCCCCTGTGTCCTGTGTGCTGAACTCTAGTGTGGAGGCTGTGGCCTGTGGCCTGGGGAGCTGATGGTTATTAGAGGCCAGTCCCAGACTTGTTGGGCTCTGTGGTCAGTAACCACAAGAGAGAGGGGCTGGACACAGGACAGCAGAGAGGGGGTGGGCACGGGACAGGAGAGAGGGGCTGGTAAGGGGAACACCCTGATAAGGTCCCATCGTGGTCACCGTGGCGACAAGGATCTGGCCGCCCCCTCCTCGGCTCTGACCCTGAACTGATTACTCCAGCATGTGTCCTGGGACCCTGGGGGGACCCGGCTCTGACCCTGAACTGCATTAGACCAGCATGAGGCCCCTATATCCTAATCACTGGATACTGCACATGCTCTGCAGGGGATAACTCAGGTAAAATGGCTACTGCACATGCTCTGCAGGGGATAACTCAGGTAAAATGGCATGCTCTCTTGAATCCCAAAAGTATGAGACTGTAAACTACTGAAAAATAATTGTGATCAAGGAATAAACCAAGCAATGTGAAACCGTTAAGTCTATTTCTTTTTCTTTTGTTAATTCATTTGAGACCAAAAAGAAAATATTATAATTTCAAGAAATTCAGCAATACTCAAATATGAATTCAAACAGCAGAGTAGTATTCCAAAATGGCATGCTCTCTTGAATCCCAAAAGTATGAGACTGTAAACTACTGAAAAATAATTGTGAACAAGGAATAAACCAAGCAATGTGAAACCGTTAAGTCTATTTCTTTGTCTTTTGTTAATTAGAGTATTTACAGGAGACCAAAAAGAAAATATTATAATTTCAAGAAATTCAGCAATACTCAAATATGAATTCAAACAGCAGAGTAGTATTCCAATATATTGTCTTTTGCATAGAAGAAACTGTCACACATACACACACACACACAACACATGTGCGTGCACACACATACTGTACACACATACAATCACTCACTCACTTACACATACGTACACACACACACATCTGCAGTGGTTCATAATGTGGGAATGGCCTGTGTTTCTGGTTGACATGGTCAGAATGTGGAGAGTGCCCTCCTCGCATTTCCTTCCTACAAACAGCTCTGCAGCTGGCCTGATAATAAACTCCTAATAGCGCAGAGTTAACCAGCCAGCTGCAGAGCAATACGGTAAGCATGTGTGAAATTAGCATGCTACACGCTCTCTCATTATTCGATCAGTGCAGACACTTACGATTTCACTGAATCACACTGGCAGCCCTGAAAGAGGCCATCAAGCAGAGGCAAGGAACACACACACAAAACTCCAGTGCACGCTGCTCCCAGAAACACACAAATATCTCTTCCCATTACAATCTGCTCAGACCAGCTACATCAAGTAAAACAATGATGTATGTAAGTACATGGTAGAATATGAAAACCAAAATATGGGAAAATATATGTAATTATATTATTATACTGTATTTCAAAATATATGCCGGATATATTTCAAAATGTTTCAGTTATTGCCATTTTCATATGTTCTCTAATGGTGACCCAGATTTCAGGCATTGATTTAAATTAAATTGCATCATATATTTGTCATTTTACAATATATTAAATTACAATATTTACTACATGCACACAAGTACGTATATGCATGAAAGCATTGTTAATTTTATTTTATTTACAGAATATTTTGAAATTCAAAAGTTCAAATTGAAATTGAAATTCATGGTACAATTCATGAATTCGCTCATTCATGAATTTATAATGAATTGGAAATACTTCAAGAGTCTCCAAACAATGTAATTGGAATTGAATTGAAATTTAGACTACTTGAATTAGAATTTAATTTGAATTGTGTATGATCCATACTTGGAACCCGAGTTTTGTTTTATGTGAAATTGGTAGCAAGATTTGTTTCAAATTTAAACTTTCTTTAACATTATATATTTCAAATGAATAATATTAACATTTTCACTTTCTTTACTAAATGTTTTGTAAAATAACTGGAACTTAATTCAAACACAGAAATACATCACGCACATTGTAAAATGTGGTGTTTCAATAAATTGCTTAGAAAGGGAATCTTTAATTCTCAGAATTATATATCAGGTAAATCTCTCACAAAGTTTTAAACTATACACTCGATAATTGATTAGTTGAATTTACTAATTTACTAATTGTGGTTGCTCACAATTTCATTTAGTAAATTCAACTTTTTTTTATTGCAAGTAAATTGATATTGAAATGTATTAAGTTGGATTTACATAAAGATGTCATGTCGAAAAACTGATGCTTATTAGTTTTAAGTATTTGGTTTAGACCAAAGCATTTCAACTGGTCTGACCTGGGACCCTTGGAAAGTACCTTTGTGCATTGTGCCTGTGTATAGTTGGCTGTGAATGAGACAATAAAACTGAAAAAGTGAGTTATTTTCCATATTTAATTCTCTAAATATAACATCTAAAAATGGCTAAAATAAATAAATAATTATAAATATGTACAGGTCCATTACTATATATCCCTTTATAAAGTTTTATTATGAGGATTTGACTTGAAATTAATTATGACAAACATTTTCATTTAGGTTAATGTAGTCCATTTTATTTTATTTTTTAATGTAAGGTAAGCCCATGGTATCAGCCTATGGGTTTGAGTTGAGGGGCGTAATGGGAATTAAATGCATCAAATTGGACTAGGGGGGATTGAATTGAGAAGGAAATTGTTGAGGGATAATGTTGAATTGGGAATTTCAAGTTGAAATACTTAAAGTCGGAATTGATATGAATCTAATTGACTCTGAATTATGAAACTAATGTGGAATTTGAATTGAATTGTGTTGAATTAACCCCAACCCTGATAAGCATTTCATTTTTATTTTATTACATTACCAAAGTGACAATTATTATAAGTTTTTATGCCCATAGCATATTTTGACATGCATGGAAAATGTAGACTATACCTTGCATTTTGGATTTTATATCATGACAGATATTTTAGTTTTTAATGTAAGATATGTTCGGGACACAGGGACAGCCACCAGCTTCAGTATGATCAAATGCATCACTAACATTTGCTGTCACACAGAATAAATTGCCTCGTGTGGGCGTAAAATGAGTCTTGAAACACGCCGAAATATTATCTGGCTACAATCTCTCATCACACCAATACCTCTTATTTGTTAACAAATTTCCCCTCTTGCTTATTCTAGATGTTCTTTATAAAGGGTATAAAAAAATAACAATCTTCCTCACTTCAGCAATGGAGGGCTCAGTTTCATAGAATATTTAATCAAGGAGGGGGTACTCTGCTGTCCCTTGTTGAGTACTCCCCTGAGGTAAACTAACCTCCACCCCCACCCTGCAAAGCCAGAGCCCTGTCCCATGTCATGTGGTGGCAATGTGTGCGGAGAGATGGGAGTCTGTAAAGAGAGGAAGTGGGCCCTGCCCGGAGGAGACTGGTCCCGGGCAGGAATGTTTATCCTGTCCAGCAGCTTTCATCTTTTACAGTTAATCACTTCCTGGACACTGTACATGAACTGTGATACTGTAGTAGGGGGCCTGTCTCCACCTTCCCTGAATCGTTAGATGGCGGGGAGTGATAAGAGAAGAAGAAGAAGAAAAAACATGAAGCGATAAGTTCACCAGTTGGAAATGTCCCTCCGGACCCAAGTTTCATAAACACCAACCGCTGGCTGACTTCTTAGTTCCATCCTGTACTTTTTTAAGTTTTAAGGGCTTATAGAATAGAATAGACTAAAATAGCAATATTTTTTCTGATAAATGGTTAGATATTTGCAGTTTTACTTTTACACTGTCATTCTTAGGGATTTAAGTATTAAAACAAAAAACTCCAATTTAAAATAAACAAAAATGCAGATTTTCTCAAAATTGGTCAAAGTGGACTGAGTAACACTCAACACTCATTTTTCAGCAAACAATTTTTTTTTGTGTGGATGATTTCCTCCTATTTCGGATGGCTAATTGTACTGTGGTCTTGTGTCACTGCTGTCACCCGCAGCCCGTGCAGAGAGCACCGCAGCTGAACTGGGTGCACTCCTCTGACACACTCAGTCTGTTGTTTTATAGATTACAAACCCCCCCAGCTAGAACTGATCGGAGGAGAGCCACGTCTCTCATGCCAGTAACAGTAACAACTAGCAACAACAGTGACTACTAATAACTAGTAACCTGGCTAGCTAGAGAGCCACAATGCAACTGAAACCAGAGGAAGAAAGCCAACTTGGGGTGTGACGGTATACCACAATATTAAAAGATGAAATAGTACTATCATAAACTTAACGTAATACCGTGATAGTAAATCATGTGGCAAAAGTTATTTTCATGTGGGGAAAAAAATATTTCAACCATTACCCTAGTAAAATGTCTAAATAACCCATATTAAATATTAATCCCATCACCTCTTTGGCTGTTCTCATATTTTGTTTTGTTTGTTTGAACAAAAGATGGTGTTGTTGTTGAGAACAGATCTCCCATCTGTAGAGAATGTGGGAAACATGTTATGGCCAGAGGAGGGAACAAGTCAAACATTGCATTCCACCTGTGTGAGCATCATCCTTCACCTTATGGCGCATTGGAAAAAGTGAGTGAACTATATTCAGTTGCAGATTTTTCAATTAAAATGCTATATAAATCTGCAAAGAGATAAAGTAAAATGTTGTGTGATACTTTTTTTTGCTTAAAAAGTGAATGATTTAAATGGATTTAAACATACAATTACAAGGAGTGAACCTTGTAACCCTAATGTATTCCATCACTGCAGACTCCAAGTGATAGTCAACTAATAACATATTCAAATGATCCAGACTGAACCTGTCTTGGCTAGCCTTACTTGTCCAGTTCATAACTAGCCTGACAAACTTTGCTCCATGTGATATGACGCCGCCAAATTTAAGGGATGTGCTTTGTCAATAAATCAATGGTCAGTTACTGCTTCTGAAGAATCAGTCTCATTTAGGCGCAACTACAATTAATAAAGCCACCGATTCAAAGCCCAAACATTCTCTTATAAACCCAGTGTGAAGAAGAGCAACTTTGTTTATTCCCAGGTTTGTAGCATAAGAAAGTGTCACGTGCCTATCCTACATGTTGCACTAGTAGGGCCCCTTCTCCTGTGACGAATCACAGTGGCTTTTACAGGGGCAATGCTGATCCTGACCCAGAATGCACAACTAACAAACAGCATGACAACGGTGGTTATCGTTTACATCCCATAATTTCTTCATCATTAGGAGACTAAGCCCCGAAATAACTTCTGCTTCCACCTCAACAAAATGTAGGTCTATTCTGTACTGAAAACCAATCAAGCCTTCACCATGAAGCAGATGGTGATGATTCCTTTTTGTACTTGAGGAGGAGATTCACTGTTCCAACTGCTCTCCTCTCTATTTTCAACTCCTCTTCATGTGTCCTGAATCAGAAGGACGCAATGAGAAGAATTTGGAGTTTGGCACCTGGTGAGCACCCTGAGCACTGCCCTGCAGCCCAAACCTGGCCTGTCAGTTTGTGTTTGCTGTGACGCACCAGAGAGCACTCCCCCGGGTTACTGCACCAGTCCTGGGCCGAGGCGGCCACCGGGGTGGGAAGGTGAATCCAGTAAAATGTGCAATAGGCATTGGCGTGCACAGCAACCAAAACACATTCCCATGCATGCGATCATTAAAGCGCACACACGCACACACATGCAGACACACGCACACACACACACACACACAGCACGCACGCACACACACCTGAAGGCCTGCCTGTCTGCTGGCTGCTTCTTTGATGGTTTGCGTGCAAACACAGTGTGACTAAGGCGTATGTGTGGAGCGGCCCCCATCTTGCCTGAGGGAGATGACACGCTGTCATTTTCAATCCTTGAAAGCCTTTCAAGGCCCCTGACATATAAAACAGCACACACACAGTGGGTGAGAACACGGTAAATTACTGGTAAATTATGGGCAGAAAAACTACAGAGTTGCCTCATGTACTACATACCCTACAATATATGTACATGCATACATATATATATATACAATGGGGGAAATAAGTATTGAACACATCAACATTTTGTCCAGTAAATGTATTTCCAATGAGCCTATTCAAGTGATATTTGCACCAGACTTTGGTATTAACTCAAAAAATCCAGACAAAAAATCTAAACATTAAAGTCCATATGTAAATAAAGTTATGTGTAATAAAGTGGAATGAAACAGGAAAAAGTATTGAACACACTAAGAAAAAGCAGTACACCACAGCAAGGAAAGGCAAGGAACCAGCTGAAAACCATAACTAATTAGGAGGCAACTCTACCTCCAATCTGTGCTAATTAATGTCAGCTGGGTTAGAATATATTGATGGGCTATAAAAGGGTTTTTTTTGTTACCAAGGTGCCACACAAGAAACATCTAATGATGGGTAAAAGCAAAGAGCTCTCTCAAGACCTTCGCAACCAGATTGTTGCGAAACATGAAAATGGAATTGGCTACAGACGTATTTCACAACTTCTGAATCTTCCAGTAAGCACCATTGGGGGCATTATCCGTAAGTGGAAGCACAGGAGCTCCTCGCAAGATTTCTGATCAGGGAGTCAGAAGGATACTTAGAAGAGTAGCCAAAGAGCCAAGGACCACTAGGAAAGAGCTCCAGAAAGACTTGGAGGCAGCAGGTACAACTGTGACAGAAAGGACAGTAGGCAACCGCCATGGCCTCTGTGCACGCTCAGCCCGCAAGACTCCACTACTGAAAAAAAGACATGTTGAAGCTCGTTGAAAGTTTGCCAAACAACATTTGGACAAGCCAGTGAACTACTGGGAGCATGTACTCTGGTCAGATGAGACCAAAATTGAACTTTTTGGCTGTCACACAACACACCATGTTTGGAGGATAAATGGCACTGCACATCACCCGAATAACACTATACCAACAGTGAAGTTTGGAGGTGGAAGTATCATGATGTGGGGCTGTTTCTCCTCTCGTGGTACTGGCAGACTTCATATCATTGAAGGAACAATGAATGGAGCCATGTACAGAAAGGTTCTTGAGATGAACCTGCTGCCATCCACCAGGATGCTGAGGATGAGACGTGTGTGGACCTTCCAGCAGGACAACGATCCAAAGCATACAGCAAAGGAAACTCGCAATTGGTTTCAGAGAAAGAAAATCAACTTGTTGGAATGGCACAGTCAATCACCTGACTTAAACCCAATTGAACATTTGTGGAAACATCTGAAGATCCAGATTCACAAGAGGGCCCCCCGCAATCTTCAAGATTTAAAGACAATCTGTGTAGAGGAATGGGCCAAAATCACACCTGAATACTGCGGGCGATTAGTTACTTCATACAGAAAGCGCCTTGAAGCTGTCATTACAAACAAAGGCTTCTCCACTAAGTATTGAATTAATTTCAGTTAGTGTGTTCAATACTTTTTTCCTATGTCATTCCACTTTATTACACATAACTTTATTTACATATGGACTTTAATGTTCAGATTTTTTGTCTGGATTTCTTGAGTTAATACCATAGTCTGGTGCAAATTTCACTTGAATGGCCTCATTGGAAATAAATTTACTGGGAAAAATGTTGATGTGTTCAATAGTTATTTCCCCCATTGTATGTACAGCTAGCTTGTCTGTGGCATTTTTAGTCCAGAACACGTGACTGTAAAAAACATAACAAGTAATAGTAATACCTTTCCAGGTTGAATGGTTTGATATCAAAGTATACTTTTCCCGATTAAATCATGGCTGAAAAATGTGGGTCATGTCCCTAGTGAAATTTCACCAAAAATGTAGCTCAGGGGGGGAAAGCTGTATCATTGTATCGCTAGTAGGCACTGTCAGAGCCCTGCTTCCACAGGGTATTAATAAATAAGGGCATGTGTTTTTCACCACCTTTCTCAAGAAGCTGCAGATCCTTTCTGACCACTGTAGGCACTCTATTTTCAGTAATTAGTGGTGTTCTGAATTGGATTGAGTTTTTCCCTGGGCCACTGCAGACAATCACCTCGTTAGGTGAGAGGGTTAACACCTGGGCTTCCCACCCAGCTGGTGTAATTAAGCCCTTCCCAGTTGGGATAAATAGGGCCTGACTGCAGTAGCTCAGGTTTGTTTATTTCTTGTGTTGGTGTAGGAGAGGCAACAACTTCAGTTGCTCCTTCTTTAAAGCTGTCTTCATTTATCTTTATTGGTTTTTTCTCTATTTTATTATATTTTATTATTTTGGGTGCTGGGGGGACAACACCATCGGTTGTCCTCCCCATTGATTTGTTTGAATTACTCCCTTCCTTTTTCACTCTCTCTTTACCTTTTTTTTGGGGTCTTTTCTTTTTGACTATTGTTTTGATAGGATTAGCAGGTGGTCATGGTCATAGACCTGGCCATCTTATAGACCCCAAAAGACCCAGTTGTTTTTGTTACCCATCAGTTATTTTGTTGGTTTCCCCAAAGCAACCATTTTGTTTTATTTGTATGAGGAGAAACGTAACAGTGGCAATTACTCAAACTAACATGACCAATTATACAATTAAGTGCCAATCTTGCACAAGAGCGCAGGTCTACAAATTTATGTTTTAGAGAGGGGAGTTTCCTCTTATGAATACCTTTTTACACCTCTACTAAGTCATGAAAGAGGAAACGACAAATTATCTGACAATGATTAAATTCAACACCAAAATATTAAATATTGTGCTCCCTTAATTGAATATTAAAAATCAAGGCATCCCATCAATAACAATTTAGTTTTTTATATATTTATTTTGCCTTTAGGCAATTTATTTTACTGACCATTTTCAACTGATTATATTAAAGAGTTTTTTTTTGTGCTTCTGAAACATTATACTGTACTAATAAAATATTTTCACCATGCCATTATAGAACTGTAGCTTGAAGTCCTGGAAAGGTTTCATATTGAATGAATAATATTGGACATTATTACCATCAACAGCTTCACCATATGTTTACTTACTATCCTCTACTGTTTACTTACAGGAATGTAACGCTGTACGTATTTGAAGATTCATACTTTGGAACAAACGGATCCCACAACCCACAACCATCTGGTGACTAATCCAGGGCCCCAGCCACACACCCTACATCGCCGCCCTACTGGGACGCCTCCCGTCCTACTCATCTGAAGACTGTGGATAACTCTGCTCTGCTCCATGCAAATACACAACAGGAGAGTGAGTCAGTGCCGTGATGGGCTGCTGAAAATGCCACCAAACAATGTAGAAACACCATGCGCTGTTGACTCATGCTGTTGGTATACAGCCCTGTTTGGAGCCTGTCGAAGCTCCTCAAGTTCTTTGGAGGGGCTTTTATGGGCCAGGTGTACAGTGTGGTAGTTGGAGAAGTTACACGGACGATTTTTGGTCACGACCATGCTAAAAGAGAAGACTTCAGAGGCACAGATACAACTATAACAAAACCAGTTGTGGGAGAACTTCTGGAGAAATGGTTTCAGAAATGGTTTCAGAAACCTCAGACCCAATGGCAGATTAACAACAGAAACTTTTATATTCATATTCCTGTACAGACTACGGCCAGTGACCTTTTAACAACACCCTGCTTAATATCAAGGCTTATAGCTGGCCTTTCCTTCACTGTCGCTGGGCTGTACAATCTGGTTACTCAAAATGAAGGATGGCTATGGAGATATATTTAGATATATTTCATTAGTATAACAGCATATTAGTTTAGGAAAGAAAGCCATATGAGACCCAATGGACACATACAGACTGGTACAGCAAAAACCAACTCATAAACAAAACTCATATGAAAATATGTTATTTGAGGACAGCAGGTGGACATGTTTTTTCCCCCAAAGGCACAAGACACAAGACAGAAAAAAGTGCAATTCCTAAGCTGACTTTCATAGTATGACAGAAAGAGTGACATAACAAATAGTTCTCCCTTTCTTGGAGTTGCCATTTCACAGGCAAAAGCAAGGGGGGGACAGAAGACTGCACCCCTTAAAAAAACTGAGATCCATCACTAATGTGGGGTTCAGATCCCCTTTCAGTTCACTTCAGGATTAGGGCAACTCCCAGTGGGGCTCGACAAGATTTCCATGCATTTTCACGTGCATGACAACTCCCTTGTCTTTTCTACCTTTTGTAATTATGTGCAACATATCACATTGGCATGAATTCAAATGCCCCACAACACACACACATACATTCAAACCACAAATTATTATACACCATGCATTCAGTCATTGGTACTACTAAAAGGCAGCTGGGATTGTGATTGAAAGATTCATTATTCATTATTAGATTCATTCAGATTCAAGTATGGAGTCACACATCTCCCCCCAGCAGTTAGCCCTGTGTATCCTGGCACCTAATGGTCACCTGGCAGAACTACGGATCTTACTGTGCCATACAATGCAGGGCTAAGAAGCATGACGTTACAAGGGAACCCAGGTAGATTCAAACTCACTTGCATCTCATTTCAGCTCAACTGAGCGTTCGATCTACACAAACAATGCAAACAGTGCAGTGGGGCACTATGCTTGACAGTTAAGCAACTGCCCTTCCCCATCTCCCAGTATGGTGATACAGATTAACAGGAGGGGACGGACTGGTGTGTCCCTGAGGTCTAGACAGGGCCCCTCCGCGCTTGCCTATACTCACGCGAGGATACCTCTCCACCAGGTGAGTCATCCAGTAGGAATATCACCACATGTCCGCTGTGTTTTGCACCCGTTTGGAACAGGACAACGTTTGGTGTGCAGGCAAAAAGCAGGCAAAACACAGAGTACAAAACAATAGAGTAGCTATAAAAATGCATTCAGTCCGATCTCCTGCACTACACCATTTGAATCACTCCTAGTCCAGTTAAGTGGATTATTCTGAACAGCTGAGTCTGGCTTTTCTTCTCCGTTATTCTGCTCTTCCCGTGAAGCTGAGAGGCAATGTTTTTCCCCCAGAGCCCTATGGTGCAGGTCATCCCTCTCGCCGGGGTTTGAGGCAGAGAGGTGGCACCCTGCCATCTGCTGGGACACGGCACGGGCGCACAGCTGGTGGTGAAACAGAAAGGGAGGAGCGGAGGGCTTAAGAGGCTGTTGAGGGTTGGGGTGGGGTTGGGGGGTGGAGGGGCTGGAACCAAGCTGCTCCCACAATGCAAGGCAGAGTCCAGGTTATCGTGTGACAGATGTAGGGGGGTCGGTCCCACCCTCCCGCCAGTGCCACTGGGACAGGCCTCACCTGTTCTGCTCGTGTCTGGACAAGCAACGGCTCAGCCCTCCTCGTTCCCTGTGTCCTTCTCGCCAAACCGCCCAACAAACCGCTCCCAAACACACGAGACAGAAAAATTGCCATCTGCTGGAATTGACTGGGTGCCAAAGAGGCAACTGACTGACTTCAGTGATGGGGAGCGAAGGACATCATAAAACATAACCTTCCCTTGAGTCTTTGAGGCCAGTTGTCCATGCCAACTCTTAGCCTAAAGGCCAGTATGACAGGCCTCTGATAGTTTTTCTCACTGCTCCTAAATAAATGTGAAGCCCCACATCATTCCCCACAACTTCCATATTCCAGATTACCAGGTATCTCATTTGTCTTTACTTTGGGACAGGGGTTCATGCCATCATTGGATTGAGTGATATTTAGTGGCACTGGTGGAAACAGAAAGCGTACAGTCTCTTCACTGACATCATGACCCCTCTCACTGCTGGTGTTAAATCCACCCTGCTACAGATGACCCTACTGGACTAACTGGCAGGAAGGCAGAAGCAGGACTGATAGTGAATAGCAAGGAATGGCAGTGAGGCCCAGGGGACATAAATACACATGCATAATATGTTTATTTTAAATAAAAGTTTAAATGAGGCTCTGCGCAGCACTGTGAGAATTCCATGAGGAAGCTTTTCACTGTTGTTTACTGGAAATGTGCACGTGCTCTGTCATTCTGGACAGGAATATCTCACCTTACACTGCAATACAAACATATCTTTACCAGAGATTTTGAGATTTATACAGTATATAAAAACACCCTTTGGAGAGAAATAAGGTTGATTATTGTAATATGTGTGCTAATACTGAAAATATGAATTAGGGTAGCTAAAAGGCTCTTTAAAATTAAATTTTCCCAAGATGCAAAAAGTAATCTGAAGCATTTTTTAAATATTGCAGTAGAAAATGTTAAGTTAAGGAAGAGGTTAAGTGCATTAAGAATAAGGAAGGAGCTTTGCTTTATAATAATACGGATATTGTTGATGCCCTAAACAGTTACTTTGTTGAGAGCTTTATCAGAGACATCAGTTACAAATATGGTTCATCCCATGTACAGAATGTTTTTCAGGGCATTGAGAAAGAGATGGAGAAGTACTAGAAGAATTACAAAAAGACAAATAAGGCAGGCCACAATGGCATGTATCCAAGAGTACTCAAGGAACTTTGGGAGATTATTTATAAACCATTTACAGATATTTTTATGCAATCCCTATAAACTGTAGAAATGCCAGATGACCGGAAGCAATGTAATATTATTAAAATGTATAAAATGGGGCACGGTACTGATCCAGGGAACTACATTCAGTTTCATTTACATTTCAGTATTTTACATGTAATGCATTATTATGGTCAGATTGGTATTATTTCTTGATTACAGGAGTTATTTCAAAGTGGGTTTGAGCAAGGTGCAGTAGGCACCTGAGCAATAAACGAGCAAGGTGCATTGGGCAGTGGAGTCCTGCAAGGGACAGTGTTGGGACTTCTGCTTTTCCTTAATTACATAAATGATCTTGATAGGGTTGTTAGTAGCAAAATAGTTACATTTGCAGATGATACTTGGCGGTTTAGCAAACAGTTTGGAATCTACTTATTTAAACAATTATTGTTAAATAAGTAGTATTTGAATTAAATTATTTAAATCCAGATGTGGGAAGAAACCTGGCAGATGGCTTTCAATATAGCTAAATGTAAAGTGGGATGTGGGAAATGAAAATGTAAGTATTTTATGAGAGGAGCAAAATTAGTGTGTTCAATTTTAAAAAGACTTTTGGAGTAGTAGTACCAGATTCTATCAGGATCTAAGGATGTAGCAGTAAACAAAAGCTCTGACATATGACAAAATATTATTGCTAAATATATTCAGTATAAATCAAAGGATTTGTTATATTGATGTTATATAATACCTTTGTCAGACTTAATTTGAGTGTTGTGTGCAGTTCTGGGCACCACAATTTAATAAAGATATAGAAGCTCTTGAAAACGTATGAAGAAGGGCAACTAAATTGGTTCCTGATATGAAAAGTAAAAGTTATGAGGAAAGACTTTAGACCCAGAATCTATTCAAGTTTATAAAAAGGAGACTAAGGGGGGATTTGATTAAGCTTTCAAGTTCATAAAAGGGATTATAAAGAGAACTACCAACGATATCAGTTCAGAAAGTACAACAAGAGGGGACAAGTTATAATTAAAGTGAAGGTTAAAGGTTAAAGTTAAATTCCAATCTGACATCAGGAAGTATTTTTTCACACACTGAGTTGTCAGTACGGTGACCAGCATGTCAGGTCATGTAGTGGAGGCAGAGACACTTGGTATTCAAGTCCAGGCTTGATGCAGTGCTAAGTATTCTCTAGACTACTGGTTCCCAACCCTCTGTCGGGAACCCCCAGCTGGTCCATGTGTTTGTTAAATTCCACCACCAGCACGCCTGATTCAACTAGTTAACTACTTAATGAGTGTTGATTAGTTGAATCAGGTGTATTGGTGGTGGAACTTAACAAAAGCATAGATCAGCTGGGGGTTTGGGAGGAGATGTTTGGGAACCATTGCTCTAGACTGTAGGTAAATGCCTAGATGGGCTGAATTGTTTTTGTATTCTTATGTTCTTAAAGTAAAAAAAGGCCCTATGAAGCAATACCAATAACTAGTTGTCTTCCAAAAAGAAGCCCTATACAGCAAAAGCAGGGTGTAACTAGTTATAGGCATCTCAAACTCCTCTTTGATCCCTTGTTCCCTTCATCTGTCATGAGGTCAGCCAATCAGAGCACACAGGACCTGTGAGCATGCAGAAGTAGAATGAAGTCTCTCTGTGTCCCACTGGCCAACGCACGCGGCAATAAAGATCACCCAGGACCATGCATGGCTCTGTTTGTGGGAACTGGCCTGGGGTGCAGGTGACCTTTGACCCTTCTGGCCACAGGTAGAACAAAAGGCCACCTGAAGAAGAGAGGAGGCAGCTCCCTGAAACGAGTGGGAATGTTCCAAATCACAGGGGACTGGGGACAGCAGGGTCACAGAGGACAGGGGACTTCAACAGCCTGAAGCAGTCTGGTCTTCAGACCTTGCTCAGAGCACAAAGATTAAAAGCAACCAATCAGTTGGGGGTAGAGTATATCAATACATTCCATGAATTTAAATCGTATACCATTTTATTAACACTAATTATTATTAACACAATTTCCAGGATAGTAGTGCAAAAATGTGCGTGTCACATGCAAATGAATTAATGTAATTAACACTGAAACCTAAAGGTGACCTGAAAGGCAACCTATCCTTATCCCAACTGATTACATCTGATTGGGCCTCCTGTATGTACAGCACATACAAGTGTAGTTACAGAACTGATCAAAGTCCCTTTCATTCATGATTACTGATAGTCTACTGGCAGTTGTGAGCAGTAAGGCTTTATAGGTACTGGTTTCCTGAATGGAGGGTTGAATGGGCTTGAATCTCTGGAGGAATACTGCTCTTGTGCCTCTGAGTAAAAAAATACAAAATACAAAAAATAAAATAAAAACTTCACTGAAGAGACTTTCAGGGTTAACCCCCCACTGTCATTGTGCAAACGGGTTCCAGAAACTTTGTAAAGATGCGAGAGTGCAAACAATCTGAGTCAGTCAAAATGTTGTGTTAGAAAAGTGGCAAAAAAATAAATAAATGAGCTCACCCAAACCGTGCACTTTTACCATACCTACTTGTTTACTCACTCTGAGCGTGCGCAGTAGAGACCACACCCATCCATTACACCACAGAGGCCCGCTGCCAGGGGACCACATGTCAGCCGGCCCCTTAGTCAGCGATGACGTCGTCTGTCGCCGCAGACTGAAGGACGCTTTAGGATGCTGTAACCCTTCAGAAGTGCCTGGGGGACAGAGTGGGGACGTGTTTCTGCATTGGGGGGCTGGTGAAAAGGTGAGCCCCTCTGGCTACGGCAAGGAGGACAAAGGTGCCACTGTCCCTGTTCAGAAAGGGGGTGGAGGGGTGGTGGACACCAGGGAACATTCGCAAAATGTTCACAGTATTATAAAGACATTGTTAGCTAGTTGACCATAACCAGTGTTTGTGAATCAAAACAAAATTATATGCGTCTCATCTAGTAGTCATTTCATAATCAATTATGCAGTTAATCAGAGCCTACTTCAGAAGAAAAGGCAGATAAATTCAAGAAAAGCGCTATGGCACTCTTACTTAACCTATGCAATAACAGTTATTTTACAGCACACACTGCTTTTCAAATTGCTACTGTACCACACATGGCTTCATTTCAAATGATCATCACAAAAGTGTTGTATATTCATGTTAATTTTATTTACTTGTCACAAGCATTATTTATACTAGAGACCAAAATTATAACATTAGACTATACCACTTGCAAAGCTAGGACACTTCTGTTTAAACTATATATAACCTTACCTCAGCTAGTTTTATCATCTTTTATTTTAGGTTCACTTAAAAAGACGTTGCTTTTCCATTTATGATACAGTACGTCAATGCATGACTGCACCAACCACATTTCACCATTACAAACATTCATGAGGACCATTTCAATGTTTTTCTCCTAACTCAATTATTACAATGAAAACCAATTGATAATGAACAGGATTTTCAGGAAATACAGTCATAAGGTTAAAATAAGTATATATAACATATGCCATTTAGCAGATGGTTTTATCCAAAGCGAATTACAGTAATGAATGCATACATTTTTCAGTATATGTGGCCCCAATGGGAATCGAACCTACAACCTAAATGTTGTCAGCGACATGCTCTCCCTACTGAGCCACAAAGAACCACATACAACAATATAATAATATATTATATATTATATAATTTTTCAGTGGTGCTGGTGCTGCTTTTGTTCCAACCGATTCCAATTCATTCTGGCTTCATTTTCTAAACAGCTGGTTCACTTCTATATCGGACCATAGTCAAATGTTTTCATCAGGATATGCTATATGCAGTCTGCAGCTGCAGCTCATGTTTTATAAATAATGTCAGATCAAATAAATGATTCGGTGAATTAAATAACGAAGTCCCAGATCAGTCCTCGTTTAGCACCCCTGCTTTTTTTGTTCAGTCCTAGCAGCTTAACCTCTGCATTTCTTATGTGTGCTGGGTTGTTCGATTAAGATCATGGCCTGCGTAGATATGTCACGTACTGTTAAATCAGGCCAACAAACTCCTAAGACAATATTTCAGGCTGTTTGAGGGAATCTTCAGCAACTCACTCCACTGTCCTACTGAGTACTGAGTACATTCTGTGTTAAATGGTGGGGTGCAGTGCATTATATGACATTTTCTCATTTTCCTGCTTTTTCATTTCTTCAATTCTTAGTCAGTTAACAGCATAGTCCACTATATATATATATATATATTCCCTCTCCTGTGCAAAAGCTTTAGACATTTTTTATAATTCTATCTCTATTTTCTCCAAATTTGGAATGTCCAGTTTGTGTGTGTATTTCTGCCAATTGCTGCAACCTTCTCTGTCAATTCAGGAGAGTGCGGCTAAGCGCCCGTTCTTCTCCAAAACGTGTGGTATCACCACGGCACTGCTTTCTTTCCACTCCGGATTCTACCAGTTAAGCTTGCACAGGCATTGAATCGGAGGAGGAGGACATTTCATGTGTAGCTTGTGCAGGTATAATGTGGATGCCTGATTGAGCAGAGGGGATCACTGGTTCACACTGGTACACGGACGTCCAGCTGTCTGGAATCCCTCCCTTCCGGGGTGATGGCCAATTTTGCACTACTCTGCAGGACTGGTGGGCACAACAGGCACTGGCACAGCCTGGATTCGATACAAGACTGTGGGGCCCATCCACACAATAGGACAGGTCCTTAACAGGATGAGCCCACCCAGTAGTCTACTACATTTCTATCATTTGGAAATAAACTTTAACAGTGTTCCACACTTTTTCCAGAAGATGATGTTCTCTCTGTAGAAAAGTCCCACACAGCCTTAAAGATATAGCATTTTACTTTCCTTCTGCAGCAGAGCGGAAACATGTATAACAATTTCCTCTTCCTCTTCTTTCAGTCTAAAAGATTGCATGGTAAAGAATTATTGTTTTGCTTGGATAATTCATGGTCTCCAATTAATTTGGAAAAAAATGCTTTCTTAAAATACATTATTGAGCACAGAGATACAAAAACTTCACTGAAGTTATGTTATGGTAAAATAGATGTTTCCAAATGGTCTTCTGATTTACAAACAAATAACAAAAGCACTACACATACAAGAGGGAGGGAACATTTTCCTCTTGGTCTCCACATCTGTCTCTATTGGATAACAAATGAGCACCTAAGTGGAAACTTCGATGGGTTCATTCCCCACCACAATAGCTCAAGAGTGCCACCCAGTGTCACTGCAGTGGAACTAGCAGACAATAAAGCTCAAGCCTTCAAGAACGAATTTATTGCAGATGCTTTTAAGTTGGCAAGATGACCTCATTGCAAGGAAAATTCATGGGATGGGATGGGATTTTCCATTTCACTCAAGAGGAAATATGTTTGGAAACCCTTTTTACATCCTCCGAGGGATCCAGTCGGATTTCTTGAAGGAACTGAGCTCGAGGGGAAACTGCCAGTTTCTAAGTCGAAACTCCCATTTGGCAAATCCATTGTTTGTTTTACATCTCTGAATTGTGATTGGATTGGTCAGTGTTTCATTCTATGGCTGGTTTGATAAGCAGCCTGTGCATTATATATAAATAAGGTACAAAGAGTCTCGTGAACAAGCTGTAATTATCCAATCAATCAGCTGGAATGAAACGGTGCCAGAGTGAGGTTGTGTTCACCCAGGCACCACTGTTTCCATGCACTTTTTCTGGGCACAAACAGACACCCATCATCTCTTCAGCATTGTGACTGGGGATGGAATTGACTCATAAAACATGTCATGAAATCCTGGTGCCGCTTGTGGTTCATCTCAATTTTAAGTGGCCAAAATGCAAACCGAACACATAATTTTTTGTTTTTTAACATGATTTTTTTAACTTAATTCCAGTAAAAGTTTTGCATTATACAGGGGAAACATAATACTTTTTCAAAAAGCTTTAAATCAGTGACTAGATTTGGTAAGCTGAGCGTGCTCCACAAAAAAAGATCACTTTTTAATTCAAACAGAAGAACACACAGCATTATAGTAAACGATATGCTCACTTAAGTAGACTTTATCATCAAAAAAGGCAACTTTTGGGGGCGTCTGATAGCGTAGCAGTCTAACGCACCCATATTGGCTGGTCCTTTACGAGTGTGAGCTGCATATCACGGTCGCGGTTTGAAACCGACTGTACCAGACCAATCGGGGGCGGTGTTTGCCTGAGGGTATAATTGGCCACTAAATTGGGAGAAACATGGGAAAAAGTGTTTTTTTGGAAAAAGCACCCACAAACTCTACTTCCCTCAGCTGCCTGAGAGTCCAGTTAGTACCTGTGAGCTTCTTACGTCAGCTGCAATGGCCCAAGTGCACAGTAAGCCATTGCTGTTAAAGTGCAAGCTGCTTGAGAAAATCTGCCCGTGACGGACACCTGCAGGACGGAGTGTATAAAGAGCCGCAGCACAAGTGCGGTGAAAAGGACAGCCCCTTGACCTCAGGGGCCCTCAGTCTCCTCCCTGGTTTACATGCACGGTATGGAGGGACTCGTCTGACCTCTCTGCTCCTGTGCTACCTTACCCCTTTTGGGAGAACTGAGAGGAAGGAAAAACACACAGCGGTACAGTAGCACGACAGTGTGTAAGAACAGGCCATCGGTGCAATAATCCTCAACCTGACAGCAACAGTGCGCTGACTGGAAGCCTACGCTAGCAAAACCGCTCACAGAGCTGACGAAGCAAACACTGACAAAAGGGGTAAATAACACCTAAGGTCAGGCCTCCTGTTTTAAGGATAAGGGAACTTAAATAAACCAGCATACCTCCTTCTAATAGAAATAGCGAATTTTAAAAAACAAGCGCAGGAAAACATGACCCAAAAATGTGATGTACCCACAGTTTAAGGCGTCACCATCGTTACAGTAACAAGGCTGACACACAAATTTGGTTGAAACTTTCGACGCTTGGAGTTTGCAGTGGCATAAAATTCCCTTCCCACATGACCTCTTGAACTCAGTAATAATTTTGACGGGTAGCTCTCATGGGCAGATCTCCAAGTCTCTCAGGAAGGATTAGCCGAACACGTCTGTTAAAAGGAGGCCGCAAAGCGCTACTTTCGTGTGGCATTTTAAAAACCATTATCTTAATAGTCACGATGTCATTAAGGGGCTTTCACGAGTTGGTCACGATGTACGACGAGGGTGTAATTAGCGGTTGAGGAAACAGGAGAGGAATCCCGGCGCTGCGAAAAAGCACTGAATCATTCAGGCAGAACTGCTGTCCAACTGCGCAGCCGGGGCAAACGCCCGGATTACGGGTGTTAGCTTTCTTTTCATCATTGCAACAAGAACCCGGGGCACTGGAAAACAGCAGGAAACACGATCTTCATCAATATTTCACACCAAGAGTACGGCTCTCTCTCTCTCTCCCTCTCTCTTCTCCTACAGGTGTTGACAGGTGAATATCAGAGGCTAATGAGCCCCCATGTAGCGTGAGGCACTGTGCAATACTTCCAGAATTTTGACGGAGCGGAGAGGTGTCAGAAGAGGGGGAGGGAAATTCGAGCTTCCCGCCCCACGAGCACTTTGTCTCCGTCTCATTAATTAAGCGACAAGCACTAACACAGCACATGGGTGGGGGGCATAAATCCTGGCGTGGCCCTGATGAATTATAGAGGGGAGCACATAGGCATGACTTACCTGAGAATGTGGACCCAGTGCACATAATGGCATGCAGTGTGCACGTCCTCATCGTGGCAATGCAAGCCACAGCTTCAATCATAATTCATACACATATGTGCATACAGACATACAGGGGGCAGACAAAATAATGGAAACACCCAACAATATGTGAATATTTATTAACCAATAAGAAGTTGGGCTGCCCTTCGCCTTCAGAACAGCTCAGTCCTTCTTGGAATGCTGTTATACAAGTTTTGAACTGTTTCTAGTGGGATATTGGGCCATTCTCCAAGAAGGAAAGCCTCCAGTTCTGTGAGAGATGACGGCATTGGACATCTATTCCACATTATACATTCCAGAATTTCCCATAAAGGTTCAATGATATTTAGATCTGGTGATTGGGGAGAACCTGGAAGGTGTTTGACTTTGTCCTGGTGTTAATGTCTTGGAATATGGGAACAATACGTATTCTGAGGAAACAATGTCTGCACCTGGTGCACCTGGTCACCTAAAATGGCTTTGTGTTTCTTGGCTGTAATTCCACCATGCAGAGTAATAATGGGCCCAATGAGCCCCATGAGATGACTGCCCATAACATAACAGATCCACCACTATGTTAACAGTTGGGAACAGGCAATGTGGGTTGAAGACTTCCTTTGGCTTTCTCCAAACATCAACCCTTCCAGATGTAGTAAAAAGAGTAGTAGATGACTCATTAGATCATATTACTTTCTTCCACTGCTCAGAAGGTTCACTACTCCAGCTTCTGTGCTCATTACACCAGGTTATGCGTTGGTGCGCATTGGCTGTGTTTACAAGTGGTTTCTGAATGGCATCCCTACCATAAATATTGGCTTTGTGACGCTCACAATGTACTGATTTTGTTGAGACTGGGTCACGGAGGTGTAGATTCAGTTCCTAGATTCAGTTATTTTTTAGGTCATTGTTTTATGGTTCTTAGCAACTATCCTGTTGTGTGCAATCCCTGTCAGTGTACTTTGACTTGCAACCACTGTTCCTCTTTCCCAATGGAGTTTTTCCTTGTTTGACATGTGCTGTTATGATTTTTGACAGTTCCTCTTGACATATTAAATCATTTTGCCATTTCTGTGACTGACGCACATGCAATCCGGTCAACCAATTTGACAATTTAAAACCTGTTAGATCTCTCATGGTGCTTTAGAACCTTCAGTGTTGATTTTAAAATGTCTTTTATAGCAGAAATATATTGGTAATTAGTATTGATATTAATATGAGACACATGTAGACTCTTTTTTGCCATTTAGTCACTTAAAAATACACGTTTCCATCATTTTGTCTACCCCCTGTATGTACAAACTGCACTATATTCACATGCACATACACACACATGCATAAGCACACACACACACACACACTGATTTGTCTGTTTGGAGGACATTTCCATCCATGATATCTTGGGACCATAATTAGATTTTGATTCTGGAAGGTTCCTGCAGGTCTTTTTTGAGTTTCCTCCAGGACTTTTCAATGGTAAGTGGGTCCTAGAAAACAGTAGTACAGTAAACAGACACAATTATTGGCAATAAGAGATTTTTTGGTGTGTCAGTGTCAGTGTCAGTGGCAAGTGTCAGACCAATTATCAAATAATAACCGGCTGTGTTATGTGTTCCAACCAATGGAACTGTGGCATGTCAGATACAGACATCATCAGAGCAGGCCTCACGACAACCATTCTTTAATAAACATGACTGTATAATGACTCCCAGGAGACAGCTGTGCTGCAGATGAAACCTCTTTCATAATCTTTCTGCTCGACAGCTGGGGTCTCCAGGCCTACAGTAGAGGAATCACCCGGGTTCGGATGGAAATGGTGGTTTGTCTCCATTCCTTTTTTTTTTTTTTTTGGGGGGATTTTCTATTTTTGCTGTTTATTCCTATTTTTTTAATCCCAATTTTAGTATCTAATCATAGCCTTTCTTTTTTCATGTCAATTGTCCGCTCCCTTGTATGAGAACTCGCTGCCGTAGTCCCGAGACCGGTAGTGAGCGCTGTACCGCCTCCCCCGAGCCGACACCCGCCTAAGCTGAAGCCTGTCACCGTAGCACACAGGACCACTCATATATGCAGCGATCTCATTCGGCTTTTACCCCTCCCCCCTCCCTGGGGCGGACAACTAATTGTCACCCCCTAGTGGCACTCCCGGCCAGAGCCGAAACTCGTGCGACCCAGTGGAATCGAACCCCGGTGGCAGTAGGCAGCGTCGGACATTCTGCCACTGCACCACCAGGGAGGCCAGCTCCATTTCTTTTATGAATAAGAGATTTAGGATGAGAACACTGATGCTGCATACCCCACACAGTCCCTCTTGGGTAAGAGTCTCTGCACACTCACCATTACCCACAACACAGCATTTACTGGCAATCCATCAGGGAGAGGCAGACTGGGCCAGGCACTGGTCACTGTCACTGTCACTGTGAACAAAAATATTCTACAACGATCACTCCAGTACAGATAAAATCATTTTCAGAAGACAGTCAAACATTTAACATTTTTAATTCAATTGTTTATTTAACAATTAATTAAATACATTAATTGCCCCATAGTTAGCAAAACTGCTCAATTTCATTGCAGGCCACAGCAGTTAAGCAGCAATACACAATATATCACATTTTAAATCATCGCAATATGAAACAAGTTGCGTAACTCCAGGCCAAAACTATATTTCTAAGCCATTCATTTTCAATGGGATGCACATTTTCCATCATATTGAGGAAAGTGACCATTCAAATGCTGAAAAAAGGCTTGGGCCCTGTTATTTGGTGTTAATAAACACCTGTTATCAAGGAATTAAGCAATCAACTTAAAAGTCAAACGTAAAAATAAATATTGAACTACAACTCCCATGAGAGTGCAATATTTCATAGGTGACCGGTGGGACCTAGAGTTGTAGTCTAATTTTGTACTTATTACATTGATCACCCAATTCCTTCATAAAAGGGTTTGCTGATCACCAAATAATTCAAGGAATTAACCCTCAGACATTTTTTATCCAATATTTTAATCCTTATTCTTTTTTGTATGATGAAGGAAAGTTTGCATGTCATTGGGCTGTTGATAAGACAGTGCCAACTTTACTTTCTCAGCATATTAGGGACATGCACAAAAAATATTCACCCATACTATGGTCCCTCAGTCAGCCTTTTGGTCCGCCCATCTCCACCAGTGACGATTGTTAGTAGAAAGCACTCCTCAGGGTCCTCAAAATACCACAACCGTTTCCCAACCAAATTTAATGAACGGTCTCTGCAGGGATCATAGCTGGCTTATCTTATTGTCATATCTGCTATTCACAATTAGGCTTTACCTTAATTGATGCTTCCATTACGCCCAGGGCGCTAATGTAAATTACCAACACATTACAGGGAGGCAATTAAATTGCAAGGCCGCTTAATTGCTGCTTTTTGTGACACAGTTGTTAAGCAGGCCCACAACTATAAACTAATAATCCCCCCGTATTCCCTTTCCCTTTTTAATCGCTCTACTCTTTGTCATGTGATTAGGGTAGTAGCGTTGGGGGGTATCTGAATCTGTGCTCTGGAGATTGATAGCAGAGAGCGAGCAGCACAGAGGAATGTTGAGCTCCAGCTCCCCCCCCCCCCCCAAACCCCCAATTTACACGTCCTAGGCAGGTCATCTCTTCATGTTCACTTTGAAAACACCCTGACATCCAACACAAGCATTCCCACATTCCCATCAGCAAGCCACATCGCACACATCAGGCCCAAAGTACGGACCTCCCTCCATTTTAAAATGCAAATGTGCCTGTTTGAAAAGGCCTCGGGAGTCATGCTATGAGAAAATTAAGCCTGGGGAAATTTTTTGGTTTGATTGTACCAAGGATTCATACATAAGCTTTTTAAGGGCCATTGACTTTGTTGACTGTTTAGAAATGTCCAACCAACCACTTTCCCTGGATACAGTTAGATGTACATGTTGCGTGATAATTGAAAGGTAAACTAGTGGTGCGTTTTCAGTTATGGGTAAACAGTGAGTATCCAAAAAGCATTTATAGAAGATTTGTACTTTCGCATTTCTGTCATATGTGTCTCTCTGAATTAACAACATGATTGCATGTTTATGAAACGAATACCTGATCTCACAGACATGGCTGGTCTCATTCTCACTGTAATTATTATCTCAGGAAGGTTGTGCTGCGCTCGGCTGTGTACTGTTTATATACACTGGCCTCGGTAATTACTTGGCGAAGACACTGCCTTAGAGGTAAACCAAGTAACTGATTCATTTGAACATAAAATGGCCCAAGCAACAGCCCATGAGGCACATACTTCCCATGTAGATACTCTGTCAGGAGCCTGTGGCTTTGAATAATCTGCTTTAAACTGGAGTTTTAAGGTTAAAAAGTACCTTGGGTGGCTGGTTGGGAAAAAAAAAACTCAGGGAAAGTGTTTGCCTGGACGTATCAAGCATTGTAATGGCCTATGGTTTGGCGTGTGCTTGGCACTTCTAACCTTATCATTGTGTATCATTATTTTTAAGATCCTTATCCAAAATTTCAATCTTCAATTAGACATGCTAAATGATGATGATTTAATTATAAACCAAACTACTAATTGTTTTTCCGTTGCACCTGTAAAAATGCACAAAGAGTTAAAGCATAAGTCAAGATAGTGTGATATCGCCCTGTGTGCCAAACCCTGCTGGCTGTGACACCTCATTTACCAAATCAACATAAACAATAGGCAGTTCACCATCAGGAAAAGGGCTGTTACTCGTAATAGCACGTGAAATAAACAAACAGGATTGGGTCTATAAGGAGTGGCTACACAAAGAGTGTACGGTTACCTCTTCTCCTCATGTTTGTCAGAATACAGAGGTGACCCCCACAATGCACGCATTGTCTCCATTGTATGCACGGTCATGCAGCCCTGTGCTTTATCACACTGTCTTGTCATTGTGCATTCTGAGAGCTTTTCTATTCACCATCTCTCTGTCATGCTAGACCACTCCAGAAAAACAAAATAACAATTGTCCTCAGTCAGAACGTGAGACCAGCCTAAATGCTATGATGTAAGTGATCGTGTTGATGACAAAGTGTACCAAAATGTACCCAGTGCACAATGCACAAATGCACAATGAATCACAACAGGGATCGATTCCTGCTGCCGGACAGGGCCAGGTGACATTGGTGCGAGGTGTACTTTTTGCAACGCAAGATCCTACCCATCTCTCTTAGCGAGAAAGTCAGAATGTTACTTTCGGACAGTTCCCCAAGTTACAGGTGTACATGCTGACACATGCAAAATCCCTCTCTGTCTTTTTTCTTTCTTAAAGATTCCAGTGAACAATGTGAAACGCCCTGTCTAAACCGCAGACGTCAGGAAACCGACCGAGCAAACCAAGACTTGTTTGATCACATGGTTCCACCACCACCCTTCCCCCGCCAGCTTCTAAACACACACCTTAACCAGCAACAGAAATGCCACTTGTCAATCAATTTGCCGCCTGCAGGCCTGGGCGGTCCCAGACCTGTGTGTGCTGAGGGGCGGGGGGGGGATCTGTGGGGATCAAGTGACAGGACTGGAGCAATGACCATTTGATCTGTTGCAAGCACAGGGGGCAAGAGGCACTGGGCATTGTGCTTCCACAGGACATGTACCATACAGGTATCACACGAGGGTCGGGATTGAGCAAAAGGGTCACTCTGAGAGGCCTCTCCATGCGTGGCGCTGTCCGGGAAACACTCGAAAATCCTGACATCACATGTCTAAAATTCAAGGCCCAGGACTCTGGGCGAATACCTAGCACAACGTCGCTGTCAACTCCACGGCGTTGGCAAGCTGCCCACACACTGCTGAGCAGACGGCCTGCCCGGAGATGGAAACAAGAAGTGGAACAAGTCAAACATTAGTAACGATCCATAAAGCTCTGCCATGGCCTCAGGCACATTCACTTTCTGTTCATTTATTCACACCCACCATCTCCCCTTTGGTAATTCCAGCACTACAATGCTGATAATTAAAAATATCCAGTCTTCAAAAGTAAAGCCTTGTTGGATCCCATCCTGTTGTTTCTGTGTAGAAACTCTTTGATACCTTCGCTGTAGCCACAATACGCTGAAGCTATTTGTGCAGCAAATTAGATTTTAACATTTGTTGTGCAACTATGGTGACTGCGCGCACAAACATGAACAAGCCCAGTGCTGATGATGATACTGATTGTACTGATGAAAATGTTGTTTCAAAAGTGTGACAAAAAAACTGCACCCACACAGTAACTGAGGCAGCTGTTCCTCACAAAAAGTATGCAAAAAAAAAAAGCCCACCAATGTTATTTGCTCATTTGCAATTTTCTGTTTATGCTCCCAGAATTCCCTCCCTCACAACCAGGAAATGGAAACAACAGAAAAGCAAACAATCAAGTCTGTTAATCTCTCTGATACTGACACACAACCCAGTCAAAGAGATACTTTAGCACTTTGATGTCACTACAATGGTACAGAAAGGTTCAAAATATGTCTGCTTGTGGTAAATATGAGAACTGGATTAAATGGTTAATTTAACATTGTTTTTAAATACCACAAATTGTTTAAATACCACTCATGGAATGAGGTTGTACGTGAGAACGTTACAACTAATTTACGAAATGACGTATGCAAATCAGGTAATTAATATATCTAGTCAAATTAAATTGGCTCTGGTCACAATTGTCAAAAAGTGAAACTATTGGCTGAAATATCTTCCTGTGGTCTAGTTTAATGGTAATGTTTCTGTCTTGGGGCAATTAGGGCTGCCATAGTTAACACCACAACTCTTTTGTGCAGCTTTTTGTAGCTCTTATTGTTAGTTAATAGCGTCGTTGAATTAGCGTAGACCAATTCAACTGTTCAACTGGCAGCACGTGGGTCAAATGCGGGCCACCATAGACACTCTTGGCCCATTGATCATTGCGAAGAAAAAAAATACTATTCAAATGTATCAAAAGTTGTGAATATGTCCAGATCTACAGCTGCCAGCATACCACCCACTAGTGACAGAATAATAAGTCATAGCTGTGCATTTAGATGCCATTTTAAGAAGGCATCCACTACATATGCACAATACATCTTATTCATACATTGTAGTAAAAAGTTTTAAAAAGTTTGGCCCGCATGCAACATAAAAAAATAAAAAATCTCGTAGTAGTTGAAGAACATTGGCGTGGCCCTTTGTGAATTAGTCATAAAACTTCCTCATTCCTGAGCCTCATTTACATACTACCTTTCTTGTTTTTGCTTTGACACCCAATAAATCTATATGCAAATCGATAATTGCATATTTGTGAACTGTCACACAGTGTCACTGCCAGCAGAGAATGCTTGTTAATTGTGACTTTGCGTACTTTGCGTGAATCCAGCATCTTTGTGAATTTTGGAGTGTGTCTATATGTGAGGATTCAGTCCAGGTCAGACAAAACTAAAAGTGGTGACCCTAGAGAATCTCACTCCTGTAAGCATTTAACATGTAGAGGAGAAGCTACGTGCATTCAGCTAACCTTTGACAAACGAACATGGATGAGATGACACAGTTGGTTTTGGGGAATAAACAGGTCTGTGAAGAGAGTGATCTCTGATAATGACCAAGCCATGTAACCCTGAGGAGAGATGCAGGAAAATGCCAGAGTCAAACAGCCAGGACAGCACACTCGCCAAATGAATGAATTTAGTACAGACAGGCATATGACAGTCCCTCAGGTAGAGAGAGGGAGAGATGGAGGGAGAGAGAGTGAGAGAGAGAGAAAGGTGCCTGGTGAGATGCCGTCGCGTAGCCCCTTGCAATGAAGCGGTTAAAAAGATTCCGCTCCTGCGCCACAACTCCCTCCAGCGCATGCAACATTGCATCACACACTTTGCTTGTAAACAGGGCCGTCTTGTATTTCCTGTTGCTTTGCACGCCACCCTCCTGGCAGCCCCAGACAGACTTCTCTGCAATAACATAGTTGAGGTGGAGCCCACAAAAAGGGTGGTGGGGGAGGGGGCGGCGGCGGCAGAGAGAAGGTGGCTTTGACGAGAAGGCCTCCCTCTCCATTCTGGCTTCCGAGCACCTCCACAAAACCACAACCTTAGGCCCCCGAAACAACAGGCGTTCCCCTTCACCCCTGCTGGTTTCCATAGCACGGTTAAACAAATCATGTTAAAAATGCACACAGACTCCAAGTCTGACGTGGCTGTGCACGGTTGTGTTGAGGACAACTCTACCGCTTGTGACCATGGTTACGCAGAGGTGTTTCCATGGCGATTGCAATATAGGCTGCAATTTACCTGTTCATTTACATTGACAGAATTTCTATTTTCGATCATGTCCAATGGTTTAGAGAGTAACCGAAAATAAATAATGCATCCAAAAACATCTATTCACAACACCTCAGCTGTAAATTCGCGAAACCGTCAGACAATCAGTCAGACAAAACACTAAAACCACAAATACAGTGAGGCACTACGGCTACGGAAAACAGCTGCCTGTGTGCTAAGATTTGTTTTTAAGGTTGAGCTGTTATCCTGCTGCCTGTTAATCCTCAGCAGACAACTTTGTGAAGATGATGGTGTGAAAGGGCAACTGCACTCTGATAGAAGCATGAGGACAGTGTCTTTGCCTTCTCCCGTGTTGCCCATCAAACCACTGATGCAGGGCCTCCGATAGTGTAGCGGTCTAATGCATCAGTATTGGCTGGTCCTTTATGAGTGTGAGCTGCCTATCACGGTCGCGGTTTGAAACCCGACTGTACCAGACCGGCCCTGGTGGGGAGCCCCGATTGGGGGCAGCGTTTGGCTGTCTGCCCCAGGGGGAGGAGGGAGGGAAAGCTGGTACAAGCTCGCCAAGGAGTGGTAGGGCGACCTCTTAAACAGGGTTGGCCGAGTTCCGTCTCAGAGGAGGCAAACATTGCCTCAAGGTATTAGCTCGTCCCGCGGAGGTGGGCGGTGAGTTTGTGGGGGATGCGTTTGCCATGCCCCCTCCCACATGAAGCACCTCTCCATGGTCCCTCAGAATGTTGGCCAACAGACAAACCGGTTCACAAGAGCAGGTGGCTCATTCTGGGGGAAAGACAAGCTGGAAGCGTCAGAGGGATTCACCCTGAGCCTCTGCCTTAATGCTACAGTGTTGTTTTAGGAAGAGGGAAGTCAGTAAAGATCCCCTGCTGGGTCTCCAGCACCAGGACACTGTATATATGTCCCATTTTATAGCATTTGAAATGCAAATGATGCCTTAACATGCACTAGGCATCGAGAGGGGCTGTGCATAGCAGTGTGACTCAAACTACGCAAAAATGGAAAACAGTATGTACTAAAGTGGACCGATATGGGCTTTTTTCAAGGCCGACGCTGATATCAATGTTTAGGTGAGCAGGGCAGCCGATTGGCTGATTTATTTTCTATCTTCCCCTTAGTTAAAAAAAGGCTCAAAACATCATGTTAGCATTTTATTGCTTGTGAGAATTCACAAGAGAGTTCACACCAAATAATGCAATTAGATGTAATGGTGTAATGATGTCTTCGTGGGTTTCCTCCGGGTACTCCGGTTTCTCCCACAGTCCAAAGGACAAATGAGTAATTATAGGATATTCATCATGCTATCAATCGATCAGCCAAACACTCTGAATGTCACAATTTTGACAATGATCCCATGCATTACCCCAAAATCAACCAAGAAATGGTTGACTGTCCACAAAATTATGGTTTTGCAACAGCCATCTCAGTCTCCAGATTTGAACCTGATCAAAAATGTGTGGTTTTAATTGAAGAGGGCAGTTCACAAGTGCAGACCGAATGATCTGGAGGATCTTGAAAGAATCTGTGTAGGAATGGTCAAAGATCCGCCACAATGTATTCAGCAGTCTCATAAAACACTATAGAAGATGACATTTATTTAAAATATTTATTGCCGTTGTGAGTAATTGTGCCACATATCGTTTTTGAGCATACAGTATGGCTCATTACCAGCATTGTTTATTTTATAAAGCTTTTTTTCTCATCTTTATCAAGGGTGTGAATAATTTTTAGAACTGACTGCACATGACTGTGAACTGTAAGTGAAATATGCAGGACTAAGGATTCGATCTCCTCTTCTGGATAAACAAACAGAGCAGGCTGCATCCAGTTCCAGCACAATGTATCAAGGGAAAGTGCCAATGGTATTTGCAGGTCAGCAATCTTAATGCGTCCAGAGGAAGGAAAGGTCAGGTGAGACAGTGATAGAGAGGACATCAAAGGACTGCAGTTCACACAGAGCTTCAAGCGTATAATTACTCTTCTAACAAAACCAAGAAGCTGCAAGAGAAAAAAATGTGTTTAAAAAATAACAGAATCTGAGGCTGCTCTCTCTCTCTGCTCCTCTTATCTCTTCTGTAAAAAAAAGGTCCCAAACATCAAAAGGAGCAGAACATATTTACCGAATATGGGGTCTGAAGTACCAGGCACCAAAGGAAAAAACCCCACATGTTTATGTGTCAGGTCCCACACCTGTTCCACACACAGACGACCATCTCCAATCTTTCAGACCATTAAAACGTGTCCAGAAGTCCATTTCACTCACAAAAGGTTACCAGTTCCACAGACCTGCCATGGCAGGCACCCATGCCTCTCTGATAAAGACCAAAAGCTTAACGTTGCAGTATTATGCTTCCAGGTGGAGAAATTCTTACAGCCATGTTTTTAAATGTGAAATATTCCCCTGCTTGAATCATCACATCATCATTTATACAACAGGGCAACCCAAATTGCCCAAATATGAACATTTCAGTGTGGCACCGGTGTCATGTAATTACCATGACAAAGCTTCTTTGTTACAATGTTATGTGTCTGGTGATAAGATTCAGTACTGGGGCTTGTGGATTTTTTGACGTTGTTCCTTCTCAATCAATAATGCACTTGCAAAGTATGCATACACTTACTTGAGGGTAATCTCTATTTGTTACTTTTGGAAGCTCATGTTGTGCTGTGTCAGTTGTGCTGTTTGCACTTTAGTGCCTTAATTAATCATCATTTAACATCACATCAATAGACATAAAAATAGACCAAAGAAATATTGAAAATAAATCTATCACAGCTGAAAACAAAACAAAATATGACGCTGTAGAACATTGTTATAGCGATTGTGGCTGGTTTAGCTGCCTCTGATTACTTGGCTACGGTGGGAGGTGAAGACTCCGCCTGTGACAACGGGTCAGGTAAGCATACTACACAAACGTCCGACGCTGCCCACTACAACCGGGTTTGATTCCACCAGGTCGCACCGGTTTTAGCTCTGGCCGGGAGTACAACTAAGGGGCGGTAATTGGCTGTCCCAATTAGGGAAGCCGATACGAGCTCGCTGCGTATACGAGTGCCCCTAAGCCGATACCAGCTCGCTGCGTATATGAGTGGCCCTGTGCCCGCATACCAGAGTTACGGTGACGGCCTGGCGGGTTCCGGCCAAGAATATGCAGTGCTCCGCGCATGTCTCTGCCAGTTTCAGGACTACAGCAGCAAGCTCTCAATATGAGGGAGGGGATAATTCACATGAAAAAGAGGGTATAATTGGTTACTAAAATGGGAAAAAAACTGCAGAAAGAGAAAATGAGTAATGAGTGCTTTCCTCCCCTACCAGTGCTCTCCTTGGTGATGCGTGGCCATGGCCATAATTAAATATAGCCCAGGGTCAGGCCCACACCACACGTACAGTGGGCATTGAGCGGAGGCCTAGTCCAAGGGCATTAAAAAGGGCCCTCCCGAGTCCCTTTCTAAGTCCCGGCGTGGCCCTCCCTCCTCAGACGCCAGAGAGGCGCAGCCTGTAATCGAGGAGTGGCCGCAGCGCACAGTCACGGATATAAATACTCATTTCTCCAAGCCTTGTCAAAATAAAGGCTGTGCTGTAAAAAAAGAAACAAGGGGGTTTTAAGTGTCCTGCCTACTCTGGCTCTATTTTGAGTTGCGACTAGCTGCACCTATCCTGAAAACCTCTGCTGCTTAAAATACTGCAAGCTCACTCACCAAAGCAAGAGCGCACACTGACTTTTAGGAAGAAAGAAAGTACACTACCGGTCAAAAGTTTTGGAACACCCCCATTTTCCAGTTTTTACTGAAATTTAAGCAGTTCAAGTCCAGTGAATAACCTGAAATGGTACAAAGGTAAGCGGTAAACTGCCTACGTTTAAAAAAAAAGTTTATGTTACCAAAAACTGAAAAATAATGTCAAAAAAATTTATTAAAAAAGGCCCTTTTCAGGGACCAAGTAATGGGGTAACATGGGTTAACAGTCACTCTGTGCAAGTCGCCGACTCTGAATCCAGCAAAAGAGCCCCAGACCATCACGCTTCCTCCTCCATGTTTGACAGTTGGTGTCACACAGTGAGGAACCATCCTTTCGCCTACTCGACGGCCTACAAAAACCTTTCAAAATTTTGAAATTCCACATTTTCTTCCAGTCTTCAGTAATCCACTGGCGGTGCTTCATGGCCCAGGCAAGCCTCTTTTTCTTATTTTGCCATCTTAGCAATGGCTTTACTGCCACTCGACCTGTCAAACCTGCAGCTCGAAGTTTTCTCTTCAGTTGAAACTGAGACTTACTTCAACCAGTGTTAACCTGTGCTTCAAGCTGTTGTCCTGTGAGCCGCCTATCACGCAAGCTGTTGACTCTCAGAAACTTGTCTTCTGATTTTGTTGTGGCTTTGGGTCTGCCAGACCTCTTCCTGACAGAGTTTCCTCCAGTTTGCCTTTTGATGGTGTAGGAAACTACTCATTGCCAAAAAAATTATATTATTTTACAGTTTCTGGTAACCTAAACTTTTTTTTAACCTCTGGCAGCTTACCTTTGTACCATTTCAGGTTGTAAACTGGTAAATGGGGGTGTTCTAAAACTTTTGACTTGTAGTGTATATCTGAATTAATTTTTTTCCTCCATTAAAATCGGATGAGCTTCTCAGTAGTATTTTAAATTTTCGACCGGATTCACAAGGTGTGTTCAAGGTTGCGAGTAGTCAACACGTCATGAGCTTGTGATGTCATGAAGTCTCACAGCCACCTTGAGGATGTTTCTGCATCAAACGCCTGTCAGCTTTATGGCGATTTTTATTTTGTGCGTTGCGTTAAAAATTTTATTAAATCGGCACCGTTATCGGGGTCCATCCTGCTAAGAGCATATGGCAACTGCATTCACTGAAAACATCTTATTTTGATCTGCCCGGCGATGAAGGCTAACAAGTGAAAGCACAACGGAGAGCCCTCGCTGTGAGGAGCAGGAGAGCCACAGGGCCTGTCCAGCTAACTGTAAAACAGCAGCGTGGAAGAGACTGTGCTGACGTAAGGCCGAGTGTCCTGTCCTTCCCCTGACAATGCCCCACCCTGCCCATAGCGCCCTGGGAAGAGGAATGCGAGAGCGTGGATACACAAGTCATAGGCACCATTCACTTTTCAATGTGCTGTTTCCGCAGAGACTGAGTTTTCTGTGAGTCTGTGTGTGCCAGCATCATGTTTGATTTGACTGGCACCAACTTCGTTGCTGGTTCTGATCAGCCCACACATCTGTCTGCCTTTCCAAAGCATGATAATTCTGCCAAGAATCACCCGCCCGCAGTCACACAGCAACCTGCCTACGATCTGACCATTATTCCGCCCTGGTTAGTACTGCATCCATACATAATGTCTTTAAAGGATACCGAGGACTGCTTTCTGATAAGGGCATCAGTGGTTGGTCCACCTTAATAAGTATTTGACATGAATACCTAATGTTTCTAGACAAAAAAAATCAACACATCTTTCACAATGAAAGCGTATATCTGTGCTCATCAATCACGTTCCAGTTGTAAATGGTTGATACATTACTCATGTGTGTCAAACCAGATTCCTACCCTGGGGTTTTCCTTTCTCACAGAACCACTCTGTCTTTTTAATAACCCAGATAGTATATAGCCATGGGTCAAATTTTGTGTCAGTTAAATATTTGAGACAAAAGTAGTTTGTCACCCTCTTGTGTTACAGGTTTGGATTGCTTGTCAAAACATATTCTTTTTGCAAAACGTTACTTTTTGGACACCTGAGGCTGTTCTTTTGACAATATCCCAAGCTTTACCATCAGTCATTTTATTATAAACATCTGATAATTCCTGGAAAACCCATTATGAACATGAAAATTAAATCCATGAAATCCATCAGCAAGCAGAAACAAAGTAGATGGGTTTAAAGTTTTCACTGAACAGCCCACGGTGCCCTTTAAAATGTGCCAGAGAAAGAGCATGAGTCACTTTGCACAGAGCCGACGTTCATCGAATTGAAACCTGTAGGGTCTCTACTTGAAAAGAATCCTGTATTTGACTATATTTGACCTTTTCACTTAACTGCCAAAAGGTCAATGTTCGTCAAAGGCCTGCTGCAGAACATCGTTCACAGAAAGCAATTCTGACTACAGTGGCAGTAAATGAATTTCCTCCGTTAAAGAGCATCAAACACAGCAGCTGAACTCAATGTGTGCAATTACGTCTTTACCAGTGGCACGGCCATGATGGCAGGAAACACGACTCGGCTCCTCTTCGAGCGTCCAAGCTCTCCTTGGGGGAAATAACATAACTAAAATGTCGGGTTAAACACCTTATACAGTAGGTTTACATGTCAAACTGTTTTAGTGAACCTCCCTGCCCGCTGCCCTGCACGCCCCACATATGCAAGATGCAAGATGGCTGAGCGTAGCATGACTGGGCTCCATCGTGAGTAAGCAGAGCATCTGCGCACAAAATGGCAAAACCTTTATGCGCACATGCACATTGACACACTCACCCAAACACACCCAAACACACACACACGTGTGCATGCATACATGCGCAATGCACGCGCACCCACATACTCTCATAAATGCACGTGCACACGCAACAATCACAAGATTGTCATGAAAGGGAGGGGAAAAGCAGGGTAATCTGGGGCCGTATATCTGGGCTCTAATGCTGCTGTCCCACTTTTGGCCGCGCGGCGCTTGTTTCTGCAGCACGTAGACAGACTGCGCACACACATGGGAGCCCCCCCCGCCGTCGTCTGGGAGACAGGCAGGCACGGGAAAAAGGCTGGGACAGGAGGAATGCTCCAAGCCCCGGAATGGTGTTCCGACTTGTCCCAGACTTCATGCCGTCACCACTGGGGTCTGTGGCTAGACCTCCCTGTGCCAGACCTACTGGCTCCAACACCCACCCCGGCCAGTTGGGCTGCAGCTCAGGGCCCATAATTAGCAAGCACGCCTCCGTTACCCCCCACCCCCCTTCCTCTACCGCAGCACTCCAAAATACTACAGCAGGAACACTAGGGGGGGGAAAAAGAGAGGGCAGCTATTCCCACATTTTTCATTCGATTGTTTTGAATAATATTGCCGTGGGGGGGTGTGTGCACAGCTAGATAAGCACTTTGTGTGAGCCCATTGAAGGCTCTGGTACATGAGGTGTGGACTGGACAATATGCTCATGACACTTATATTGCAAAAGGATTAAATGAGCATTGTACTGTTTTTTTTAACATAATCAAAAGGATAATGGCACAGAATAAAGCAATCTGGAACAAGAAACCCATGTTTTGTTATGAATATGGGCACAGCTGTGGGGTGTTGTCAGGCGTGACGCAAAGTACAAAGTGATATGACACGGGTTGTCATTCCACGTCGCTTTTATAAAATGGATCCATCTAAAGATATATCCGTATAGACTCAGAAAAGAGGAGACCATTTTTGAATAGGACATTTTAACAAAGTATGAGGTGTGTTCTCACGGTAGCAAAGCTATTCGGTCACTAAGCAACAAGAGTTCAATTTCTGAACTTGGCTAGGATTCACGCAGAATCTCATTTATTTTGCCGTTCAACGTTGTTTTGAAGTTTGCAATGGCAATTGTTTTCCCTGAGCACCAATAAGTGAAACATTCGACAGCTTACAATATTTCATACCTAGGATGTTAATGTTAGTGGAAGGCGCACTACTATTGACACAATGTAGATGAACACTATCGGCACTCTCAGGCAATGTGGCTGACCAATCCTCGTCCAGGACCAGAACGATGACTCTGACTTGTGTTCGTCTGTGTTATGGCCAGGACCTGATACGCAGAATGTGCCTGGGAAACACTACACCCTGGGAAAAGAAATAAAAGCCAGACACATCAACACAGTTTCACCATTCTAGCCTTAAGTGGATTAAAACAGGAGTCGTCTGTTGGCATGGGACGTACAAACACATAACAACAGCTATCAATGTATACGTGACAGAGAGCTGAGTGCTACAGGGAAAAATGGGGTGGATTTGCAGAGAATCTGACAACCTTGAAGGATGAGAAGGAGAGGTGGAGCATTTGTCATTCTGAAAAATTGATGCCAGGCATCCTTTTGTTGACCTATACTGGCATAATTCCACGGGCGGGGGGGTAAAGATGTCTATACAACTTAGGCTGAGACCACACTGTAGACATGGCAGTGATCTTTTTCATTCCTCTAGGAACCCACCTCTTGCCCGGGCAGGTAAGAATGCAAAGGATTTGCTGGGGTGCCATTTGGGAGAAGAAGCCACAGAGGCAGCCGGTGGGGTTGTTTGTGTGGGGGAGGGGACTCGGCTCTACAATTTAGAAGGATTTAAGATGCTTAGAGAGGCAGACGAGACAGAGACAAAGAGAAAGAGATGGGGTGGGGTGGGGTGGGAAGTGTGTTCCTGGGAGAAATATCTGTGGCTGGAGCCATCTCACCTCCTGCATCCTGCATCGCCAAGCTGGGGAGAGGGTGTGATTCAATTCAGGGCCAGAACAATGTTTTCCCCATTGGGGCCACAACGCAATTGTTTTTCACAGAGAGGTTCAGGTCTGAGTAGAAATAGTCCCAACATTAGGCTCTCACACCACACCACGCCACTGTCTTCCACAAGCACAGTGTCTCTTATAGTTTTTCATTGTCTTTTTCCAGATCACGTCTGTGCTGTTTATGACAGACATGATTTTGTAGCCAAGGATGAGCCCTTTCTCAGTCCAGCATTCTGATATTTTGTGGCTGATAGTTTAAATTAAATTGTTTTCTGACAACTACAGCAAGCCAAACCCAGAGGATTGGCATATTAGGTGCACTGTACACCTAAATATTGGCAAAACAGGTAATGTCTCAGGTGTTTTTTGCAACGTCAAATACAATACACTGACACCATAATTGGCAGGCAGCCCAGGGCAGCTACCCCAGTTTGTTTCTCAATCGTCTCTCAATGATTCTCATCATGAGACCCAAAAGTGATATATAGGATGGAATCACTAATGTGCTAGTGTGGATTGGCTAACATTGCAGTAGACTCAAAGTTATAACATTACTGGTGATCTGCTCATTTACAGGTACCAGTTTTGAGCTGGCGCTCTGCAGATGAATCAATCTTTAGAGATTGAGGCCTGTGATCAAGTAATATAATCTCTTGCAAGCTCTGTAATCAGCAGAGTAAAACATCCATTTTAAATAGGTAGTATTAAAATAAGCGCAAAAACATGGCCATTTCTACTGTTTAAATAGGTAGTGACAAATGGTGACAATTTCGGACAGCAATCTAGAATTAAACATTTGCTACCAAACTGGCCATAAAATGCTTTTCCAAACACAACAGAGCTAGTGTTGATGATGAGTGTAAGTAAATATACATCTAGCTGACAAGGAAGTATTTACACCCAATCTAAAACAAAGAGGTATTTACATCTCATCTAAAACATGGAGGTTTATAAGATCTAAAAAGTTTATAAATCTGCTTGATCAAAATAAGTGACATTTCAGTCAGAAGTTTTTACTTTTAAACAATAACAAACTAGTTTTATATATATCAGACTTGAAGGAAAAGCAGAGACATATAAAACGTCTGCCAATTTGATCCACAGACCACAGAGAAATCCCTAAAAAAAAATAATGTTGAAAAAGTATAGCATTTTTTATCAAGGAGATTTATAAACTTTTTAGATCTTATAAACCTCCTTGTTTTGTTGTGAGATAGGCTTTGTTGGCCTCATAGTATCTGTCTAGCAACTCTAAAAACAATAGCTTTATGGTACCACTTGAAATGAGTTAATACATCTGTGGCACCTGAAAAGGCATGAATATGGTTTATTTTATCAGTTCCTCAGTGGCTGCAATCATTAAGAGAAACTGGCCCACAAAAACAGAAGTAGCCACAAACACCAGGCAACAGCACACAAGTCATGGACACAAAACGTTTTTAATGTTTTTTTAACTTTTAAACAATAACGAACTAGTTTTATATATACTGTATATCAGACTTGATGGAAAGACAGAGACATACAAAATGTCTGCCAATTTGATCCACAGACCACAGAGAAATATCAAAAAAAAATTATGCTAACAAATAAATTGCTGCTACTCTTACAGTCAGTGGTAAAAGCCCTTGAGAGAAGTCGAGTCCAGTGGTGATGCAGGGGGTCAACGGGCAGGACAGTGGATGCAAAAGCCTCACCAAGCTTCCTCCAGACTTACCTCATCCTTTAAAGAGCAATGGGGCAAATTACACTCTGGACAGCCTGGTTCTTTTTCCGTTTTTTTTTTTTTTTTTTTTTTTTTTATTTTTTTTTTTTTACATACACCGGATTACAGCACTGTAATTTCCTCTGCAGCAAGGCTGCCCAAAATAACCCCAACCTCCACAACGCGGCCCAACACTGGGAGCCATTAAAGACAAAGAGTTCAGCCTCCTCTATGCGGCCCAACACTGGGAGCCATTAAAGACAGGAAGTTCTAGCTTGGAGGTCTTCCTGGGTGGTTCACTCCAGGCTTCTCCCCACAACCCCAATACCACGACCACCCCGAATCTCTACCCCAAATGTGCACACACCAGACAAGAGTTCTGGACACAGACCAAACCAAGACCAGGGGGAGAAAAAAAAAGATACACCTTTAGATTCTAGACTGCCTGAAAATCTATCAGAATCACTATGGATGATCTCAGTGAAGAATCTAGTGAGATCTGGTCTCATGAGAAAATGATAGTTACTACAGATTAAAGCTGGAAGCTGGAAGCAGAGATCCTTGTAAGGGTGTGTGGTCGTACAAATCAGTGTGCTTTTAGTTGCATTGGGATTTTTAAACTCTGCCAACTGTTTAATTTAAATGAACAATGTTTCGAGTTAATTGTGGAGTGTTATTCCAAATCCATTTCCCACATATCAGACTGCCATGGAATTGATTGTCTTACAGTTAGTAAAGGTCTTATTATTATTATTTTTAATCATTTTACACATTTTCACTTCTGTCATTTAGAAAATAGACAAGAAGAGAGAGCGTAACTCATGAAGGTATTAGTTTGCGGCTCCCAAGTGGCTCAGTCAACATTAAAGGCACTTGTCATGTCTACAGGCCAAAATGGAAAACTTGTTCCAAATGTTTGATTCACTAGGCTAAAGTGGCATTTTATTTTTAGCTGTCTGGTGATTGGTGATAAATGTTGTTCACATTTTATCTCTAGAGCTACGTCTTTCTGCGTATGATTAAGCCCTGTAAGAATTGGTATTTATGTGCATTTTTCTATAATATATCGATTGATATTGTCCTGCACTTATCCCATGATCTACTGATTCTTGACGCAACATTCGTGTCGGGCCTAGGCTGCAATCCCATTGCAGCCCTCTACAGTCGACCACTTCTTTTAACTCTGCAATCCACCAGCTTGTGCTCCATGAAGTGATCAGCGTCCAACCAACAATCCAAGGTGGTTATTTTGTGTCCTGTGCAACTTAGTCTCTAAAGAAATTTCAGTATCAAAGAAAGATGACAACCAAACTGATTTTAAATTGATAGTGGACCCTGCCCAGCCAATCACTATAGATTTTTTAGAGGAAGTCAAGCCACCCAATAGAATGTTTCCTGTATGAATTTAACTGAGTTTGGGAGTTATACCCAAAAAGCTGCAGCCCTGGTGGTTGGGCACAACCACATAAAATAAAGCACTTTTCTTCACACAACAAACCTATAAAAAGGCATCATAACAGGGCATTCTCAGAACATGTGCATGAAGGGATCTAGCACACATGCACCTATCGCAAGCTTTTAAATTTTCATTTTAAACCAATGACAAGGAATCAAACAACCCTATGGGCAAATGCAATACAATATTGACTGATATTGCATTTCAGAAATAAATGCATTTTATACATTTTAAAAACTATGATATAACATGCTAATCCCAATTTACACTACAAGGTGCTGTGATGTTTTCCCCATCAGAAAAGAGATTCACAGAATATATTATTTGGATGTAAAAATACCCATCTAATCAGTTTAAAAAAGCAGGTTTTTGAAAATGAGTTTTCTTGTTTGTTTAAGGGTTTACTCCGGAAAGGGTGGTGGTTTCAAGATACAAAAAGAAACAAAGACCAAGGACATCACAGTCAACTATAACCCTTAACAAAAACATCTGAGAGATGCAAAGGAGAGGCAGTGATAATATAAATGTGCAAATACAAAACATTTACTACAAGGTTGGTCAAACAAATATGGCTGATTAAACACTGCTCGGCCTGTTACAAACCCCTTTTAGTTAGTTGTGTCTGCAGAATTCAGTTTGTTATGGTGTCTTTGAAAGATGTCATGACAGAGGCCTGGTGAATTATGGAGTGGAGATGAAACGTAAACAGGTGTACAAAAAAACACGTGAGTCAACTACTACCTTCCTGTACAGAAGCAACAGCAGGACTCTGAATGTTTCTGCTCTGTATTCATTCTCTTCCAGAATGTTCTGCATTCAAAAAGCATACTGGCTCAACAGACAATCACTGGAACCAACTGATGGCCAATGAACGAAAAACCAAGAATTCCCACTGACCTCCCGTTCATCCTATCCTCTGTACCTTCTACATAATAATCATTTTTCTTTCAACGACCTACAATCCCGCAAACTACTCTATTTATTTTTGAATAGCCTAATTAAATCTCTGCAAAAGTATATCATGCAACAAAAATCCCTATAAATAGCATAGCAAATAGTAGTAAAAATGTTCAACATGTATGTCTCCTTGGTTGGTAATGTGGGCATTAAGACCAAGGCATGACCGATTGGAAAAGCCTGAAGAAGCTTGTGGTTTTGTCAATGTTGTTGCTGCACATTTGACACAATGACTTCAGCATATGAATGAGTTGAATGTTTTCTGTATCACGGAAATATGCCCAACAGTGCCCAAATGTATTGCTTGACCATGGAAATAGATCTTATTGATTCAGTGTTGTGATGGTGGTGTAGTGTATATTGGAGCACTTTGAGCAACATCATATACCTGCCACATGCAATTTCTCTGTCTCTCTCTCTCTCTCACACACACACACACACGCACTCTCTCTCCATCTCTCTTTCTCTCTCACACACACTCTGTCTCTCTCCCTCTCTCCCCTCTCTCTCTCTCATGTGGAATATCGTGGGTGGTACTGGTCCAGCAGAGGGCTCTGTAAATAGCTCAGGAGCGAGCCCTCCATTTGTGAAACCCACATTTCCTTTCCTGAGGTTTGGGCAGAGTCTGTAAGTGCTGTGAAGCAAGCCTCCCGTCGCCATGGGAAACCACAGCGGCTTCGTCGGCCACACTTCAAGGGGACCACAGCAGTGACCAGACGCCCCGACTTCTTGTAGCACCCCCACCCACCCACTCTTTACGTTTGACCTCCTTTAACTGTTTCAAGCATGTTTCAATCATAAGTCACTCCTATGGGCAGGGTTCCCACTAGGGGTGCAAAGAAGACAGGAGAGAGAAGAAGAAGGATCTCCATTTTCCACCTGCAAGTTTGAAGGAAGTGCTGCAGGGCACTGACTGCTAGGGAATCCTTTATTCTCAAACATTTAACGAGTGATGGGAGGGTGAAGCTGCCACACCCAGCAGGTGAGGGGTGCTGTCCTTGCTATATAGTCAGTCCCCAGAGTTCTAAACTAATAAACATGATGAAACATTTAAATTCTTAAAACCAGAAGTTTAGAATGTCCAAAGAACAAAACAATTAAATTACATTTCCGTTTCATCTCGTCTCGCATCTTTGCAAAGTCCGCAGGGGGTCGATGGGGGCAAATCAATTTCAGTTCCACTTACCCGAGACCCGTGGTAGTTATATTGTACCCAGACCTCACATGAGACAAATCAGTTTTGGAGCCGGACCCGTTCGGGTCTCGGATAGGGTCTCAGTCTATTCAGACTGAATAGATTTAATATTCTTTATTAATGGAAGAAGAGAAGAATAGAATATTCTTTATTGCCATGTTACACAAGGTAATTGGAATTATTCTTCCTGCATATCTCTCCTAAGAAAGGTCAGAGCGCAGGGTCAGCCATAGTACGGCACCCCGTGCCTTGCTCAAGGGCACTTCCGGCAGTGCCCCAAGTGAAGTGAACTAGCATCCCTCCAGTTTCCTGTTCGTAGTTTTATCATTTGGCCTTCCTGGGATTCAAACCCAGGGTTTTTGGGTTCAGGTGGACCATCGAAGACTTCTAATTCAAAACATCTCACCCTGATGTTTTCTCTAACCTTGAGAGACATTTTAGTTCAGGTGAAAAGTACCAGGGAAACTCCATGTGGACATTCATAACAAGATAACATTCATCCTGGACCTGGTGATTATATCAGTTTAACACTACAACACTATGCTCTATTTAATAAAAACATACATTATCATAATTTGTCACTTTAACTCGGGAATGATATTACACCGTCATAGGCTGCACCATAGCTCCATCTTAAATATTAAATATTGAACTTTGTGACCAACTAAGCGGTTTCACTTTAAGTGAATGTCTTCATCTACATAGACAGGAGTGCTCCACAGGGCTCGACAGGGTTCAGCAGCAAAGGTGGCGACAGTGTCTGCTGGCCACACATTCGGGAGGGGCAAGCCAGGGTTGCTGGCCAAAGCTCCTGTCCCCTCAGGATCACAGGAAAAAGGGGGGAGACATCCCCTGTCTCGGTGAGATTTTGCCATGGCGGAGACATATGCTCACTGAAGTGGTTTGCCCCCCCACACTCCCCTTGAAATCGGCTGCACACCAAACCATAGCACGTTGGAGCAGCCCAAGTGAAACACCGCAGCGGGGCCCCCAATGCCCTGTGATCTGGTCACGGGCCTTTCTGAGGCCAAACCCCCGCTCGATCGGGAGGAGCCGAAGGGGGGGAAAATCAGACGTAAGGGAATATTTGGTGGGTTGGCAATGCCCTCGTGGGGGCCATGTTTCAGTGCAGACACGAAGCGTGAGCGCCACCACTCTGCCTAGGGAAGTACTCCATCGCCACAGTGCACAGAATTATGCTCACGACGTATGTGTTTGCCGAGCAGCGACAAACAGGGCATTAGATATCCAGGCAAGGGGCAAGAGAAGAAAAAAACAACAAGGGCTGCGTTCATTTCTAGGGACTGTAAGTGCCATACTTCTCTGTCCATTAGAGCACTTCACAACATCTTAAACACAGACAATAACAACCATAAACATGTTGACATCTTCATCATACTCAAGCAAAATGAAGGAGAAGAAGTAAGTACCTTACTCCATAAAGCTCAAACGTGATGACAGTGATGATAGAAATGGCTCTAAAACACAAACTGCAAAATGAGTTGTGAAGCAACACAGAAAACCCCATCAAAGGGGACAGTTGCGTAACTGTAAACTGATATCCACATTCACAGGTAAAACGTGAAATCATGGAGCAGCAGCAACGTAAACAGTAGCACCGGAGGGGGGGGAAGCCATCTCCCCATTGTTTTGTGCAGAAAAGCTCAATTTTCGGGGGCATTTTTACCCCCGAACAATATTTTTTTAAGCCTTTACTTCACACTTCCTTCTCCTCTTGTCTCAGATGTTAAGACACTGCCAGGAGACAGAATAACCCAGCTTAATGTGGATGCTCAACTTGCCAACTCTCGAGTAACGCATCCTGGACAGACAAAACCACAGGAAGAATCTATTTATATTTTCTTGGGTTTGGCGTTTTTTTGCGTCCCAGACTTCCAGACCCCAGGAGGGTATCCCAGCCGTAGACGAAGACAGATGAATGGGCCTCTATTGAACACTTGGTTGACATGGTTATAAGAAAGCACTGCATTAATGTAATATCCATATGTGTAAACTGTGCCATATTTAGAAATTTGGGACTTATCCCTGTTCAGTGCATAGTAGTTTTTAATATAGCACACATTGGTGTCATTTAAATCGATAGTAACAATTACGACGTTGGTGTCCATTATTCCCATAGTATGGTCTTTTTTACCCACAATTATTTTTTGTTTCCTCAGTGTCACACAGCTAACTGTCACCAGTGCTCATCTTAATCACTAGAGCATCTGATAAGAAGTGGAGCCAATAGTCCTGTGTCCACCTCATCATGTTTTTATTTATTTATTTATTTTACTCAGAAGACAGACTGTCAGCATTAATGCTTTTTTGTTGGACAATACATTACTTGTTCTGGTCTGTCTTTCATCACAGTCCTTTTTACTACTCTACCCTACCCTACCCAATGAAAACATTACGCTTTTATTATTTAAGTAAAACATTTGTCTCAAGTGTAACTGAAGTGTAATAATGGTGACTTTTACTCCTACACTCAAATTTAAGGATAAAGGTTATCAAATTTCTCTTGACTGAAAAGTACTCTTAAACTGTTCGGTATTTAAGAGACCTCTGGAGCTCTCTTAGGCAAGGAGTAGGCAAGACAGCACAGTTACAGAGACAGAGACGTGCGCGCACCTTCCAAGACAGGAAGAATGTTTTAGAAATGTTTGATGATGCATAGTTAATTGTCAAACGTTATCGCTTAGATTGTCAGGGAATCATTGCTTAGATTGTCAGGGAATCATCGCTTAGATTGTCAGGGAATCATCTTTGCCACTTGTGTGGGGTGTAATATCAACAGTAACTTTGAGATGGAGCACATCCTCAAGACACAAGTTATTTTAACAGTGCGCTTCCTAGCCATGGGGAAAATGCAATTATGTAATGATTTGGGACCATCACCATCCACCATCACAAGTGGCAAAACTTTTCAAACATATGCAATTTAAAGTTTGATCAGTCCATCACTGGTATGTTTCAAAATGTTTTTGTCTTGCTTGGTACACAATTGGAGCTGAGGAAAAAGACTTAAGTAAAATAAAAAGACCATATTCACAACATTAGCTGAACACCAACTGTTTTGGGGATATAAAGGACTGGTGAGTCCCTTCATAAATGGCCTACATGGAAATTGTAGCTTTTCTGTTGATTGCTTGTCTCATATGTTGGGTGAACATCTTTAACCATTAATCCCACTGCATCTTTGCACATCCACACAGACAGGCATCTTTTTCTGTGTGGACCTAGTGCCGTCTCTCCCACGTTTTTAGTTCAAAACTATTTATGGGATATTTTCACCTAATTTTTTTTGACCTACCATTTTCTGTAGATGTAATGGCTACTGTATGTGTATGTAACTAACTCCACCCCCTGTCCTGCTTGTACATCTACAATATGTTTTAATTGGGTCTGTGACACCTGGTGTGAAGACTGTTATATAAAAATAAAATTGATTGATTGATTGATATTTTCAACAGAAAATAATATTTCATTACTTTAAAAAAGTGGTGGGGATAAAATCAGCTTTTTCAAAAAGTGTGTGAGGGGAGACATCATAATAATAATAATAATAATACGTTTATTTCTAGCTATGAGCACAAGGTGCTTGACAAAAGAAAACAGCAGAGAACAAAGTACAATAAAAGTAAAACATAACAATGGATATTAAGTACAAATATAAATATAAATATAAAGTAAAACAAGTAAAAATAAACAATCAATACAATAAAACCATATATTGGGGAAAGCCAATCTGTAAAAATGCAGTTTTAAGATTAGATTTAAACATGATGAACATTAGACAAGTCCCCATCGTCCCTGCTGTTTGTAGAGGACAGGTAAAGTAGTCTGGGAACTGGCACACATCTCTGGCTCTGCTCAAGGCCTCCACTAGTGTGTCTTCACACACCTACATACACACACACACAGCTCCCCCACCCTGCTGTGTCTGCTCATGCCATGGCCTGCTCACATATATACAGAGAGCAGCGGCTGGACCCTTCTGGTCAGGCCGTGTGCCAAGCCTGAGCTGAAACACAAGAGAGGCTTGTGCCTCCTTTTAGGAGCCTCTGGTTTTCTGCCGACCTTGTTTCAAAATACACTGCGGCTTCGAGGAACAGCACTCTCAGCAGTTGGGAGTCGCGCCATGGAAAATTTAAACCCGACAAGAGGGGCGGGGGATGGGGGGTGGGGTGGGGGCATAATTTATGTGCTCATTCACATTCAGGGCAGTTTGCATTTTCTTAATGCTTTTAACATACTAAGAAAAGAAAGATTTGTTTCAAAGCCATCAGAGAAAAAAGCCATCAATGTTGAAAGTCAAAGGAAGAGAAGGGAACTTTTAAACAATTTAAGATTTAACGGCAGCCTTAAAGCTTACGTACAGTACTTGTGTATATAGACCCATGGTTGATGTATTTTCATCTCATCTTTGACAAGGATGAAAAAAAAAAATTCTCCGTTGATGTCAGTTTTCAAAGTATTTGGAAGAACCGGCTCCCTAGGTCTGAGGGGACAGGACAGCTAGGGTCCTGTCTGTTTACTGTAAATACTTCAAACTGAGGAGTCAGCCTCCAGGTTGAGGTGCTAGGTAAAGAAAATGCAGATTGGATTCTGTGAAATGGCAAAGCAGAACAGTTCATTTCTATTGGTGCCTATTGCATGGCCGTGGCCATTTTGTTTCATAACATTTATCCCAGATGTTCAAGGTTCACCTGTCACTTAACACCACTTCCCATTGTTTTATGTACTGCTCAAAGTGAAAAGCATGTTAACAGCTTACAGCCGCCTGTAGCATGGGTAGTTCTGTGTGTATTCTGGTGAATACTTGGGATGATTTATAATGGCGAAGGATGTGATAGGCTTTCAAAATCAAAAGCCACTGAATGTGTCATTGAATTGATAACTGTGCTGGGGTACTCAGGCTATCAAAGCTCCCCGGTGCTCCGTTCAATTTTTCTATTTATAAACAGTCTTGTATTTATTTTTAATTTTAGTCTAAACGGATATCTCTGGGGATGGATCTGTTCCGTAAAAGTGATAATATAATTATTTATTAAGTCTTTGTGTCATGCCTGACAACACCCCATAGCCATGCCAATATTCATGAAATACCACAGATTTTTGTTCCATATCGCTTTTTTTTTTTTTTTCACACACACACAACTTTACCCTACAGACTCATGTGCACACACACACACACACACACACACACACAGACACACACACTTTACTCCACAGGCACGCACACACACACACACACATGACTTTACCCTACAGGCATGCACACACAAACACACACACACACACACACACACACACACAACTTTACCCTACAGGCGCACACACACACACACACTCCTGCTCTTGGTGCATCTTCCAGTCAGCTTCGGTAGATTCACCTTTTCAATTTCTTAAACCAAACAGCTCTAGAGCCGACACTACCATTGTGGAATGACCCTGAAACCTGCATGCACCCTGTTATTCAGACTTGCCAGGTCTCTACTAAACCCAATTATATTACACACACACACATGGTCATAACTCCATGTTAACACAAAAATGTAAAATGGATGGGGTGATCTAGTAGTTTAAAGAAGCTTTACATTTTAAGCATTTAGCAGACGCTCTTATCCAGACCGACTTACAAGATGTGCATAAATACATGGTAAGAACAATCATTGTTCGCGCAAGAGATCAGTGCAGTAATACAGCAGTAGACATCATTGTTGGCAGCTGCATACCATACCTGTAAGACTGGGAAGGAAAAGGTTAGTATGTACATATATATATATATTTTAGGAGTAAACAAGTATACATATACAAAACGTATTAAACATGTAGGCGGTGATGACAATTGGATAAATGTACAGAATTCAGTGGTAGTGGAGTCTGAAAAGGTGGGTTTTGAGTCTCTTGCAGAAGATTGCAAGTGATTCCGCAAGATCGCAAGATCGCAAGTGATCGAGAAGAGGCGAGACCGCGAGGAGCGCGGACCAGGAGTTGTGTGGCCTCTTGGGTGAGGAACAGTCAGATCTTCCAGATGTTATGGAGGGAGATGTGGCCCGAGAAGCAAAGCTGGTTGTCCAGGGTCACTCCAAGACTCCTGGCAGACTGGAGTAGAGACACTATGGAGCCTTCCACGGTGATTGAAGCATCAATTATCGGGGAGCCCTTCGCTGGGAGGAAGAGCAGCTCCGTCTTCCCCAGGTTCAGCTTCAGGTGATGGTGATAAGAAAATCCATTAGCAGAGATGACAGAATCAAGTGTCTTAGTGTATCCTGTCCTGTCCTGTGTGGCTTTGATTTCAAGATGATATTAATGCTTCAGGAATATGGGTCAGCACCTGTAATCAAATTCAAAAGGCCCCAGAGCCGCCCCATGACAAAATGAAACCCTGGGAAAAAGAGTTCAATTTCACATAAAGTTCCAAACATTATTGAATCTAACTCATATAACTTATAGATTTCTGATATGGACATGTCAGATTTAAAGGTCTAAGTTGAAAGACACATAAAAGTGACAATTGAATTGCAAAGGTCAACTATTAACATTTCTTTTAGAGAACGGCTCTAGGTTTCCCATTAAGGCTTTTCATTAGGGACATACTCCCCCTTGAGGTAAGAAGGCAAGTATGAGACTCACAGTTACAGCAAAGAAACCCAACCAGATACAAGCGCACTCTTTTTTTTCTTTTTTTCCTCCCCCATAATCCACTTTAAACTTGTGAATGGGATGTGTCTGTAAAGTGTTTGGCGAGGTGCAGGTATGGAGTCTTCACCTTGATCCAACGGCGCACGGGGCGGAATTTGGTTTCATCTCTGTGGGAGGGGTCCTGGGCCCAGCCCTGCCCCTGTCTGCCTCCAGTGTAATCCCCACTCTCTTACACCCCAGAGTGAGAAATTAGAAGGTCTGCCCTGCGCAGACAAAACATAAACAGTAAGAGGGGGAGAGGAGGAGATGAGAGGCTAGTTACCTAAAGAGACGCGTGGCAACAAAACATAGTGACTGAAAGACCGGCTGGATCCCCCCCCACCTCACCCCACCTCCTACCCCTTCCATCACATACATTGTGTGTCAATAATTCCACACTGGTTAAATTATTTACCCCAATGTAGGCATGTTGTCTGAGTTAGTGTTTTCTTTCTCATTTCTATATAGAATAAGAATAATTTATATGGGTTTTTATTGTTTTTTTTAACATGTCAGAGTGATGATAGACTGCAGATGGAATTGTCTTATAAACAGAAGACTGAGGCTTGTCTGCAGGTGGCCCAGATTTTGACTAATTAAATTCAGTCAAAATGGAGTTGATAAGCAAGTGGCACACACCACATGCTACAAAGATATAGAGCACTCATGACAAGTCTTTTATCCAGTCACACTGCACACGTCCAGACTTGAGCAAGAGTAAGCCTTCTCTGAGAACTTTTTGGTTTTACACATAAGTGGACAATCATAGTTTAACCTAGAATATCTTTACAAAAATGGTATGAATCCGAATGAAGGTTATCATGTTTTTTTAAAGTCAAATATCAGTCATAAGGATTAAATTGTGACTATTTAAAACAGTTTTAAGTGTGTGATTGCCAATATTCTGTCCTGGAGGCATTAGACACCACATTCTAGCAGAGAAGGCGGAGTAGGAGGTCTTTCTATTCCATTCCTTCCTTCCCACACAGACAGTAAGAGAATCTGGGCAGGCCACATGACATTTCATTCCTTTGCAGGGTGAGAGTGCCTTCCCTCCCTCCCCCTCTCTCTCCTTCCCTCCCTCCATCCATCTCTCTCTCTCTCTCTCTCTCTCTCTTCCCTGCCCTTCAAAGCTTCAACATGTCATCTCTCACCGCAAAAACAGAGGTGGGAAGACTCACTGGCGCTACCAGGGCCTCAGGGTGTCTGGCACCGAGACGGCCTACAAATACAGCAGAGAGAGGAGAGAGAGAGAGAGAGAGAGAGAGAGGGAAAAAACAGTGTGTGTATTAAACAAGGCCCATAAAGCAGACGGCATCAAAGCGCAGGCGGAGACAGCTGTTATTAAGGTGGAAGTGCGGAGGCCCGTCTGTTTAAAGAGACACTCTCCGCCGCATCTCCCATCTTTGCCCTCCTCCTCTCTCAAACAAACATGCTGCCCGGTAGCCTGGACACACACCAAGGTAGACTCCTCGACCATTTCAGTGGCCGGTCCTGTGTGCCGACGTTTCAGCTCAAAGGAAACGAAACCATCATCGGCCACAACATAGACAGCTGCGATTCTGAAAGGTCAAGTTCCCCATATCCGTATCGCATATGTGTGTCCACGCAGGGAGCTGTTTCCACTGATCTCATGCTTCTCCGTCGATGGACTCCACCCTCTGCCTCTGAACCTTCAGGCTCACGCTTCACCATCTTGTGTGAAGAGCAGATGCCAAATTCCACCGCAATATTGCCATTAACAGAGCCAATCGGACTAAATTTGTAGATGGTAAATTCACAGTTTTTTGGGGCAATTATGCACTTGGCTGTATGTACACTTCTTAGGCATGTGTAAACGATTGGCTCAGGCACAAAGTAAGCATTGTGGGGCGTCCTTCCATATTTACAAAGCCTGACCAGAACGAAGCTGGGCCTCAGTTTCCTCTTCCAGCAGAAGCAGCCACAGGACCCAGCAATAAGTGCAAGTAACTAGTCCAATTACAGCACTGTTTGGATTGTGATTTTTTGCTTGGGATATTAAACCAGTACTCAATTACTCACTTGTGTCAACATGACTCTTGAAAAATGTTGAACATAAAAACTGACAACGTGACAAACGTGTGAGATCATTCCAATACACAAAAAAGTCTCCCTGTGGTGGTCAAAATTAGCAATTGTTAAAAAATGTTTTAATTCTCTAATAAGCTGCATCAAGAAATATTCCAACTCCAGTCTCTTTGCAGTCAATGAGGAGCCTGCTTCCACTGAATTGTCAAGCATTTGTGCTGGAAATTCAAGCCCCGCGATAAAATCTGAGGAGCGAGGTGTCATCGACCAGTGGAGTGTCCGCAGCCAACACACGAGTGATGATCGGAAGCATAAACCCTCTTTAAAAGCACACTGCTCTGACAGAGAAATCCAATCGCTCACAGGAGCATATTTTCGTGAATTCAGATTCTCTGGCGGGCATCAATTTCACACACCACCGTATATTCTTGGCTCAAGATTTTGTGTGCTGTATTTTGGGTCTGTAAATGTTCACTTTTGCTCATATTTTCTGTGATTTCCACATCAGGGATGGAAATAAAAGACAAAATCAGGAAAGGAATTTGACTGGCTGACAGTGGCATTTTAATTCTGATTGCAGCTATGAGTATAGCAGGGGACAATTTTGAGAAGATTAGTTTTTTGGCAGGATCCAGTACAAAAGCAATTGCACAATAATGGAGAGGAAATGTATGACTGTAAAAGTGAGGATTAAATACAGTAGTATTGCATACTGTATATTTGTTCTGATATGTTTTGACTACCTTTGTTTCCATCGGCCTTAAACAGGCATTGAACCCTACTGCTTCTGACAGATAGACCTCCCGGTTTTCTCACCACGCGGCATCGTGACTGACTGCATCGCAATGCTCGGAGTCGGCAGTGACTGACTGTACACCTTCCCAGCCCAACGCGAGCACTAGCGATACGACATTCACACAAGCGGCCCACCTCTGAGAGAACGCTGCCAGGGAAAGTCAGCCAGGAATCGACTGGCAGTTGTCTGGCCCTCAATGCGCCGCTCCTACCCTGGAGGATGTTGAGTGAGACAGAACTTCAAAGCATGACAGGCTATCAAACCTCTTTTCAAAAACCAAAAGAAAACACACAAAATGTGCCGTGAGCGTGCTCCCAACCTGCCTAACCTCTCTAAGTCAATGCTGAAAAAGAGTATTGTTACCATGATACATTTTTCCTCGTTTCCTTTACTACCAACAAATGATTCATTAATAAGTAACATGTGTAACTCATCTATGGTAGTATAACCAGGCATTCAAATGTGATATTTATTGGACACTGCAATCAGTGCAATCTCCTTAGGGGTTAGGCATGTTGGGAGCACACTCAAGGAACATAAACATACAAATGAAGTACGTACTGTAAACTCATAGGTGTCATATGTTAATTCTTATAAACAAAGAAAGAAATAAAATAAATGCTTATGATTCTTGTATTTTGATCAAACTGCTCCTTGAACAAATTCCTCCTGTAGGGTATGGATCAAGTCAATATAAAACCAGCTTTGAGTTGTCACATACTTAATATACACCATTTAATAATATACGCCATTTGGCAGACGCTTTTATCCAAAGCAACTCACAGTAGTGAATGCATACATTTTCAGTATGTGTGGCCCCAGTGGGGATTGAACCCACCACCTAAGCATTGCCAACGCTGTGCTCTACCAACTGAGCCACAGAGAACCACTTGATATTTGTGGTCCTCTACAACAAGAAGGCCACTCTGCCACATGCCCAGAGTGAAGGAGCCCCTGGCCCTCAGCCACGAGAAGGGAATTGGCCAATTTCTGTAGATGTAATGGTTACTGTATGTGTACGTAACTAGCTGAAAAATGTCCCTGCCCTGCTTGTGCTACTACAATAGTTGTAATTGTTCAGCACCCTGGGACACCCAAGTGCGAAGACTGTTATATAAAAATAAAATCGATTGATTGATTGATTGAATCCACCAACGGGAGTTCTACTACTCGAGCCACGCAGCGAAGTTCTCGCACAGGACTCGCAAGGATTCACTGCTACAACAGTTTACGCCAGCCACAGTTTACGGCTCTCCTCAGGATATGACACGAAGCTCCACAGGACACCAAAACTCAACCAACAACTTTTGGATAAAGAGAAGGACACATTCGGGCTAAACACTTTAAACATGAAAACCTGAGGATAATTTATGGGGTTATGTGTTCTGGTTGCAACGCCCGCTATTGTGTGGGGCCAGCTCTCAGACTCCCATGGCTGAGTTGGGTGCTGGGGATCATGGGTAACAGATCGCGTGGCAGCGTTGGTGGTAGCCCCTTACATAACCATAAGAGCTAACGCTGCAGTAACTTCACTAACTTCATGTATCCCCAGGTCCCGTGTACGGCCTCCTTCTGAGGGAGTTGTCAATGTGAGCCGATAGCTACCCAATATCACCAACGCAACAATGGCTTCCTACAACATTGTCCTGGAGTAAAGACGGGGAGGGAGGGGGAAATCACAATAAAGAAGGACACCGGGACACAATTGTTTCCCTCTCTCTCTCTCTCTCTGTTGTTGTTCAAACATCTCCATCTGCACTGCGTCAGCGTGAGGGGCAGGGGCAGCCGCATGCGGCTCCCGGGAATGCAATAAACAGAGAGTGACGCCCACTCTGCAGAAACCCTTGGGTCTGTTCAGAGGCCCTGAAAGACGCTGACACCATGGCGTCTCGGAGATCACAAACGAAACCCGCGACCACAAACAAGCAACGACAAAGTCCCCCACACATTTTTATGTTCTTCGTTCTTAACTGCGTGGGACCCTGTCAGCCATTGCGCCAGCTTCCACTGAGCTGTGCTTTGCAGCTCCACAGCAATAAAAATGGTCAAATTTATCTTTGTGGTCGTCTTGACTCTTCAGTGCTGGAGCACTTTACTGAGGGGGGAAATATTCATTTTTGTGCGCATTTGGTGGGTGTGGGGATTGTCCAATGGCCGTGGCTACTTTGCTAGCCCTTTCGTTGCGTTGTTACTATTGGAGCAGACCTGTCAGTCAGTCAGTCAGTATGTAAAGAACACTTTCATCTCTGGGGGCTGCCGCCTCCAGTTGCCGCCAAAACCGGAATTGTCAATCAACTAGTTCACTGGCACACCTGCACATGTGCGTGCGCAAACATGGCTATTTGGGATCTAAAACCCCTTCGTGGAAACACGATTCTGGGAACTAAAGGGCCTGTTTTTATACCACAGTGCTTGATTTGTGAGGACACACTGTCACCTACTGTTCAATGTGTGAATAGGTCAGTACCAGGTGAACACCCTGCGTTTCCTCATTCTTACCTCCTGCTAGCTATTATGAGACCTCTAAATGGAGGGTTGATTATATGCATGCAGGGTCTATATGTGTATATGACCGCATTGACCACGTGTATATGATGCATTGAGCGTTTTGCACAGATGTCTGTACTGTTTGCCTGGTCTGTCTTGAACTACTGGTTTTATTGGTTGTTGTTGTTGTTTGATGGTTCTATGTTTTACTATGCTGCATTCATTATTGCCCTTCAGGGATAAATAATGTTTTTTTTAATTGAATTGAATATGATGCATCCAAAAAGACCATGTCAAAATGAAGCCCAAAGCAACACATTTTTTAACAATTAAAAAATGATGTTTTGATGGGCAGTGTTTTCTGTGTCCGTGTAAAGTCTTTAGTGAAGTCAACTGACTGGGCGTTATTCATATTTTACTCCTTATTTTATTGTCTCATACACTATTTGTTGGAAAATATGTAATGCAGCTGTAACTGAATGAAGCATTTCCACCATTTTTTTAAATTAACTTTAAATAAAACATACGTTTCAAAGGCTATCATAACACAAAAGTCTGCATTCTTGTTCTTGCCAAGACCCACATAAACCAGCATATACCTGCTGTAAATAAAGCCACACTGAATCCACTTAAAATCTAGGCTCATGGTACAACTAGGGTGGCCATTTTCAAAACCCCAGAATGGAGGACACTTCAGGCAGCGGCAATTTAACATATAATGATATGACCAATTTAAAGCCATAGCAATAGCATGTCCTTTGATAGCACCCTTTCCTTGGCTGCTGATGTCCAACTCACACCGACACATTTTACAGAGAAGGCATAATGCCAGGACGTACGGCCACCCTAGGTACAACAGAAATATATAAGACAAAACTGTCTTCTACAGGTGGACTAGAAGCACAATGACCAGAAGTCATGGGGGCTGGCAGTGTAGTGTAATGGTTAGGGAGCTGGGCTTGTAACTCAGAGGTTGCAGGTTCAATTCCCAGTTGGGGCAATGCTGCTGTACCCTTGAGCAAGGTACTTAACCTGAATTGCTTCAGTAAAATATCCAGCTGTATAAATGGATTGTATGTAAAGAAATGTAAACTGTGGAAGTCGCTCTGGATAAGAGCGTCTGCTAAATGCCTAAAATGTAAATGTAAAATGTCATGAAACGTCTGTCAGAAAATTTAGCCTCAAGCTTAGCCCCTTTGAGTCTGTTTTTAATGCATCTTGTAAGTCATGAAATGTTTTCCTTCAAAAACTGTCAGCAGTGCGCAAAGTATACTACAGTTGTCTCATTTGCCAAACACAATGCTCGATGCTTGCTTGTGATGATGTGACACTTGTCTCTTTTCATTGAGGCCTCTGGTGGAATGATCTTCCGCACTCCGCCAGAACCGCGGAATCACTGGCCATCCACAGAAAACAAAAAAACCACCTCTTCAGACTCCACTACCACTGATTCTGTACATTCATTAATTGTCATCACCACTGTTTACATGTTTAATACTGTATGAAAAAAAAAACTCCTAACCTTTTCTTTTCCTGTGCTACAGGTAAGATATGCAGCTCCCAACAATGATGTCTATTACTACTACTACTGATCTCTTGCGCTAACCATGGTTAATCTCGCCATGTATAAATGTCTTGTAAGTCGCTCTGGATAAGAGGGTCTGCTAAATGCCTAAAGTGTAAAATGTAATGTAAAATGTTCTCGACATCAATTCCGCCTATGGCTCTTCAGAGCTGGGTGCACTCCTCCTGCACTGCTCCCTCATCACCAGGTCAGAATTCCTACCTTTATTAAAGGTGGGGTCACAGTACAAAGAGAGCCGTTCAGAACGCATGACTACCCCATCAGCAAAAAAAAAAAAAACAAGAAAAGAATTTCCAACACCTGAACTAAGAGGCTTTGGCTTTGTTGTGCCTGCTGAGGGGGGATCGGGAGGCCCTGGGGGGCAGATGCTTGACTAGAATCCACCTCTATCTCCACCCGACACAGTCATGCGAGGGCCGCAGCACAAAGAGCTCCAGGGAAGAAATGCGTAACCTGCGATCTTCTCGATTAGACAGAGTCTATCAAACAGCTGACAGGGTGCCACACAAACAAGTTTGTGAAGTTCAAGCCCTGTGTGAAACAGAAATGAATGAAAGAAATAATTGCTGCTCTTGCCCTCCTTTTGCCATTAATTTGAGAGCATTGTTGTGTGCTAGGCTATTCTGACTTATTTCAAACCGTTTGTGTCGCATTCGATTATGAATGATCGTAGCATGCACTGTTATTCCGTGCAATTTAAGTTGTATGAAATGTTCCATTTTGTTTCACATCAGGAACATTCAATTTTCTTCCTATGAATTTGTTCAAGGATGGACACCTTTCATGGTGAATTTACAGTCCACCACCAAGATGTCTGGTTTTTCATTCCCAGATTTGAGTAGCCTACATGTCAGAGCAGCTCAGCACATCAGACTTAGTGGGGACCGCCTGCACACATAAATTAGACGTGTCAACAGGTTCTCAGAGAACGTTCCCAACCATTCAGGATCTTCTGTAAATGATTCCTCTTTTTTGTATAATGTCTATTTGTAAAGACGTAATTGATTGCCACCATAGCAACCAATGTACCAGAATGTATACATATACAGGAAGTCCTTGACAGAGCATGCCAAAATGAGAACGGGAGTGGTCCGAGGTAAGGAATGTTGTGGATGAGATGGCTCACGGACCAGAATATCCTGTGTGGAATAAGGGCAGACAGCCCTGAGGATATCAAACCAGGCAGGCGCAAGAGGGCGATGATGACGGGAGCATTCCTGATGCCCTGAGGATCCCTGCCCATCTGATTGGAGACGCTTTCTGTTAGCGGGAGATTACAGCTTTAACATCCCGTCTCACGTTACACGGCCCCACAGCGTTGGCCTTGGTACCAGCTCAGGTGCCATCAACATCTTCAGCACAGACACCATTTTGTGGTTCTCTACACCTTTCAGGTGTCAGACCATCCTGTGATAAGCGGGCAAAGTTCTGGATCTATCTATGCGCGTGGTTTATTTCGACAGATCTTCGACCTCTCCTAAGTATGATTTAGAATATTCTTCCTCTGACTGGCCTTTTTCACATTCTGTATTTTCAGAGCTGTAAATTAGCCCACTGTAGTCTATTACAGCCTGTGAGGACAGCAGTGGGAGATGGCCTGCAGCTCAAATGCCCGCAGTGAGTGAGGGGAACAGAGCCGTCTACCCCTCTCATGACAAGAAGCATCACGCTGGCCCAATCATCTCAACTGCAGTTCAAGAACTACACCATAAGGTGGAGCTACATCATCCTTAGACCATTATTTAAGCAGCGCTGCAGTTTTTTGGATGCAGGCAATTCCAACCTGCTTTAAAGGATGCGCGCAAAAATAGTTAAACACTACCCTTTGTTTGGTTCATTCTGGGATTCAAAGAAATCACTCTCATGCAAAAAAATAAATAATAATAATAATGTTTTTCTGCATTTCACTCTCAGCATCCTTGTCTGAGAGCCAAACTAGCCTGGATAAGATAACTGGAAATCCTTATAATCTGTTACAAACAAGTGTTTTTTGTTATGTTAAGGCATAACTGTAGGCACTCTAATCTCAGACATTGTTTGATTAACAGCACAGGTTATACAACCCAATGCGCCTTTTCTGCAGACATTACACAAAGCTTTTGTGTTTTGGTCGTACGAGGCACAGATCCAGGGATAGTGTATAGTGTTTTTACTGCTCATTTCTGTACTCCCTCTTTTATACAAGCTCTTTGGTCCCTTTAAGGACGAGAAGCATCTTTCATAAATAAAATTTGATTTGATTTGATTTCAGGAGGTGGAATAAACTACCAACTTACAATGACAACCTTACAACCCTCCAGTGACACTGTAAATAACCACTCAATAACGTCAGGGTTAATCCAAAGCTCCAAACAGCTTCATAGAAACAGTAGATGCTGAGTGGTTTAGCTTGGGTGGAATTCATTCATTTTAAATTGGATTCCTTAATGAGGTTGATTTTATTTTTCATTATTTTCTATTCTACATTTTATACATATTCTACATGAATTTTCCATTTATTAACATGGTGTTGTGCAACCAGGTGCCATTGCTTTATAATAACTTCTGAGATAAAAAATTAAAAAAACATTTAAAAGCATAACACCTGAAGAGACATTTAAACAATTGACAATGAACTAAAAATGTAACGTTTTGAATGTCTTCACAATGAGAAGTGAGCACCCAAAAGAAATGGACCCTCTGTACTAGTGAGCTTGCTACATGTGTTATATCCTGTTGGTGTATGGACATATGATGTCCAGCTTCCCTGCACATACCATAGGGGCCACACACACACTTGGAGCAAGAGCCCCGAGCTGCTTTGAAAGCACAAACACAGCACAAAGATTTATTCATTTTTATTAGTTAGCCGGGGCCCGTTGTGTTTGCAGAACTGTCACTGGGGCGGGAATCGCTGTAATGAATGAAATCAGTGGGCTAGAGGGCAGATGGGCAAATCTGCCAGAAAGACCGGGGTCAGCATCCAGAGCAAAGCCACATCTGATAAGGAATGAGGTGTCAGCCAAGCGGTGCGAACCGTAATAAATGAGCAAAACAGCCGGCCGCCAGCACAGGACAAAGCACAGAGGAGCTTGGTATTGGCAGCCACCGGATGGTTTATGGTCGTGGCCCAAAAAAGATATAAAATAACAACAGCTACAAGCTATCCTATGAGCTCAAATGGACAATAAGGCTGCCTATGAAAGCATAACATTGAGCAGGGATTGATTTTTAATCTGGGAAACGCTTCCCTTGACAATAGCATTCACTGAACGTTACCACACATAAAGTAGCAGAGTAATGACCATTTTGCTCAGCCGGAGCAAGGTAGGAATTCTGGTAGAGCTGGACATTTCAATGAATTTGTGAGAAAACAGAGGTGTGGCGGGTGAGCAAGTACAACCAGAATATTAAATATACTTGTATATAGTATGTACTATACATGTTACTGTAAGCAGGGCAAAGATTCAGTGTTATTGTCAGCATTTATAGAACATGAACAAGGCATTACAAGATCTTGTGGGCGAGAAACAACAGCACACTGTGTAGTTGTTTTATGGTAATGAGTCGGATGTGTATTCAAATTTTGTGTGTAATAACACAAATAAACACAGGAAAAAAACGTGGATGTTTAAAACCATTTTTCTTGGTTTCAGAAAAAAACGAGTTTGCCGCGATAATTGAAGCATTTCCTCTCTAGTGAAAATTCTGTTCGCTTTTCAGTGGTTTTTTTATTGAACATAATAACAGAAAATTTCATGAGCCACCTCCTTTAAAAGTTGTGCGCTACAATTGGGATACGATTAGCTGCATGGGATATTCTGCAGTTTTTTTTTGTGTCACTCTGTTCTGAGCACTAAATGGAAACTGACTGGGCTGGTGTTAATTTCAAGCCCTACCATGGCACCCAAGAGCAGGGGGTTCCCCAGTGTCCTGGCCAAGTTCCCAAAAACTGGCTATATCAGTTCTGTCCATCTTACCATCCCCCAATATAATTGTTTAAATGAATCCCCCCCCTCTCAATCTTGGCACAAAATGGCTGACAGGTGGGTGATACACATTGTGACGGTTGAAGTGAGTCACCTGCCGAGCACTTCACTCAAGAGCAATTTCAAGTTCAAGTCAAAGAGATGAAAACTGCCCCATGAATGCAATCCATTACTAGAAGTAGCAGCGTGTTCTAATTGGGTTTAGAGGTTTAACTGTACTCCTGTCTCAAATGAAGGACCGACGCGTCACATCTATAGAGCGCAACGTTGCAATTTAATCTTACTCATGTGACACTCGAGGGGACCGATCTTCTGAAAAGGCTGCTTTCCACATAAGAGAAGTAGATGGCTGACTCAGTGGACGACGGTCGTACAAGCTGTCCTAACCGCTTGGGTCTACAATGGTGTGCACAGACAACTGTTATCTCACAAAATGGTTTCATTCAGGCAGCTAATAGGGCGGCAGACGGACAGGATCCACCAATTTGACAAAAGGCCAAAGGGTCTCTGCACATTTCCCCACTCTGAACTCGAGGGAGGGTGTGCAACGACATTCGACGAGCCCCCTCCCCCACGCTATCGCGAGGGAAGGGAACTGAAGTGGCAATATCATAATATCCATGTAATCAGATTCTGTAGAACGCCGGGTCACAGAAAGCCAGGCAACGTTAATAAGATTCCCCCAGACGCATTCAAGCCCGGAGAGGGTGCGCGCATTTTTTCCGAGCGGCACGTTGCCATTCATCATATGGCAAGGGAGCCCAAGAGCGGCCGCTCTCATGGAAAGGCCTCAATGAATGGCCCTGTGGGAGGAGGGACACCTGGCCTGACAATGGGTTTGGGTCTATCCGAGCGCGCCGAGAGAGAGCCGTCTCTCCGGCTGGTTGAGTGTGGGAGATTGCCTTTAGATTTAGTTTTTGTATCCGTTGCTTCGGCCGGTCGTGTAACGCGGAGGCAGGAGGAGAGCATCCCGCAGGGGCTCTGCGTTTCGGGCTTGCTGTGTCAGTCTGTTCCGGGCACGCTCGCACAGTGTGTACCGCACCGTACAACGAACCATGCCTGAGGCTCGCTGGGCTGGGGAGGGGGGGCGGGGGGCGCTGAAGGGGACCACAACCTGTGCCTGTGATCTTATGCCATTCTAATTACTGCAGTGAGGAAATGTAGCCCTCGTGGCGATGCTGGTTTGACACAACAACAGATGTCTGTATTAACAAATTCAGTCACTGTGTGGCTCAGACAGATTATTAGCGGATGATCAACGAACGGAACGGAACGTACAGAATATTACAAAACTCGTGTCAGTTTATCATTTTTACAATATCAGGGACAAACTGGTACCCTAAGTGCTTTAAACCTGAAACAAATTACCAAACTACTGAGACGCGTCACAGGAATACAATATAATTATCATAAAATGTGATCTCTTTGCCTGAAAGTCATTTTTCATGCAAATTAAGAGTCTGATTCTCTTTGATTAAGAGCTCAAAACAAACATTTATGTTGAGCGCAGGTGAAATGAATGTCCAACAAAGATGGCCCTGCCGTTTTCTTGCATTGTAAGGCAGATGCATCACCTGTGCAGAGATCAAAGCATTTGATGCTTATGTCAGATTGATAACCTGCCGCAGGCCAAAACAACACTGATAAAAATGAATGGTGCAATATGATTATGCATGCATTTTCAATGACAAGCCTGCTTAAAAGGTCAAATAAATCATTTGTTACTAATAAACATTTTACTACAAAGCACAAATAAATAATTTGCTCATTTAAAAATGAATGGGTATTCCTGTTGTTTTAAAATATGTAGGTGTGTTGAATCAATTTATCACAGTCATTGTACAAGGGTCTTTTTTTAATATATCTGTCTGAATAATGTAGCATGAACTGTATCATGCCTACCTCTTCATCAATGTTTAATATATTCTAAATAAAATATGCAGCACATTAGCTTTCTTTCTTTCATTCTTTTTCTTCTCAAATATGTGTACACTGGGGGGAAATAAGGTTTAGGCAATTATTTTAAAGCGTATAATTCATCAAAATAATACATGGGAGTTACACAATGCTTTCTCCTTGCTGTGTTTTTTTTATTGTACGACCAACGTTTCAGCATGTATGGTACCTTGGTGAAGATATTATACATGTGAAACGTTAATCATACAAAAAAAAAAAACACAGCAAAGAGAAGCCAGGGTGTAACGTTTCTAATAATCTAAGTCTAGCTTTCAAGTTCATTGTGCTGTCAACATGATTAGGAGACATGTACACGCATTTCTTTACCGTACATTTCTGGACCCTGAACTGATTCGCAGCCATAAGATACGCATCACGCTTTCCCCAATTTGTAACAAATGGCAACAAACATAGCACGCCCCACAGGCGCAAGTACCACTTCACCGCAAGGTACCATAACGCTCTCCATCATTACCCAAAATGTATTGAGAGGTTTGCGACGTGCGGGCATTTTCTTTCCAGCCCGCATCCATAAATTTTACCATTTCAACTCTTTCCCACCAGTCCTGGCTGCGAGGGTTTCTGTGTGACACAAATGGCAAATTGCGGCAGATATTAACTGCAGCTCCATTTGCCATTTCCTCACGTTGTTGTCTGCCATTGTTGAGGACCCAGGGCCGGATCTCTGCATAGGCTGACAGGGCCTGGGCCTAGGGCCCAAACGTCACATGGGGCCCAGAATTATGGGGAAAATATTAATATACAGTATATATATATATATATATATATAATTATTTTTTTTACATAATTCATATTACACTTACACACCTAATAAATATATGTTCATCACACAGTATCCTTTGTGATTATTGATCCTAACATTATTATTTTTTTTTTTCCCTGTTTTTCTCCCAATTTGGTTGCCAATTATACCCTCTATTTATCTCAATTCACCCTCCCCCACGAGTCTGCCGTCCGTCCTCTGGGTCAAGACATTATTTCCGGGCCGATTTTATCCGCCTCTTCCGAGACAGAAGTCTACCACGGACGCCTCTTTCCTGTTCCTCAACGGACTCATGCCGGCTCACCCTCCCCCCTCCCCTGGAGGGGGACAGCCAAACGCCGCCTCCGATTGGAGCTGACGACCAGGGCCGGTCTGGTAGAGACACGGGTTTCAAACCGCATCCCTGACAGGCAGCGCACACCACACCGGACCAGTCAAAGTGTGGTGCGTATCCGCCAGCCCCAATCCTAACATTATTATTAGTAGTAGTAGTCATACAAAATAAATAATCCAAATTAAATCATATCTCGAATCTAATGTCAAATCTAAGAACTCCATCTCCCAGAATGCCATGCCGGAGGAGGGTTGGGGGCCCTAAAAGGAGGCGGGGCCTAGGGCCAATGAACGTCAAGATCTGGCCCTGTGAGGACCTTGATGGCTTTTCCATAAGAGCATTGTTGAAGCCTTTGTCCAGAAAGCAGAATAGTTCATGGAAAACCACGCATGTCCTATAGCTTATTCGGAACACGCTGATTACCATGTATATGGGAATGTTAACAGAAGTCTACACGTTATGGCCCATGTAACCAGTGTATTTGGAATATGGACTATAACTGGAATATTTTATGCATGTAAACTGTCACCAGTACAAAAAAAACTAAATCAACAGTATATAAGGGGAGTGATTTTATTTCTAGCCCATCTAGCTCTCTGCTGATCAGACAGTGCAAAGTCATCAGCGAGTACACAGTCTTCAGGACAGGCTGGTTGGGCTGATGTCAGTCCCTAAGCCCTACTACAGTGTAAGAGTAAGTGTAAGATAACAAACGAATGTCGATTAGCCCCAAGCAAATTACAACTTCTAAACACATATTGAAAACAGTCAATCATACTGAAATGCTTTCAAGTGGAGAGGCTAATGTGACAAGGAGTGTTAAGTACTATGCTAAGCCATTCCCCCACAGCACCAATAACCGGGCTATTAAAACAATCCCTCAGCAAAAACGGCCTGGTCCTGACACCCCATGACAGAGCAAGGGCAGGCCCAACTGAAGCACAAACAAAGGCCCATCGCATTAGAAGGCTGCTCAATGGGGAGTTGCGTGACGCGTCTGGTGAAGATGGCACACTAGGCATCAGCTGGTGTACTCAGACTTTACATTTTTATTAATAATCCTCTAGATCCTGCGAGAAGTGTGAGCTGCCCCCATCAACCCTCACCCCCACGCCAATCCCAGTTCCTGGATCTGGACCCTCTCCGGATGGTTTAGCCCCCCGCTGACTACCTAACTCAGGAGGGGCAAAGTCTTTCAGCCCTGAGTCACCTTGGACTGACCATGACATGGTCTTTTTTGGACACACCCTGTGCCGGCCAGAAGAGGATGGGCTTCCCCCTTTTAGTCTGGTTTCTCCCTACCAAGGAGTTTTTCCTTGCCACTGTTGCCTTTAGGCTTGCTTTTGGGGGGGTCTAGGCCTTGGCTCTCCATCCATTTATCACAAATCCATTTGTGATAAATCCCTGCCCTGTTGAGTCATTTAAGTAATGCACACACAGGGCAGAGAAAGAGGCTGCCTTTGGGGGAGTGTGGGAAGTCAAAATGTAAATGTGAAATGTAAAAGCGCTATACAAATAAATTTGATTTGATTTGATTATTCCGAATGGCATTACACAGTCTAAACAGATATCAATTGCGCGCGAGAGCACAGCGATGTCAGAAAGCGCAGGTACGAGCAGAAGCGAGCGCAGAACAACGAGAAAGAAGGCTTTGGCGGCAGACGAGCCCAAGCTAGCGGTCGAGCCCAACATGGCGGAACCCTGTCACGCGGCTAACGTTAGCGTCTCCATTTCTTCTCGCAGCTACAAACACTCAGTGTAAATTTTGACAAAAAGCTTGATGGCGTCGCACAGTCTATCAAAACTCTGAACAAGGACAAATAAAGCAATCCTACAGAGGATATGCAGTGTGGAGCAGCGAGAGTCGAGAATGTTGGCAACCAAGCTGTGAATTCAGAACCGGTCGCGGCACAACAGTTTGAGAATTTACGGCTTGAAAGAAGGCATTGAAGCAGGTAATCTGACGCTTCTCGGAAGAGTTTGTGCCGGTTCATCCTCCCCTCTCCCCCTGGGGCGGACAGCCAAATGGGCCCCCTGCCAGGACAGTTTTTGAACCGCGATCGTGATAGGCAGCTCGTACTCATAAAGGACCAGTTAAAACAAGCGCGTCAGACCGCTACACTATCCGAGGCGCCTAAGCCGCCTTCATTTTAAAGCTCCAAGCCAAAGAAAACCCAGCGGCTCTGGGTAGTGCTAAAGCTGAGAGGAGGGACACGCATTTAAAGTTTTATCCAAAACACAAGAGGGCAAGGAAGCTAACTGAGGAGATGGCTGATTGTGGTGGGAATTGGGAGCATTGAGGCATCATTGGCGGCAGGGAGTGTGCATTATTGATAGAGCCTAGATGCCCCTCTTCCAGAGGATGGGACGGTCATCTGTGCTTGCGTTGAGATGTGAGCTACGCGTGATGTTAGGGTGCAGTAAGCTTCAGATGAAGCGATGCATGAAAACACAGCTGAAAGGCTCTGAAGAGTCCCATCAAGCGCACTGTAAAATTGAAACAAACCTATACGTCAATCCCATCTCGCATCTCAATGCGAGCACAGATGACTGTTCTCTGGAAGAGAGCCATCTAGCCTCTACCGTGCATTATTACTGCACCCCAAACAGGAAGCAGGAAGCATAAATCCCTGCCCTGTTGAGTCATTTAAGTAATGCACACACAGGGCAGAGAAAGAGGCTGCCTTTGGGGGAGTGTGGGAAATCAAAGTGACATCGAACTGAAATGGTCTACAATGGCACCTTGATTTCTGTGGCCACCAGGGCATTCAGCTTAGTGAAATTATACACATACCAGAAAGATGTCTGACAAACATTGTGTTTTTCAATTCGATTACAGCAGTTCCTGTTAGAAGAAATGAAATCAATACAGCAACAGATACAGGTGTCATAAGTAGTATGTTTATCCTGTTACATGAATAGCAGACACTGTTGTTCAAGGCAATTCACATTACTTACATACATTTAACATAATTTACAGCTGGATATTTTACATATTTTATATCCACCCCAAGCTATCCAGGTAAAAGGTTCTAAACAATGTGATCTTGGTGGTTGGATTAGGCTTTGAACAAGATGAACAAGATCCTTTAAGCACACTATACACATTAACTTATTGTGGCAGCCCAAGGGGCTGCACCAGAAAATGGCTGCCTGGCCTCCAACACATGGCAGCCCAAAAACACTACATTTCCCAGCAGGCCACAGTAACACCTGAACGAAGTCAGGCAATGGGGACTAACGAACAGCTGAAAGCCATTTTGAGGCCTATTTAAAGGGCTGAATCGCCATCACACTTGGAGAGGAGTAGGAACGTGTTTGTGAGAGGAGTTGCTGTGTGAGTTTGTAGAGTAAGTACCTGTGAAGTCTTTTGACCAGCCAGGATTTAGAAAGAGTGTTGGAGTGTGTTTTTGTGTATCAACTTGGATTGTTTTGAGGACCCCCTTTGGATTTTGACTACGGACTGGATTACGGAACTGACTTGGATTTGGAATTGGAACGGACATTGACAACGAGAAGGATTGCGGACTTTGTGTGTTTGTATTCCCCTGAAGACCCCACCCTTTGTTTTGTATTGTCTAGAGTTTATTTATTAAATTGTTTTTGTTCTGAATACTGCCTCCTCTGTGTTTTTGAACTTGCCTACACCCTCTGCAAGGTCCGTGAGTGTTGCCCAACCCCCGGGGACACCACATAATGTTAACATATTAACTATACAATTTTTACTCAGCATTTATAGTTAATGATTTTGATTTGTAGATGTTATTGATTTATTTGTAAGATTTAGATGGCTGTGCAGACATATCCATTCTCCATAAATGGTACAAGGTAAGTTGAGTTATGCTTATGTTGAATTGTTCAGTGTTCATCTTCAAAAAGGTATATTTTACTTTCTTTGGGCAGAGGCAGACATGGGCATTTGATAGGCACCGAAAGGCATTGATAAAATTGTTGCCACTGGCTTTTATAACTAACAGTGTATAACTGACATATGCTGTTACTTGCTGCCAGAGACAACGCGGACACAGCAGAAGATTTGCTTTTCCAATCACAGACAGCTACTGAAACTGAACAAGGATATCACGGACACTAACAAAGTCTGGCCCTCTGAATTATGAGGACACCCTGCTTCAATTAAGTGATAGATGGATCACAGAGACACTGTGGTTAACTGGTGGGCACAAACAGGAGAACAGAGGCCAGTGTTTACAGGCCTATTCACAGCACTGCCCCTCCCCCATGCTCCAGCATATCAAAGAAAGGTTTTACAGCAGGTCACCACTGAGAGACCACAGCCCTCCCTCACATTATTGGATATTTGAACTGACAAGCAACGTGTCCAAACACGTTGAGGACTTTTTTTTCCTGTAAGTGTAAACGTCCAGTAACAGGAAATAAAAGGCTCTCACAGGAAACGCAAATATTTGATGATTCACTTACTGTATATATTCTGAACCAACTCCTGCTCATTTAAGTTGTCCAGTAAAGCAAAGCTTCCCTTATTACCATCCAGCCAATAGTAATTGACCTTTTGTGTAATGAATCCAGTCAACACGTTCATATATATCCAAGACATATGGTGAAAGTTTGTAAGCACACAGAGAAGAACATAAATACAAAGTAGACTATGCATAAATGTCATTTTTTTCAATTCAATTCAATTTAATATAACTTCATTTATCCAACAAGGGCACATATTTCTCAGGCGCACACAGTAGTTGGTGCAAAACTGCAAAATCTAAATTAAAAATTAAAATACATAAAACAGTAAGTTCATAAAACATCATAATTTAGCAACAATAAGCTAGCAAATATAATACATACAGAAACATTTAGATTAAAAAATCCAGAGCTGGGGTAAGAAAAGTGGTGAGCTAAAACATGTTTAAACACCAGCAAGATTTACAACTGACTTAAAAAGCGGTTGTAAAAACCCCACAGTTAAGAGAGAACCTTACGCTTTTCATTGGAGAGACTGATTGCCTCTGGGATGAATATGAATTTCTTCCTGTTGCTTCTGACCTTACCTGGAAGTGTCTCCCAGAGGGGAGTAGCGCAAATTCAGCATGAAGAATGTGGGTGTGGTCATCCAGGACTGTGAGCACTTTTCTCCGGGTCTGTTCAACTGTGGTCGAAAGGGCATATGCTTCGACCATGATGTCCCTCCCTTGGTTTGAGATGCAAGGCAAGCCCAACAACTCTGAATCGGTTGACTGCAAATATCAATCTATGTTGGCATTTCCTTTATTTTGGCACAGTTACATGCACAGTGAGCACTATAATTAATTGGACAGTGGCACATTTTTTGTTATTTTGGTTCTGTACTCTAGCACTTTGAGACTGAAAGGAGGTTGAAGTGCAGACTGACAGCTTTAATTTGAGGGTATTTTCATCCATATCGGATGAACCGTTTAGAAATTATAGAACCTTTTGTACATAGTCCCTCCCATTTTCAGGCACCATAATTGACCCTTTGCTAAACCACGCCCCGAAACACAGACTGGCCAATCACAGCGCAGCATTTTTGCAGAGGTCCGACAGTTTGAGATTTTCTTCATTTTCGAGCTGGTTTTGTGGATTTTTAGCTAGTTATGGCTAAACGTTGTGCCTGGGGCAGTTGTAACAGTGACACTCGTTACCCGGAGAGGTTGGAAGGAGATATACATTTTTTTCCCTTTCCAAAACGTAAATCAAATCCTTAAAAGTGTTAGCCAGCTAAGCTAACATGGCTACGGTCTGGATATACAGCTCCGGGTTGCAACATTGGTAAAGTTAGACTAAATGTTAGCTTTATTATTCGTGATCCAGCCAGCTTGCTAACATTAAGATGTTACAGTCAAGCTCTAGAAAACCAAGTGGGTAACGTTACCTTGATGTAAAAATGTAATACTTTTTTTTCATTACTATTTCAGCACTTTGTCAATGGGAAGCCCAGTCCCGAGTAGCCAAATCTTGTGGAGGACTGGGCTGACACACTGCTATTTTTTGCTTTACAGAGGTCCAGGGTATGTCCAGGTCCTCTGTCTACTGGGTCTTTTGACATAATTGAGTTCACCAGTTGTTGTTTTTCTTGTTAATGATGAACCAAACTGTTGACTTGGGCATGCCCAGGGTTTTTTGCAGTGTTTCTGATTGATTGATTTTCATTTCTGAGCCTTATGACGGCCAGATTAATTTGCATCGACACTGCTGTCTTCCTCATGTTGTCACACCCCAACAACAATCTCCAAAGGCAATTGCAAAGTCTAGAATCAAGACTAGACATCAACAGCTCTCTTCTGCATTCACTAATGACACAAATGAATACACCTGCCTAACAAAACACATCTGTGAAGCCAATTCAACAAATACTTGTAGTACCTTAAAATGTGTCACTGTCCAATGAATTATGGTGCTCACTGTATATTTACATGTATATTTTGGCTCTTCTAAGGGAGCATCACTCAAAAACACAATTATAAAATATGTGATGTTTTCATGAATAAGTGTATTGATTACCAAGGTCTTCAGAAAGTGTCATGCAGTCTCATTAAATGACTCAATAATTTCTTGTAATAGTTACTTTGAAGAAATTGTATTACAATCACATTCGGTGCCAATCTGTGAAGTAGGAGAAATTGCATAAAATGTTAACAAAGGTCATTTAATTTCAAAAACAGACAACAGATTCACATTTATTGATGCAAATTCAATTTTAAAATGATGTAAATCACATAGAAAACATTGCAGCTTACTGACGCGTACAAGAACTAGTTACAGAAGCACATCAGGAGGCACACACACAACACACACACACACGCAGTCACACACGCATGCATGCACACGTCAACCTTTTTGAGACCAGGAGCAACGAAGTCCAAAACCTGAGTAGCCAGAAATTGATAATAGCCTACCAACTCCAAATAATGTCATTCTCTTTATAATAGATTCTCAGCCTGGTACGAATTGAACAGAAGAGAGGTGCAGTCTAATTTCACCCCTTCATCAATGATATTGGCCTCACTTGGCCAAATGACAGCTAACTGACCCCCTTTGGGCTCAACTGAAGATTGCATCCCGTTCCCAGTTTTTCAGGCAATCGGCAAGGTTCCATCTTAGTCTGTCTTTCAATGAAAAGCAGTGTCATGATTCCAATTGTAATTTACTTTATTGATTAGCTTGAATTTCAGGGAGCGTAAATCGCTGCTAGAAAATGGAAACGTCACAGGTGATAGATATGAAGTTTCAATATTTTCATTGGTCAGTGTTATAAGGGCAATAGACCAAGACAAGGGGGTGAAAATAAGGCAGAAATGGACCTCACGCCCCCTAAGGCCCCACTCAGGACACTGACAGAAGATGAGAGAGTGGATAAGATTACAGTGTGACATGGCTTTACTTTTAGAACACCAAATTAAATAGATCGTCTGTAATGAAAATAATCTTTTGACAGAGTTCATATTTAAGATCTAGATTATCATAAATGACTACAACATCTGCAGGCGGCCTTGAAGCAGGCCAATTACCTTTCTTAATGTGTGAATTAGTCTTGTTTGATCATGACTTGTCAGGGCCTATTAAATAATCCCTATGTTGTATTTTCCACATTGAAGTGGAAAACAGTCATTACACTGTACATTACAAAATAAGAATGCTAATGAGTGAGACCGTTCCTGTTAATGAACTATTCCTTGGAAAATTGAACAATCCATAGAACTTAAATGTTTTAAGGTCATTCAGAGAATATGGTTACGTGGTATTTAACATTTCTCCCTGTCATTTTGGTGTCACTGTGTTTTCAAAATACTAGCGTCGGTGATTCTTGGAGAGATCGAGGGTGTGTGTGCTCGGATCGCCTACAAGTGGGGGGGGGGCGCATGTATATAAATATCACTTGTGGACACTCAGTGGAGATAGGCAATTGCCCAGCAGTCAACGCCGACAACCATCTGAGAGGACAGACAATATTAGTTTTATTTTTTAAGATCAATTTAGATTTTTCTGGGGTGGGGTTCTACAGAGCTAGTGTCAATTATTTACACATTACGGAAATTTTCAATTATAAAGGGTGACTGTTGGTCTTGTCATCACTGCAATATATTTTCCTCCAACAACGAGATGGAAATCTGGAAACTCCTGGTTTTAATAGTTGCCATTTTTGCGCTGGTGTACTGCGCCCAGGGATCATCTCCGAACTATGAAAAGGAATACTGGTCGGCAGAGGGGTGGAAGGTAAACAATATTTTTTTGAGTTGCCCGATGAACAAGTTCAGTATCTAGTCTAATGTTAAAACGTTCGCTAGTTGTTCCGTGTATGCGTGCAAAGTGGCGTGGTAATATTCTAACGGTTCCAAACGCTTTCAATTCAGAACCACGGAGAGCAGCCGGTTCTCCCGCAGACAAATCTGAACGCGCGGAACTTTACGAAAGAACCATTACTAATGTCGTTACTAATGTTATCACTGAACTCACTTGCTTTATCGACAACATTAAACAAACGCATTGAACAAGTTTCACCAAAGTCATAGCTAAAACAAGACTGACGAAAAAGTGCTGGGTTTTCTTGCCTTGCAGGACGAGCCCTCGGAAAACAACTTGGCTAGCCGAATGGCTGACCTCATTAAAAGATCCAAATCTCAGCAGTTCTACGGGCTCATGGGACGACGCTCGGGTAAGGAACTACTGCTTAAACTTAAATCATTTTATGTGAAGCCTACCTTGTCAAACTAATGAAAAGAGTGAGATCAAATAACTGTTAACATTGTGTAAAATGTGCTTATTTACTCAAGTTAGGTCATTTGATAGCATTAGCACTGTGGTAAGATGATTCTGACGGCAAAGTGAATGGGTCAGATCAGGAATTTAAAGGTTACGTGGATTTTCCCGATTTATACCTTTTGAGACGAGTACGCAATGGAAATTAAAGGAATGCAAATAGGCTATTTAACAATAAGTTTAGCCACACGTAACGCCGTTGCAGCATTAAGTATGGTTGGTCACAGCACCGTGACTTCATTGACTTCATAGTTTAGTCTCGTGAACGGCGTGTTGGTAAAAACAGACATCAGACTATCCAAAAGACGTGCAAGTATGCTTATAAATAGTATTCCACAATAAAGATGTGACGTTTGATTAATCTGGAACAAAATGTGGGGGCAGTGTGTTTCTGTTTACAATGTAACGAATGTACAGCATGTGGAAATTGTACATGGTAATGATACTATATGTGCACAGCAGTGTTTATAGTTTAGTTAGGGTTTGTGTATAGGCACAGAACATGTGTGGAGTGCGTCCGCTGAGAAAAGTAACGTAAAAATAAGTGATTGCCGCTCAAAACTAAAATACTGTACTTTCACGTACATTCCAATTTCCAAAACGAGCATCAATTCGTGAAATATACAAGCTTGTGTGCTTGGTAAGGGTGGGATGGGGTGTAGGAAATATACGAAGTTTCAATAATTGCCTCGCAATTTGCCTTGTATCTAGTAAGTAGGGGAGACCGGGGGCAATTGTAACACTTTTTGCTTTTCACCCTATTACTCAAAGACCACCTGAGCTGTACCAGTCAATTTTTAATGACGAAAACTTACATCTGTCTACTAATTGTTTATAGCCTTTAATGGTCTCTACAGACACCATTTGGGTCACAATATTGATTTTAACACAAGAAGTCAAGAAGTCTGTAGACAGTAGATGGGGGCAAATGTAACACCTTCTTAAAAACATTCAATAAAGCAAATGCACTCCAAATATGTATTCATTTGGAGTGCATTTGCTTCATTTATGTTTTATAGTTAAACCAATTACTATAGCTTAATGAACAGATATAGTGCACATTGAAGAAATTTTAATATATGCCACTTGGTATATGTATACTTAATTAATTACTTAATTGTGTCAGACCTGATAGTACCAAATCTGTTGTATTATCCGTTTAGTTTGTGTTAAGTACTACACATTAATGCCAAACATAATACTTGCATGGTTGGGTTTTCTTTAGAGCTTCTTCAAACGTATGATGGGTAACATTAAATGTATTGTGCGACAAAACTAACAACATCAAGTTATAAACTATCGTATGCTATAAAACAATGAACCAATATACATATTCCAATATGACTGGGGTATTTCCAATTTAGTTATGCGTTTTAAAAAAGTTGGAATGACGCATTTCGGCATTTTAATACGTTATTCCAATTAACTTCGGAAAATATTTGGTTTCGCATGTGTCCTCGTGGCTTAGAGCTGGTCAATTGCTTTCCATTTTCTGCAATGCTCTGCTAACTACACCGTTTTTTAAACATGTATTTAGCGACACTGCGCAATCACTTGCTTTCCATAACAAGCTTGGTATACTGGTCCTTAATGACACACTTGACCGACTAAAGGCCTGAATATACTTCACTTTGCTCGCGCATGCGTACTCAACACGAGCGGCATTGTTCACATACTGCACTGCGTACTTTACGTCTGTCTGGATGTTTAAAAGCCATGTCCAGTAGGTGGCAGAGAAATCACGTAGGTAACGTAATGCTGGTTTGCCAGTTTATTTACCATGTGGATTAGATGACAGACACAGATACGTTTTAGTAACGTACGTTACAAATGTGCTCAAAGTTAGCTGCTAACTTTATCAGAATGACCACACATGCTAACTAGTTAACTTGTTATAAACGCCAGTGTTTTATCTAGCTAGATAGATTGCTGCCTCTCTTCAAACTTTTCCGCCATTTTTTGTTATTTGTTATTTTGGTATTGTTGCTCCCGTACGCGCAACGTTAATTCTTGAGGACGTGAACAAGCTTCGCACCAACGAGCGCAGGATACGCGTGGCGGTCATTTTACGTACGCCTACGCGTGTTTAAAGTGAAGGGAATTTAGGCCTTTGACGTTAAACGTACGCGAGCAACAATACCGACATAAATCGTGGGGGCAGTGTACCATGTGTGATATCCAGTAAGTGTGTAAGCACCAGGGCGGCCAACGTGATGCATTCAATTCAAATGCACCACAAAATCTCCGGTGAGCTGAAGTTAAAGTGCATGGAACATTCACTAATATATCAAACCCTGGATATAATTTAACAATGCGCTGTCTTAAATGACTAATGGTGATGCTACTCCTTCTCAGCTCAGTACAAACGCTCGTGTAGTAGGTTACAGCATGGGTGGTAGTATGAAAATTATTCTGGGCTGGGTGACTGCATCTAAGGAGTGGGAATGCTTCAGCTTCCATGCTCCTTGCATGGGTGGCACACTGGTGACTTCAGAGATTCAACTGGTAATTCCAAAATGGGGACAGTAACAGGGATTTCTCTTTAAAAAAGACTGTACCCTGCTCTGAAAACGACATGATTTGTGTACAGAAAATGTCTTATGTGAAACTGAAACATTATAGTATTCTACCATTTCTTTTTCAGGGGGTCCTGTACGACTAGGTCGAAAGAGTAAGTAGACAAATTAAAAGGCTTGTCCTGTGCCCGCCAGATTAACATTTATAAGCAGGGGTGGACTTTACCATTAGGCAAGGTAAGCAACCGCCTGGGGCCCCCAGCAGCCAAGCCCATAGCACATATAAACTGATGTTTAAATTCCAATTTATACCCTCCAAAAACCATACACAAAGATGCCCTGACAGCGCTTATTTTATCAGTGTCTATGTGGGGCCCCCCTCACTCCAGACTACAGTGGACTATTCCATTGGTACTGTGTGGCTACTAGTGAAGTGTGTCAGGAAGTCTAATGGTTAGATACTAAACAACACACAGCACGGAGAAAACGCAGTAACGTACAATAAAACACAATGAAACGAAGCTACCTCAGAGGGGCAGAGAAAAGAGAAAAGAGGGAGGAGAGTAAGAAATGTACTGCCACACTCCCAAAGGTAACGTCCTTTTTTCTCTGCGCCAGAAACGAAAGCCCCCTTTCCATTGCACAAAAAAACAAGAACTAGACCTAACGGGAACTAACGCTAGTTCCGGTTCTAGTTGCCATTCTTGTTTCCACCGACTTCAGGGGAAACAGTTACGGTTTGCGCTAATTTCGAGCAAACATCAGCACAAAGGAACGATTTTCCGCTTCATTTTGGTTAAACTGCCATATTAAAAAACGTATCGCTTGATACATTAAGCTGCCACATGAAAAAACATCACTTGATACATGTGTAGATGTATTGATGAGAATGTGTAGCTACTGTTGTACAGAATCGGTTATTTGGTTGATGCTGCTCTTTTGAGGTACTATGTTTCTATTTTTGTTATATGTGTAATCACTGTGAAACAGCTACTGAGAGTCCAAGACAAGTTTCCGCACTAGGACAAATAAAGTATATCGTATCATATCGTATCGTATGCATTAAGCTGCCATATAAAAAACATAAAAACATCAACACTTGATAGCAAGCTATAGCAGGATTATACGTTAACGTTTTTTACTCTCTTGGCCGAGTATCTGTGCAGTATCTGTGCAGAACACACACATCTGGTTAATCTAGTGCACCTGTGCACAGAACACACACATCTGGTTATCTTAGAGTATCTGTGCAGAACACACACATCCGGTTAGCTTGGAGTATCTGTGCAGAACACACACATCTGGTTAGCCTAGAGTATCTGTGTGGACAACACACAAACATCTGGTTAATCTAGAGTATCTGTGCAGAACACACACATCTGGTTAGCCTAGAGTATCTGTGTGCAGAACACAAAAATCTGGTTAATCTAGAGTATCTGTTTACAGAAAACACACATGTGGTTAGCTTGGAGTATCTGTGCCAAACACACACATGTGGTTAGCTTAGAGTATCTGTGTACAGAACACACACATGTGGTTAGCTTAGAGTATCTATGTGCAGAACACACAAATCTGGTTAATCTAGAGCACAGGTGTCAAACTCATTCCATCGAGGGCCGAGTGTATGCAGGTTTTTGTTGCAACCAATGCACCACACCAGGTGATTTCACTAATTAGCTCACTTCTTCAACTAAGGAGGGAACCTAATTGAAGTCACCTGGTGTAATGCATTGGTTACAACAGAAACCTGCACACACTCGGCCCTCGATGGAATGAGTTTGACACCCCTGATCTAGAGTATCTGTTTACAGAACACACACATCTGGTTAATCTAGTGCATCTGTGCCCAGAACACATACATCTGGTTATCTTAGAGTATCTGTGCAGAACACACACATCTGGTTAATCGAGTGCATCTGTGTGGAGAACACATACATCTGGTTATCTTAGAGTATCTGTGCAGAACACGTACATCTGGTTATCTTAGAGTATCTGTGCAGAACACACACATCTGGTTATCTTAGATTATCTGTGCAGAACACGTACATCTGGTTATCTTAGAGTATCTGTGCAGAACACGTACATCTGGTTATCTTAGAGTATCTTTTTGGAGAACACATACATCTGGTTATCTTAGAGTATCTTTTTGGAGAACACATAAAGATACTCTAAACTAACCAGATGTGTGTGTTCTGCACAGATACTGTAAGATAGCCAGATGTGGGTGTTCTCCACACAGATGCACTAGATTAACCAGAAGTGTGTGTTCTGCACAGATACTCTAAGATAACCAGATATGTGTGTTCTGTAAACAGATACTCTAGATTAACCCAGATGTGTGTGTTCTGTACACAGATACTGTAGGATAACCAGATGTGGGTGTTCTCCACACAGATACTCTAGATTAACCAGATGTGTGTGTTCTGCACAGATACTCTAAGATAACCAGATATGTGTGTTCTGCACACAGATACTCTAGATCAGTGGTTCTCAAACCTTCCTTGGGATTACAGAGTCCATGTACACACACATGGTTAGCCACTACCAGCACACCTGATTAAACTCATTACTACTTAACGAGCATTGATTAGTTGAATCAGGTGTGCTGGTAGTGGAATTTAACAAATACATGGACTGGCTGGGGGTCCCCGAGGAGAGGTTTGAGAACCACTGCTCTAGATTAATCAGATGTGTGTGTTCTGCACACAGATACTCTAGATTAATCAGATGTGTGTGTTCTGCACACAGACACTCTAGGCTAACGTACAGTATCTGTGTGCAGAACACACACATGTGGTTAGCTTAGAGTATCTGTGCAGAACACACACATCTGGTTAGCTTAGAATATCTGTGCAGAACACACACATCTGGTTAGCTTAGAGTATCTACATGCAAAACACACATATTTCTCTCTATCTCTCTGTCACATTCCCTTTGTTCCTGTCTTATTTCTCCCTTGTGATTGTTTGTTAATTGTTTTATTATTTTCCATCATTCTATTATCATCCCTCATTACTCCTCATCATGTTCACCTGTTACCAATTCCGTCGTCCGTTCCGGCACACCAGCTTCCCATCTAGATCATCAGCCCTGCAGTATATCTACCCCGGTTTTCCAGTCATTCATCGTCAGATCGTTGTTTTCTCTTCTCGGTAGAAGCTGACTTCTGATACCTTCTATTAGACTCTGTGTTTACTGTTCTCTGCGTGTTGTGTTATATGTTTGTTTACCCTTGTTCCTGTTGTTCCCCTTTGTGTTCAGGTTCATTCCTCATCCGTCTGCCAGCTCTGTCCGTCCTGCCAGCCCTGCCTGCCTGCACGCTTAGCTGCCCCCCCGGTTCCCTCATCCTGTCTGTCCTCCTGTGCATCCCTTCCAGTGTCCAGCTCATCGTCTCCACTACCTCTGTCATTACTATTACAATTATTATTAAATCATCACTCTCCATCCTAACTTTGTCTGTGTCCGAGTTTGGGTTCGTTCCTGTCGACATAACACTCTCTTACACTCTCTTTCTCTCTCCCTTTCTCTCTCTCTCTCTCTTTCTCTCTCTCTCTCTCTCTCTCTCTCTCTCTCTCTCTCTCTCTCTCTCTCTCTCTCTCTCTCTCTCTCTCTCTCTCTCCCTCTCTCTTTCTCTCCATCTCTCCATCTTCTCTCTCTCTCTCTCTCTCTCTCCTCAGAGTATGAGAGTATCTTTGTGGAGAACACACATATCTGGTTAATTTAGAGCATCTGTGTACAGAACACAAATCTGGTTATCTTAGAGTATCTGTGCAGAACACATATATCTGGTTATCTTAGAGTATCTGTGCAGAACACATATATCTGGTTATCTTAGAGTATCTGTGCAGAACACAAATCTGGTTATCTTAGAGTATCTGTGCAGAACACATACATCTGGTTATCTTAGAGTATCTGTGCAGAACACACACATCTGGTTGTGTCTAGAGTATCTTTATGTGAGTGTGTTCTCCACCAAGATACTCTAGACACAACCAGATGTGTGTGTTCTGCACAGATAATCTAAGATAACCAGATATGTGTGTTAAATCTTTTCATTTTTTTAAGCATTTAGCAGTGTTCTGTACACAGATCTGTGTACAGAACACACACATCTGGGTTAATCTAGAGTATCTGTTTACAGAACACACATATCTGGTTATCTTAGATTATCTGTGCAGAACACACACATCTGATTAGTTTAGAGCAGGGGTGCCCAAGTTCGGTCCTGGAGATCTACTGGGTGTGCAGGCTTTTGTTCCAGCCCTTCACTAACGCACCTGATTTGAACATTCATTGCCTTGATGAGCAGTTGATTAGTGGAATCAGGTGTGTTAGTGAAGTGATTAATGGAATCAGGTGTGTTAGTGAAGGGCTGAAACAAAAGCCTGCACACCCAGTAGATCTCCAGGACCGAACCTGGGAACCCCTGGTTTAGAGTATCTGCATGCAAAACACACATATTTCTCTCTATCTCTCTTACACTCTCTCTCTCCCTTTCTCTCTCTCACTCTCTTTCTCTCCCTCTTTCTCTCCATCTCTCCATCTCTCTCTCTCTCTCTCTCTCTCTCTCTCTCCCTCAGAGTATGAGAGTATCTTTGTGGAGAACACACATATCTGGTTAATTTAGAGCATCTGTGTACAGAACACATATCTGGTTATTTTAGAGTATCTGTGCAGAACACACATATCTGGTTATCTTAGAGTATCTGTGCAGAACACATACATCTGGTTATCTAAGAGTATCTGTGCAGAACACACACATCTGGTTAGTTTAGAGTATCTTTATGTGAGTGTGTTCTCCACCAAGATACTCTAGACACAACCAGATGTGTGTGTTCTGCACAGATAATCTAAGATAACCAGATATGTGTGCAGAACACACATATCTGGTTATTTTAGATTATTAGAACACATACATCTGGTTATCTATCTGTGCAGAACACACACATCTGGTTAGTTTTAGAGTATCTTTATGTGAGTGTGTTCTCCACCAAGATACTCTAGACACAACCAGATGTGTGTGTTCTGCACAGATACTCTTAGATAACCAGATGTATGTGTTCTGCACAGATACTCTAAGATAACCAGATATGTGTGTTCTGCACACAGATACTCTAGATTAATCAGATGTGTGTGTTCTGCACACAGACACTCTAGGCTAACGTACAGTATCTGTGTGCAGAACACACACATGTGGTTAGCTTAGAGTATCTGTGCAGAACACACACATCTGGTTAGCTTAGAGTATCTACATGCAAAACACACATATTTCTCTCTATCTCTCTGTCACATTCCCTTTGTTCCTGTCTTGTTTCTCCCTTGTGATTGTTTGTTAACAATTATTATTTTCCATCATTCTATTATCATCCCTCATTACTCCTCATCATGTTCACCTGTTACCAATTCCGTCGTCCGTTCCAGCACACCAGCTTCCCATCTAGATCATCAGCCCTGCAGTATATCTACCCCGGTTTTCCAGTCATTCATCGTCAGATCGTTGTTTTCTCTTCTCGGTAGAAGCTGACTTCTGATACCTTCTATTAAACTCTGTGTTTACTGTTCTCTGCGTGTTGTGTTATATGTTTGTTTACCCTTGTTCCTGTTGTTCCCCTTTGTGTTCAGGTTCATTCCTCATCCGTCTGCCAGCTCTGTCCGTCCTGCCAGCCCTGCCTGCCTGCACGCTTAGCTGCCCCCCCGGTTCCCTCATCCTGTCTGTCCTCCTGTGCATCCCTTCCAGTGTCCAGCTCATCGTCTCCACTACCTCTGTCATTACTATTACAATTATTATTAAATCATCACTCTCCATCCTAACTTTGTCTGTGTCCGCGTTTGGGTTCGTTCCTGCTAACACTCTCTTAACACTCTTTCACTCTCTTCTCTCCCTTTCTCTCTCCCCTCTCTCTTTCTCCCTCTCTCTCTCTTTCTCTCTCTCTCTCTCTTACACTTTCTCTCTCTCCCTTTCTCTAGAGTATGAGAGTATCTTTGTGGAGAACACACATATCTGGTTATCTTAGAGTATCTGTGCAGAACACATACATCTGGTTATCTTAGAGTATCTGTGCAGAACACACACATCTGGTTGTGTCTAGAGTATCTTTATGTGAGTGTGTTCTCCACCAAGATACTCTAGACACAACCAGATGTGTGTGTTCTGCACAGATAATCTAAGATAACCAGATATGTGTGTTACATTTTTTCATTTTTTAAGCATTTAGCAGTGTTCTCTACACAGATCTGTGTACAGAACACACACATCTGAGTTAATCTAGAGTATCTGTTTACAGAACACACATATCTGGTTATCTTAGAGTATCTGTGCAGAACACATACATCTGGTTATCTTAGAGTATCTGTGCAGAACACACACATCTGGTTAGTTTAGAGTATCTTTATGTGAGTGTGTTCTCCACCAAGATACTCTAGACACAACCAGATGTGTGTGTTCTGCACAGATAATCTAAGATAACCAGATATGTGTGCAGAACACACATATCTGGTTATCTTAGATTATCTGTGCAGAACACATACATCTGGTTATCTTAGAGTATCTGTGCAGAACACACACATCTGGTTGTGTCTAGAGTATCTTTATGTGAGTGTGTTCTCCACCAAGATACTCTAGACACAACCAGATGTGTGTGTTCTGCACAGATAATCTAAGATAACCAGATATGTGTGTTACATTTTTTCATTTTTTAAGCATTTAGCAGTGTTCTCTACACAGATCTGTGTACAGAACACACACATCTGAGTTAATCTAGAGTATCTGTTTACAGAACACACATATCTGGTTATCTTAGAGTATCTGTGCAGAACACATACATACATCTGGTTGTGTCTAGAGTATCTTTATGTGAGTGTGTTCTCCACCAAGATACTCTAGACACAACCAGATGTGTGTGTTCTGCACAGATAATCTAAGATAACCAGATATGTGTGCAGAACACACATATCTGGTTATCTTAGATTATCTGTGCAGAACACATACATCTGGTTATTTTAGAGTATCTGTGCAGAACACACACATCTGGTTGTGTCTAGAGTATCTTTATGTGAGTGTGTTCTCCACCAAGATACTCTAGACACAACCAGATGTGTGTGTTCTGCACAGATAATCTAAGATAACCAGATATGTGTGTTACATTTTTTCATTTTTTTAAGCATTTAGCAGTGTTCTCTACACAGATCTGTGTACAGAACACACACATCTGAGTTAATCTAGAGTATCTGTTTACAGAACACACATATCTGGTTATCTTAGAGTATCTGTGCAGAACACACATCTGGTTGTGTCTAGAGTATCTTTATGTGAGTGTGTTCTCCACCAAGATACTCTAGACACAACCAGATGTGTGTGTTCTGCACAGATAATCTAAGATAACCAGATATGTGTGTTACATTTTTCATTTTTAAGCATTTAGCAGTGTTACAGAACACAGATCTGTGTACAGAACACACATCTGAGTTATCTAGAGTATCTGTTTACAGAACACACATATCTGGTTATCTTAGCAGAACACATACATCTGGTTATCTTTTAGAGTATCTGTGCAGAACACACACATCTGGTTGTGTCTAGAGTATCTTTATGTGAGTGTGTTCTCCACCAAGATACTCTAGACACAACCAGATGTGTGTTCTGCACAGATAATCTAAGATAACCAGATATGTGTGTTAGATTTTTCATATTTTTAAGCATTTTAGCAGTGTTCTCTACACAGAACACAGAACATCACATCTAGTTAATCTAGAGTATCTGTTTACAGAACACACACATCTGGTTGTGTCTGCAGAAGTACATCTTTGTGTCTAGAGTATGTTCTCACACCAAGATACATAAAGACACTAAACTAACCAGATGTGTGTGTTCTGCACAGATACTCTAAGATAACCAGATGTATGTGTTCTGCACAGATACTCTAAGATAACCAGATATGTGTGTTCTGTACACAGATACTCTAACCTAACCACATGTGTGTGTTCTGCACACAGATACTGTAAGATAACCAGACGTGTGTGTTCTGTACACAGATACTCTAGATTGACATAGTATGTGAAAATGTAAAATGTAAAATGTGAATAGTAGCAGACCCAATAGTTGTCTGATAGCTAACTGGCTAGCACACTTGTTAATTTGGTTAGCTAGCTAGTTCTACTCTCCTTGCAATCGCCCTGTGTGTTTCATTTGACCCACCACAAGATAAGAACAGCAGTTCCGGTATGGCAGTACCTATGGCAGGCTAATTATTATATCCATTGCTTGTCTTGTGTTTTCATCTTCCAACAGGAAATAAAGGAGAGATGTTCGTTGGGCTCATGGGTAGGAGATCTTCAAGTGGAGGTGGAGTCCAACATTCCCGTTTTACAACTCATACAAGCTTAATTGTTTGGCAATCTCTTGCAACTGTCGAAAAGCAATAGGCTACTCGCGCGTTTCAATCTATCATTCTGGTAAAAGAGAATAGAATAACAAGAGGACTGCTCAGATTGTTACTACAGTACTGTAAATGGTGTGACTCAAACGTGTGCATTATGGGATGCAGGCAGCATATGTCAGCATATGTTTTAGCGTGTGAATGACGCTTTTTGGAATCATGGGACCTTGACCTTTGCGTTTTTACTTTTTCAGCACAGAAGTGATTGTATATTGTGATTAAAGGCTTTGAGGCTTTATTGTGTATTGTGCATGTGTGTGTGTATATATATATAGAGAGAGACCTACTCAGTTGAACCGAACACAGTCTGCATTGTGTTCTGTGCTGTACCTGACATGTGGTTTTGTATTTTTATTTGGCAGAGTTGGAAGAGGAATGGGACAAACATCAGTTATACTGAAGATAATCCATATTTCACAGAATATTTAATATTTATTTCTGCTGTTGCAGTTTCTGGCTCAGTTTATCCTCAACACAAATCCTCCTAAAATAAGATTCCCATCATTAACTTGCAAGAACCCCGGTGTCAGGTTCGTATGAGGACACGGGAAAATTAAAGTATTCTATATTTCCAGATAGGGAAACCCTACAAACGTTCAATTTTTTTTTTTTACGATGTTGCGAGATAACGGAACAGTGATCATTGTACAATTATAGGGAGCATTGTACCAGATGTTATTTCTTTTGTTACCCAAAGTGATTTATATACTTGTATATTTCTGTTGCCACAAAGAAAATGTCTCAACTGTTTTAACAAAGCTCCTGTAAAATAAAAAGTTTACTTTGTTCAACTTAACCATGTCTGATCTGAAATTGGATCTACATTTTCCGATACTACACCCTATTAAACCAGGCCTTTGTAAAATAATAAAAAAATACACATTTTTATCAGACTTTTGCTCTTAGGTGTTGAACCCCAAGGAGGTACAGCATTTCACAAATGGTCTTACGGAGACAAAAGCACAGCAGAACACACTGAATGTCTTTACCATTCAAGTTTATTTGGGAGAAAAAAGTACAAACAGCCGGTGAATAAAACAGAGCGGTGAATGACAACCTACCCATACTCCTTGTGAGCGCAAAGGTCAAATAAAATGATTCCATTCTAAACCACAGCATCCTGGAGACCACTTCTGACTCTCACCATGTACACATGTGCAAGGTGCAATTTGCAGAGAAGCCCAGATGTTTTGCTCTAGTTACTTTATGGCCAAGCTCCAATCTGAAAGTATTAAGACACCATGTTGCCCGCCCCACACATTACTTCAATCTATGAGGCAAGACATTTCCAATAGCAAGCGTTATTTTATAGCTTAGAAACTTCTCTTTTTTGTTTGTTTCAGATTTTTCCCCATGTTTTTCTCCCAATTTGGTAGTCAAATTGGGAAACTATTTCTTTTTCAATTTTACCCTCCCCCACAAGCTTGCCACCCGCCTGCATGGGTCGAGCGAATTCCTCAAGGCAATGCTTGCCTCCTCCGAGATGGAACTCGCCCAACCGTGTTTACGAGGTCGCCCTACCGCTCCTCGGCGAGCTCGTGCCAGCTCTCCCTCCTCCCTCCCGCTGGGGCAGACAGCCAAATGTCACCCCCGATCAGGGGTTCCCCATCAGAGCTGGTCTGGTACAGTCAGGTTTTAAACCGCGACCGTGATAGGCAGCTCACACTCGTAAAGGACCAGCCAATACGGGTGTGTTAGACTGCTATGCTATCGGAGGCCCATATAGCTTAGAAACTTAAAGGCTTATTTCATTGGTTTTCAGATCAGATAGCACAAGGGGAAAATTCCTGGGCAAACTCTATATATTCCAGATATTGATCATTCCCATACAGATTATTCCGACATTTCCCCATTGCAACTTTCAAGATCGTTCAACCGAAAACTGCAATGAGAATTCGAAAGGATTAAATAATTTGGCAACATATTTGGTTAACTTTTTTTGGTTTAACTTTCTAAAGACTTTCTTAGTTTAACACAGCTGAAGGAGCCAATGCCATCAAACAATTGCAAATATGAAAAAAATGCAGCAAAAATGGATCAATGAGACCCACAGTCTCCATTGGAAAGCTGTCATCAAAATCACTTTAACAGATTTCTGAGAAGGTGCTCTTAAAAAAATAAAAAATAAAAAATAAAAAAGACACTGGGTACCATCTTACCTCTTAACCATTGGTTCCCTGACAATAATAATGGAGTATCAATAAACAAAGCAGGTACAGAATGAATGCACTTTTAAATTAAACTACAAAGTAAAAATGCTTAATAATTGATAGAAAACCTCCTACGACTAACTCAATGGAAGAAAGACCCCAATTTGCCCCTAGTGGTAAGATCTATATAAATATGTAAGCATTACAGGGTAGAATAGGAGATTGACAAAGACTCATTACCAGCGCTTTTCTTTAGTTTCAACCACAGAAAATTACTTTGTTCTCAATATTGGTTTAAAAAAAAAAAAAAAAAAAAAAAAAAAAAAAAGGGGTTTCCATTGAGGATCACGACTTCATATTTATGTCATTTAAATATACAAATTTGGCGGTTGAGGATGATTTGCACTGGCTTCTAAGCTTCAGTGGTCAAAGAACAATATTTGTGCCATTAAAACAAATTGGGGGGAAATCGTATTTTTCCTGTTACCGTATCTAGCAAAGGTTTTCTTTTGCATCAAATAGTGCACCAATGCAAAAGAAAGGGGAATCCCATACCATAAATGCATTTTTTATTTGTCACATCCACAATGATAAAATAGTCAACTGCTAGCAATTAGTTAGCCAGTTACCAAAAACAAACAAATAAAACCCTATAAAAATAATTTTCTTCAAAATATTCTGAAAATCAAAAGGCATTTTCTTATTGGTAGACAAATAGGTGACCAAACTAACATCTTCTCTGTCATTGCTATGAAGTACTATTGCAAATCAGCTCCAGGGAGCCAACACCACACCCACAGAAAGTTTACACACACAGGTCTGGAAATAAGAGAAGATTTTTGTTGTTGTCGATAAAGATTTATTTTTCCAATATGATGAACTGACTCCCAGTCATATGTTCCACGGTAATCCTTTCTCCTCTCCTTTGATACAAGCATTTCAAACTCATAGAAGGGTTGATCAATGGCATTGTGAACTTATCTTTTTGGTGATACACTGCAGTACATTGCTCTGGGTTGATACTGAAGTTACACTTGCATTATTACCTTTCAACCAAAGTTTAAAAATACGATTTTTAAAGGATTCTTTATAATTGTCGCAATAGTAGTTACCACTGACACTGGAACAGTAGGGGAACAACATTCTGAGGCATGACTGTCAAAAGGTATCGTGTCTGCAGACACACATTGACGCTCTTAGCCATGTCTTAAGACATGTGCAGGCCAGAAACCTAGCCAATTTGTTGACATCACTAGCCTTTATAGTAAATGACACCACACTCGAGGCTTAGTAAGAAACATGGACATATTTAAGTCATTACAAAAATAAGAATGAACATTTTAATCCTACTTTTACTTTCAGGGACAGTGGGGATAATTTGACCATTTTTCATGATGTACTAGAATGAAAACATTCACGGGTGGTTCCAAGGTCCGTGGGAAATCTTTTGCTCAACTTGCAACGAGATGAGAACAGGCATAATTCCGAGGCTGTGATTCCTTTGGTAGATCCCCTTGTTAGTGCCTTTTCACATCTAGTTGTAACACGAAGGTAATGCGGTCACCAGGAGGAGCTGCGAACAGTGTGAGTGAAGAAGAGTCCTGAGCCGCAACCAAACTCTTATTAAGCAGTGCTCTGAAGGCGTGCTTCATCAGGGCTCCTCATAAACCCTCTCCAAAGGCACACCTGTGTTCTTTATTGGGTGTCTTTTGATTTATTTATTTTTACATTTTGTTTCAGATTTTTCCATGTTTTTCTCCCCAATTTGGAAGCTGAATACACCCTCTATTTATTTCAATTAACCCTCCCCCCACAAACTCGCCGCCCGTCTCTACGGTGCAAGCTACTCTCCGAGGCCGGCGATGATCCGCCTCCTTCGAGACGGAACTCACCGACCCCCTTTCTACAGACACCCTTACGCGCTTCACAGCGAGTTCGTGCCAGCTCACCCTCCCCCCTCCCACAGGAGCGGACAGCCAAATCCCGTCCCCGATCGGGGCTAACAGCCAGGGCAGGCCTGGCACAGACTGGTTTCGAACCGCGTCCCTGATAGGCAGCTCACACTCGTACAGCACCAGCCAAATACAGGTGCGTTAGACCACTACGCTATCCGCTATCCTTTATCAGGTGTCTTTAATACTCTGAATCTTGGCACTCCCTACACCCAGTCTGACTGTCACAACACAAAACATAATATTCTATATATTGTAAAAATGCAATGTTGAATAAATAGCGAACATGTAGTCTCACTTCCAAAAGCACACAAGTTCTCCCCTTATACAATTTCCCTCTATGTACTCAAAAGGAACAGGTTTTCATGATGGACATTCCCCTGGTGAAAAGGACCATAAAATGATGCACAGGAAGTCAAATAAGGGACAACAAAAAACATGTTCATACGATGGAGCCAAATCTTTTTTTTTTTTTTTTTAAGTAATGAGGACTTGGTCAACTATGAATAAGATGCAATCTGAAGTTTATCATGAACAGAAGCAATTTTTTTAAACAAACACGACTGGGAAAACAAGAGGGCCAAAAAACATCCATCTTGTTGATTTCAGACACATTTGCTTTTCACAATCTTTTAAAATATATAAAAATGAACGGTTACTATTTACCTTTCACTTAAAAATATAGTGAATCTTTTCATACTCATTTTTACAAAGGAGAAACGCAAGAGTGGACTCCGTTGGGTGTGATGCTGAATTTTAAGTAGTGCCCTGGAAATATTTTTGACACATCTTGACTTACAACAGGTAGTAAAAATGCCACACAAAAAAAAAAAAAAACAAAAAAACTTTCACACAGAAATATTTCACCCAAACAAATTTGAACCCTGCACAGGGATAATATTCAGCGGGCTCTCCATCGATCTGAACCCTCTTCTACTTCTTCTAGGTCCCGTTTTGAAAAGGAACTCATTCATAAGCAGACATAAAAACTCATATTAAAATTGTCCATGCGAATTCTGCAAACCTAAAACAGCAGTAAAACAAAGGTGTGTGCGAATAATAGTGAGAATGATGGAGCCATTAGACTGACGCCCCGAGCTAAACCAAAACCCAACTAAAGCACGACTAAAAATAAAAATAAAAACCTTTTCTGCCACCCCGCTCCCGGTGGGCCTCAGAAGGCGGGGGACCCTGAAACGAGCCTGTCCCGTGTGCCGACGGCACGCCGTCTACCACCGACAGGCTCGCAAGCAAAGCAGCGGCACAGTTCTCTCAGCTCCGCGCGGGTTGAGGCACCCGGGAGCTGGGGGCCCTATGTTCCTTTGGGCGGGGTCCATTTTAAAGAAGTGGGGTCAATAGTCTTGTTGTTGCTGCCTCGTTTCGTCTCCTTTGCTCTCCACTCGTCGATCAGATCCTAGAAAAGATGGAACAGTATTACCCACCTTGATAAGAGATCTCCCTCAGCCCCGGTCCTGTGGGGCTGCTGTCCAGCAGGCTACACAAACCCTTTCATGCATATTCCTATAGCATTCAGATTCATACATCATTCATATATCATTCATATTCCTATAGCATTCAGATTCATATTTGCTCCAAATACACTAACGTTTTAGGAACGTACAGTTGGGACACCATCAAAGGATCACTTATTAACAGACTATGGTTTCCACGCATTTGTTCCCCTCAGTTGGCCATCACATCTCTACTTCTTTGTCGCAAATGTATGCACCATACTACCAAAGCTTGCAGGTATTCTCAAGTTTTTTTAAACTACTGCAACACATCATTGGCAGTTGTCCCCTAATATTGAACACAACATACATTTCGATTCAACACCTTAAAAAAACTACTTCAATGTATGAAGCGCTGCAATACCAAGAGATTAGATTAGCGACAAATTCTGATCGGACAAGGGCTGTTTCTTGTGTGCGTGTGCCATATATTAAAGACAAACTCTAGGCTTTGCCCAAACCTGCATCAGAGTAGCTGGGCTGGGGAGGTGCCAGATGTGCATCGGTGTGGCTGAACTGAGGGTGGTGTCAGTTACCTGTCTCTTGAGGACTAGGTGCTTCCCCTTCCAGTATTTGAGCATTTGGAGGGACTGCAGTGTGCTGACGATGTCCACAGGGTTTACTGCGGTCTCCTGGCTGATCTCTGCGCAGAGTGATGAGACGCAGTGTTACACAGAGGACAAACGCCATGCTGACTGAGACAGACAAGATAGGAATAATATTTCGATTTGCCATTAGATCACCATCTCAGTCTAGGGCAGGGTTCCTCAAATCACGGTCCTCGTGGGCTGAGCACTGCCCTTCCTTTACCTGGGAGTCAGGTGTGAAGACACTCCGGCCAATCGATTAAATTAATATTTCAATTAACTACCTGAGAGTTTCAAGGTTTCAAGGGTTTTATTGTCAGTCACAGATATATACAAGTATAACACGGTGAGTGAAATTCTTGTGCCAGAAAACTCCCGACAGCAAACAGCAGAGAGGGAAAACCAGGACCGGATTTGGATTCGTCAGCCAGATTTGAGGAGCCCTGGTTTAAGGCCTCTGTCCAGCGGGAGCTGTATCCAGCACTTTTTAAAAATGTGTTACATTTTTTCAATTGTATTTCTCCCAATTTTATTTCGATCAAGATCAATTCCAATTACCCGGTGTAAAAACCTGTGTGTAACATGGCCCAATAAAGATGATTATCACTGCTCTCAGAGTTCAGTGTGAGGGGCTGTACACGTTCACCTTTGATGGAGATCTCCTTGCCCTGGAAGTTGTGCAGGTATCGCAGCAGCACTTCCTTCCAGTAGCTCCTGTAGCTGATGAGGCCCAGGTCCGAGAGCGGCCGCTCGGGAGAGCCCACCTTCTCCTCCACCTTGGACAGCAGGTAACCTGAGACAGCCACAATGTTAGCACTTCCAGATGGAATATATTTAGTTTTTTATATATATATATATATATATATTTTTATATATATAATTTTCTCTTACTGGTTCCATCCCCATTTTTCTCCCAATTTAGTAGCCAATTATACCCTCTTTTTCATGTCAATTATCCCCTCCCCTCATATGAGAACTCGCTGCTGTAGTCCTGAAACCGGCAGTGACAAAGGCGATGTACCGCCTCCTCTGAGCCGGAACCCGTCAAGCCGTCACCGCAACTCCGGTATGCACACAGGGCCACTTCTATACGCAGCGAGCTCATATTGGCTTCCCTCCCCCTCCCTGGGGTGGACAGCCAATTGTGGCCCCCTAATGGAACTCCCGGCCAGAGACGAAACTGGCGTGACCCGGTGGAATCAAAACCCAGTTACAGTGGGCAGCATCGGACATTCTACCACTACAGCACCCGGGAGGTCCAGATGGAACAGATTTAATTGAAGGGTGTTGTACAATAGTCTCATTAAAGGTATGTAGGTAAAAAATATAACCACATTTCTTTAAGGTAAGGTAAAACAAATACAATTTTAGAAATCTGGGAGTATTCCCCTTTTAGGACAGCTCTTAATGGTTAATCAGGTAATAATCAAATTGCCATTCCTACTTCCAAGGTCATTTATAAACTGTTTCCCATTTTAGATTTTCTGTTGCATGTAGTGGCAGCAACAGGTACTACAAAGCTGCTCTGCCTACTGAACTAAGCCAAGCCATGTCATCTGGAATGTGGGATCAGTATTTTTATTTTGCACTTGTTTTTGCAGGTAGCATACAAAACTTTGCATGTACAGGCACAGAATTACAGACAGAGAGAATCATTCCAAACATCAGACAAATATGGAGACACGCCACCAAGAGGTCAAGAGGAGAGGTTTACTCACTGAAGTCAATCAGCATCTTGCCATAGCCCTGTCTCATGTACTGTGGCATGGTCAGGATGCAGGAGACGTTGTAGTTCAGGAAGGAGTTCTTCTCCTGCAATAAATATTCAACCACCATTTACTTCAGCGATTCCCCTTTTAAACTGCAGCGATCTGAACCGTGACTGGCACCACAGCATGATGACATTCCAGAGGTTTAAAACAGAACTTTAACAGGGTTTCCTACAGGATCATTTGTTAAGTTGTGGTGGTGCTGGTTTGTTGAGGGGAGTGGTGGGGCTGAGTTGTTGAGCCAGTGCGGGGTTTGCAAAGTCTGCTATTGTTCACAAACATACATTTTTAGATTAAGATTACAAAAACATTGGGGCCTCCGATAGCATAGCAGTCTAATGCACCCGTATTGACTGGTCCATTACAAGTGTGAGCTGCCTATCACGGTCGCGGTCAAAACCCGACTGTACCAGACCAGCCCAATCGGGTGCGGCTTTTGTCTCTCCGCCCCAGGTGGAGGGAGAGCTGGCACGAGCCCACCAAGCAGTGGTCGGGCAACCTCTTAAACAGGGTTGGGTGAGTTCTGTCTCGGGGGAGGCAAACATTGCCTTGAGGTATTAGCTCATCACGCGAAGGCGGGTGGAAAGTTTGTGTAGGAGGGTAAAATCTAAAAAAGAAAAGAGGGTATAATTGGCTACCAAAGTGGGAGAAAGACGGGGTTTAATGTTCAAATGTTATTTTTATTACAGAACTTTAGAAGTTGTGCCTTGGAAATCGCTTATATGTACCAAATTGGATGTACAAGCGGTCAAATGTTATTGCTGAATGTGGATGACAATCACTGCTCATGTTATCTTGAACATAAAAGCATAAATAAGTAGGCTATTTTGAGCATGAGGCTTTGAGAATCAAACAGACAAGGTTAACAGGGATAAATCATGAAAATACAAATGTCTGAATAAAAATTTGAGCAAAAATATATAACTCTGCAACATAAACCATTAAAAGGAACAAGCTGCTCAAATAACAATGCTAGCAATCCTAATATTTTATATTGCTAGTCAGATCATTCCCAGGTTGCCAAATTATGAACCAGCGATTATTTGATGTTCATCTTACTAGACAGCTATTTAGATGCCGGTCCTAATACTTTATATTGCTAGCCAGATTATGTCCTGATCTTCTCGTGTTTGTGGCCAAGAAGATATCACCTGTACTTGATATTGTGCCAACGAGCCTCGCTGTTTGATAAGCCTCAATTAAAGAATTATGATTAATGGACATTTACCAGACTTTTTTTTTTCATATTTTTCAAACAATTGTTAGGGTGTTGCCATTATTTTGCTGAGGCGGGGCCACCATAACTACAGATTGCTGCACAAAACCCTGCTTAAACTGTATCCCAAAAGCCTGAATCTACAGAGCAGAGACTCTGCATTAGTTTCAGGCATCTTGCTAAATAAAACATAAGAGACATTGCCCTCCTGAACAATGAAATACAGAGTGGGTTTCTCTGTGGTTAGTGGTTCCTATTACCTTGGAGAAATACCCGACAAGATGGCAGCCAGTGTTGTCCGCCTCGGTCATGACGTAGAAGAGGAAAGGCTCCACGTCATAATACAGCGTCTTGTGGTCCAGGAAGAGCTTAGCAAGCAGGCACAGGTTCTGACAGTAGATCTGCAGAGGGAAAGAGTGGATGCAAATCTGTTGTCCTTTGCTGCCATCCAGTGGCTAAAAGGGGACAGCACATGCTCTTTTCACACACTATTATCAAACAGAGAAGGTAGTGAAATATTGACCTGCCATTACTCTGAAGATTAAATAACATTGTGAGTATTGTGAAGGGTAAAATGCTTTTGTTTGAACCAATTCAATTTCAATTAAATTTGAAAACCCCCCCAGTGTTAAGGCATACAGTACTAGTCAAAAGTTTGAGTACACCTGCTGCCTGAAACTAGGTTTATCTCATAATTGACAATGTTTTAAACCATAAAGGTTTCTGTAAATACTTTTGACAAAAAACACGTAACAACAAAAGGAACATCAAAACAATGTTCAAGAAAATTTAATTGAAAACTGAATCTTGGATTTCCTCAAAATAGCCACCCTATGCCTTGATAACAGCCTCACAATCGCAGGCGATTCGGTTAATAAGTTTCAGCAGGAAATCACCAGACATGTCTTCCCAGCTCTTCCTGCAGCAAATCCCAGAGGCACTTGTGGGTTGCTTTGCTTTGACTCTTCCGTCCAGTTCGTCCCATACAAGTTCCATGGGATTGAGATCTGGACACTGGGCAGACCAGGTCATTAGTTTGAGTTGTTCACGTTCCTCCTTCAACAGAAATGCCTAGAAACACAACTTCAAGGTGTGTTTCGGGTCAATATCTTGCTGAAGAATGAATGAGTGTCCGATTAGCCGTAATACAGATGCAAGGTGTATGTCTTAACCTGGTTTAATAAACCCTGATTTACACCAGGAGGTAGACTGAAAAACCAGTCAAGATATCCCCCCAATCCCCTCCTCCAGATAAACTGCACTCTGCCTGATCTACAACCTTACAACAGAAGATGGGAAAGATGAGTCTTCCTCTCCGTCATGCATGTGTAGCAGATGGGCTCAGTGAGCGCCTGCTGCCGAGTGACGTGGATAAGAGTGCGATTAGTTCCCGGAGTTAGGGACTTGAGTCTTTATCTCGGCGAGCTTAATCGCTCTCTTGTCGCGTCGGAGATCCCCTCGGTTTGAAACTCGCTGCGGGCAGAACCAACACTGTCACGCACGCACGCACGCTCACCTTGTTCTTCTTGCCGTCCACCTCGAAGACAGAGATGAGCCCCTTCCTGTAGACCTCGTCTCCGGGCGGATGTTTCCACACACACTTTGCCTACAGGTGAGAAGCACACGGATGGGCATAATCAGCAATGAGGAGCTGTATGCTTATACATTACATTACATTACATTACAGGCATTTAGCAGATGCTCTTATCCAGAGCGACTTACAGTTGACATTTCTTTACATACAATCCATTTATACAGCTGGATATTTTACTGAAGGAATTCAGGTTAAGTACCTTGCTCAAGGGTACAACGGCAGATGTGTCCCACCTGGGGATTGAACCTGCAACCTTAATGTTACAAGCCCAGTTCCCTAACCATTATACCACACTGCCTGCCTTATACAAGTGAAATGGCTCAGACAGATGAAGAACCATCTACAATGAGCTAATACGAAGAAATAAGCTGGAATAAATACACTTAAGCATTGACCAGGTTCCAATCGCTGGTGCCAAATCAGTTCAAACTTGAATAGAACGGCAGCATCTTTTATTTACAGGCTAAACTGATTGAAACCATGCCCAATTTACTCCTCTGACGATGATGCGATTGACTAGCTATCACTGGGATTCAGGCACTCCACAGCCTTGCACAAGATGCACGCTAGAGCTGGGCGATATGGCCAAAAACAATTAGAATGATATGTTGACCAAATACTTTGATATGATCATTTGTATGCGGAAAAAAGTTGAGTATATAAAGATATTCAAACAACTTTATTTAACATTCAATGCTTGTATGTGTGGTAATATGCTTTTCAAGCATAATTTCAAGTATAAAGTTTGCCCATTGAGTAAACAAATACAAAAATGTATATTTATATATAATATATGGCTGCCTTTTCACATCTGCATATGATTTTTTGCTTGCCTCTGCCTCTCTTTTTTTCACCATATATTCTTCATATTCCTTTTTGTGACATGGACAACCCCGCTGACTCATTCCCTCCCTCCCTGGGCGACGCTACCACCAACCGCGCATCGCCCCGTGGTGCAGCTGACTACAGTCGGCACTGGCAAGGTCTGGATTTGATCACACCACACATCTACACAATAGGACACTGCCTTAGCAGGATCAATCGGAAATTTGTGGTTTGAATTGAAGAGGGCAGTACACAAGCACAGACCAAATGATCTGAATGATCTTGAAAGATTCTGTATAGAAGAATGGTCAAAGATCCCCCTCCAATATGTTCACCAATCTAAAAAAACACCTTTAAAAAAAATAATTATGTTCTGCCTATTTATTTTTGCTGGATTTTATATTTAAATAATTACAGTAAATGGGGACATCTTTTTGGAAGGAAAAAAAAATATATATTTTTACTATAAAAATATTTTCCTCTGAAAAATTGTATTAGTATAAAGTCACAGTAAAAACAAAATAAACAGTAGGACAATGGACTGTGCTGAAACAGGCAGGGTGAAGAACCTGGGGTGGGTGACAGTGGGCGCTCTCACCATGTGCCGCCGTAGAATGGTCTGGCTCTTCATGTACTTGAGGCAGAACTCGCACATGTAGAGCCGGCCCAGGCGGGCGTACTCCTCCGGGTAGGGCGAGTGGTACCAGGTGTCCAGCTCAAAGCGGCCGAACAGGATGGTCTTGATCATGTTGCTGCCCTCCGTGATCTGGCCCTGGAGCCGCAGTTTCTCCTACACGTAGCGGGAGAGGGGAGCGGAGGAAGGGAGCGAGGGAATAAAATGCTTTAGTGGGCTGGCACAGGGCGACAGCCAGAATGAGATTCACTGTCCCCTCTGGAGGATCATTGAAGTGGGGATAAAAGACACCCCCGTCGTCCTTTAAAAAGGCACAGATCAGGCAGAGAGAACCGATATTCGCTAACGGACGTACATGTGCTAGGGATGCTCATTTTAAGAAATGTCCTTGATCGATTGTCGTCCACGTTAACAAACAATTAATCGATTAATCTTAAAAAAAATAATTAAAAAAAACAGCAAAATGTAGCATATGACAGAGAATACAAAATGTATGTTTTTTGTTTCCCGCAATCAAAGCTTTATTCAAACTTTTGAAACACGGGCCTATTTTAACAGCATAAAACAATAAGGATTATGAAGAAAATGAAACAATTCAGTAAGAAAACAATAACAATATTTATTTTGAAATGGAAAGGGCTGTCTGACAGCAGAGGCTTGGCCCAAAAAAATATATAAAAAAAAGAATTTCAGCAAAAACTAAGAGAAATGCGTAGCGTTAAGCGTGCTTAGCGAATTCAAAAGTCGGCCGAGGTAACGTTAGGCTACACAAAATATAACAAAAATGTTTTGTCCTTGAAAATTGTTTCTTTTGTGAAATATTGCTAGATATATTTGATAAAATCAACAAGGTTTTAACCGTTGTTTCAAAGCAATATTATTACACTCACTAGAGTTCGTGCTATTTGGATAACTCCGGATAACTTATGTGCTGTGACACACAATCGTTAATTTTATACGATTGATCGATCAAATTCTTAACAGCGATTAATTGATCATCGATTAATCATCAACATCCCTAATATGTGCACAGTGACATTAACTCCAGTTTGATGCCAGAGAAATCAAAGAGCAATAGAAAAGCACAGATGGTGATTTTTTGGTTTGTGTGCTCAATGTACATAGCGCAGGGTGTCAGTAGTGGACAAAGGCATGTACGGCTCTGTGTTTCGATCGCTGCAAGCTTTAGCAGAGAGCCCCAAGACTGGTGCTCCGTAAAAAGGGTGGTGTGAGAGCAGGACAGCGCTCCGGCCCCGGCCAGCTCACCCCGATCCCTCTCTACAAGCAACAAGGAAGAGAAAGGGGAAAGATGGAGAAGAAGCGATGAGCCGTCTCTCTTACAAGATCCTCCGATGCACGTGCCTGGGCTTTTCGAAAGAGCTCCAGGTCGTATTCACTTGTGATGTTCTCCAGGATGGGCTCCCTGGTGTCGCCGTGAGCCTGCCGGTGCTCCTGGGGGAGACAGAAGCAGAAAAGTGTTTTTTTTTGGTGGGGGGGGGGGGTTGCAAGTAAACGTCACTGATTGCCGATGGCCTTAGCAGTTCACGTGTTAGCATGTTCTCAGGTTATTAAACTATCGACTTTTCGGTGGTTCAGCGAGCTACCAATCACATACGGTTTGTTTTGGGGCTGCAGATTTTACCCTCAACTAGGAAACACATTTAATTTTTTTGAGCCACAAGCAGTTTTAAGAATCAAGATGATATATGACTAAGGAAATATGGAACAGAATTGTTAGAGCAGCACTTCTAAACTTCATGTGCAATGTAGCCTCTCGTGTTGTTAGTTACTCAGTGTAGCTTGGGACTTTTGTTTAAGGTGGTTCTTTCAATAAAAACGCAAAAAAGTTACAAAGGATAAGCTAAATATTGTGTTTGAAAACTGTTTAAGCTTAGTCACAACTTCATGCATCTCCCAAACCAAAATTCCCTTGCAACAATCCATGTACCATAGCATGATTGTTAGACTTGAGCGATATCGGTTTTCTCAAACCGTCATCAAAACAAAATGTGGTTAGCAGTTTTTTACCGTATTTCTTGAAAATTAAAGCAGGAGCTGTCTTAGTGCCATAGCAGTGTCAAAGCTAATAGGCTAAAGGCAGAAATAACATTACTGATTCCCAAACTGAAATTAATGACTTTACTGAAATGTTCTAACGGACATTAACAACTTGTCGATGATTACACATTTTTATTATCTTGACAAAACAATGATGAGAGGAATAATGTCTAAAAATGGTAACTATAGGCTATATATACCTTGTTTTTTGCTATGTTCCTTATTTCTTTCACTAATTGTTCCAGGCTAAACTAGCAATACCAATAAACTATTAACGTTAGGCAGGCATATTTAAAACATAGTACATGAATCTGCCAGTTAATGGGAGTTTTGGGGTGGGTAGACAGGGTAGAAATCACCAAAAAACTAAACACAAACCCCAAGTCAACCCTGCGACAAATGTCACACAGGTGTAGAGGATGACTAGATCTCAGGACAGTGCACAGGCACCAAGCCTCCTTTGTGCAGGGTGCAGTGGGTGGAAATTTACCATGTACTTCTCCTTCTGCTCCTTCACCAGCCCGGAGTTTCTCTTCTTCCTCATCTCCGTCACCTTCTCCTTGTACCTCACCTGCCTCTCCGTGGGCGCCTGTAGCAGTGAGAACGCAGCATGCCAAATTCATCATTACTTCAGCGGAGGGTAGGACTACCGAGCACTAAAACGGTCACTGAGCAATAGCCACAATCCCACTGCCTTCATAAACAGTCAGCAAATTCACAAATGAGAACTCGCACCTAATAAGGGAAGCAAGACAGTGAGAATTTTATACCTGCTCATTGACCGAGCGCAGTCCTGTTCCTCGTGCTTAACGTTAAACTCAGCCGGGAGAATGGTGCTCTACCTGGTGGCGTGTCGCGTGTCTGTTGTTCTCCTCCTGCCGGTGAGACAGTGTCCTCTCCTCCACCTGTTTGTCACGGTTGGTGGCTCTGACCTGTGTAAAGAGTGGGACCGAGACACTTCAGCTGGGTCTTGTGGACTTCAGATGCAGCGAGACGCCAATGGGACACATTGAAGTAAAATCATTTATTTAATCATTTATTTATTTGACAGAGACAGTGCACAGCTTTTTAGCTGTACCAGAGTTAGCTATAAAGCTAATTTACATCTATAGTCCCTGTGTAGGGACAGAGAAAAACATCTCTGACACTGTAGTATAAAAAACACGATTACACGACAATACATATGATACATTCAATATTCAACAACAAGATATACCATATATATATATATACCACCAAGGTTTTCCATGTTTACCTTGCACTCATCTGCAGACAGGTTATGATAGAGAGGACATCCGGATATGGAGAAATGCCTTTCATGTTTCCCTGTCAGGTGACCTGTGAATACACACCAGGTGAATGGGGAGCTTGTACATCATGAGTTAGGCACACAGACAACTCTTTTTTAACTCTTTTTTAAATACATTTGCATCAGATTTTTCCCCCTGTTTTTCCCTCCCAATTTCGTGTCCAATTCAGGGTTTCAACAAGACTTTTAATGCAATTTAATACCCATTTCACGGCCATACTGGCAAAAAAGTATGAAGGATATAAAGGAAAACCGGTATGAATGAAAATGAGTCCCAGAATTACTTAGTAAATTAATTTATTCACATTCAACATATACAAGAACAATGACTGAACATGAAAGTACACAGAACTGTGTGTATGTGTGAGTATGTGTGTGTGTGTGTGTATGTGTGTGTGTGTGGACACAAGAGCTACATTCTTCTGAGCTCTTCTCCCTTGGCTGCAATCTCCTCTTCAATATTCTTGAGCTCAGCCAACTCCTCGCGGCCCCTCATCCTCTTCTGTGAACCTGTCTGCATCGTCAGCCAGACTTCCAGACACCTCTCGGATAGTTTTATTTCCATTTTTTAGTTCCTCCTGGTAGTCCTCTGTAGCCTTTCTCTTCTGGCCCTGTACACCTTCTTCCTTCCCTCTTGATCGAGATGGACACAGTAGCTGGACCTGGCTGATGCCACAGAATTCAGGAGCTCTTTTGTGAGGGGGACCTTGATAACCCCTCCGTGTAGAGTGAATCACACACACATGTCTCTGTGCAACAATAGTGTCCTCAGTTCAAGTTGGTCCACACACTCCTGAGAAATAAAAAATCAACCATGAAATCAACCTTTACACTTTTTGAGTGTGTGAATCTTATTCTGTCATTTCTGGTTTTATATCTAGTACTGTGTTGATAAGCAATGAAAACGTATCATCATTGTCAACTTTCTCTATATGCAACAGAATAGATCATCACACTTTGCCATAGCATTGCTGATGAAAAAAATCAATGAATGTGACAATAAAAATGAAGTAATACTTGCTAATAAATATAAACATTTACTTACTTTGACATGTTCCAGTATGTCCTGCGCTGTCACATGTCCCATAAACTGGGACCCCAGGTACCTTGATTGTACCTGCTCTCCCTCCCAGAAACGTGCGTGCAGGTCCAACTGCTTGGTTTTGGTTGTTTGATTTAGACTTTCGTCCAACATCAGCACGAACGGGCCCTTATTTAACTCTTGAGATGAGGTCTCTCTTAACGAATTCCGCCAATCCAAATCGCGTAATGTATTTTAATAAGACGTTAGCCCATACACCACACTGCGACACGCTAGCTGGGTGTTCTCCGATAAATTCTGGCTGGGCTGCAAAGTTTGCATTAGTGGTTATTGGTTCCATGTTGGTTTCGTTTTGTAGTTTTGTTACAGCGTGGTCCATATGAATTGTTGAGGGAAAAGCTACAACATGGAACCAATATAGACCGTACTACTAATACAAACTTTGCAGCCTGGACATTTTCCCCAAACACATTTAAAAGCGAGACTGAAGTTAACGCAACATTATAGAAGTAACTTCATAATACAATAATTTTTTAAGACCTATCAAAGTCGTATTTAAGACATTTTAAAACTTTTTAAGGCCTAAAATTCGGATTATTGGATTTTCTTTTTAAGGACTCATGGAAATCCTCCCCACACGAATTCACCGCTCATATCTACGAGGCAAGATAATTCTCCAAGGCCAGCAAACTTCGAGACGGAATTCGCCCACCCACGTTCTGGAGTCACCCTTTCACGCTTCTCAAGGAACTTGGCTCACCCTCCCCCCTCCCGGGGCTCCCCACCTGGGCCGGCCTGGTACAGTCATGTTTCAAACCGCGACCGTGATAGGGAGCTCACACTCGCAGACAACCATTTAAAGTAGAATGATAGAATATTTGTGGTCGACAGTCCACAGGCAGGGTGCTGTCAAGACTGTGGCGGTGAACGCGGTAGAGGAAATTACCCAGGGAGTTGCAGCCGGGCGTGGGGCACTTCATGTTGAAGTTGTAGCTCTCGTGGAAACGGCGCCGCTTGGGCCGGTGGGAGAGGTCGCTGCCCGAGTCCTTGAGCGACAGGTCCTTGGCCAGGCTCTCGTCGTGAGAGGCGTTGGGGCTGGAGATGTCGATGTCCGACTCGGAGGAGGGGGCGTTCCCTGTGGGCGTTCGGGGCGGTGACTCGTCCTGGTCCACTTGGTGCTTTAAGTCTGGGTCGCCGAGGGGGAACAAGACAGCGTTAAAGGCGGTAAAAAGGACAGGCTTATGTCCCAGGCATTTGTGGCACTACCTTTAATGTCCATGTGGGGAGCCAAAGCATACCACACACAACGAAGAGGGGTTTTTTTAGAGGCTGAAAAAATCATAAGAGCCAAACAGTTTGCATCTATACAAGGGGCGGGTTAAAATATTACTATTACGATATTTGACCATAAGATCACTAATCAATCACTTGGAATAAGCAAATTGTTGTTCATTGACAAAATTGTTATGCTTTGAGGGGCCCCCAAGTGGTGCACCCAGTCGAGGGACTTGTGCTTAGGACAGGTCAAATCCGGACCACGTGGCCAGGGGTCCCACAGAACAACACAAAACTGGCTAGGGAGGGAGGGTTTTAAGTGGAAAGGTGTCTCCCACCTTGCTGCTCACCAGCACCTTTTCTCATTGATTGGGTGCTGGCAATCTGCCTGTAAGAACTGCACCAGCTGTTCTCCAACTCCAGGACTCCAGAGTCCTCCAGCACTTTGGAGCATGCCGAATTGATGGAAAACGCTTCAGAAATGGAATAGTCAAAACAGCTGCTTGTGGCTATTCCAAATGAAGGTGCAGAAACAGGAGGGCAGAATTTAAAATAAAGGTACTAATTTACAGACAGGATGCCGAAGAAACCTGTTTAAAATGATCATTCAGCTTCCAAGCCAGAAGGGTAGAAGTCTATTGTCCTTGCCAGGATTACTATTATTTTTTATTATTTAGTCACAAATTATGTGTTGATTTTCTCAATCAGAACAAAACTTGGCATTTTTGGTAAAACAAGCCACCCGGGGAGAAATGTGGCAGAACATTATAATAATGGTCTTTATTAGTCCTTAGCAAGTGTAGTATCTAAATTGCGAAGGAATAAGCGATCGCACGTATGCTTTGGCAACCACAACCCCAAAGGTTTCCGCACCATCCAAAAGCGAGGTGTTTTGCACACCTTGCTTTGAAGTGAAAGCCTTCTACAATGTAAGTAAGAGTTTTATTTCCTGCATGCTCTTTTTTATTTCCATTTTCTGTTTTATGCTTTTTATTCCCCATTTTTCTACCTATTTTTAGTAGACCAGTACCGCCTCCTCCCTCTCCCCTCCCTGGGGCGGACAGCCAATTGCCGCCCCCTAGCAGCAATCCCTGCCAGAGCCGAACTGGCATGACCTGGTTTAATTGAACCCCAGTCGCAGTGGGCGGCGTTGGACATTAAGTCAGAGTTTTCAATCTCCTGCATGCTTTTTCAAAAGCACAACCCTCCCACAGCATACCTCTAAGTTTCGTAATTAAATCACACATAGGTTTTTTCCTTAGGTTGTGGGGTATTGAACTGCGAAGGAATAATCGTGATCCCATATGCTTTGCTGGCCATGCCCCCCTAATGTGCGCCATTGAAACTATATGTGCTTTGAGAAAACATACAGAGCTACAATAATTGCTAAAATAATAGTCGGTGGTTTAAATAATTTTGGACATTTTACTTGATCCGATGCTTGTATAAGCTTCAAACTTTTCAGAGGTTTAAAATATGATCCTCTTTCTATAAAAACACAAAATACGGCAGGTAACATGACTCAGCAGCCATCTTGCGTATGGCGAATATGTGTAAAGTTGGCAAAGAGGTTCAAAATGTTACCTACTAGGGATACATAAATGATCTGGGGCTTCCTGCTGTACTTGGGGTGAGTGGGCTTCAATTAAGCAATTCTGGGAACCATGGAATGACATAACATACAATACCATACAAAGCAAGAGGTTTTATTTGTCATGGGACAAAAGTATCACCACATCTCAGAAACTTTCAGTTATCTTGATTACTCAAAATATTAGCACACTGTTAATATTTGGAGTAATCAAGGGCCTTGGCTCTTTATTATGAACCTTAATCGTGACATTAACCAAGAGACCCCCTATAGTGGCATCAGGGGCCCAGATTAGGGTCAAAGTCATACTTGTCAAAGGGCAAGCATCTTAGAAAAGATACTTGTCCTTCCTAAAAGTTACTTGTCCTTGGTCTATTCACCTTCCAATTTTCCTGGAAAGTGCGATCTCTGTTCTCTGAATCATATTTTCGATGAGTATTTAGCTGATCTTCTTTGGTTTTAGCCTTTTTAGTGGGGGGTGGACTTGCATCCTCAATAAATCTCTTTGAAAATGCGATCACTACGTCGTATGCAACAACAACAAACGCGGTGAGCACAGACTGCATGCATGTGCCGCTTTTCCCATTTGGAAATTCAGAAATATTTTTGAATATCCGTGCATGACGTGTTTGTTACGATGTGAGTGTAAAACATAAATAGCTCCAGTTAGCGAATTACAAAAATAAAAAAATCCTAAATTCAGTCGTTAGCAGGACAACCACTTGGAAATGGAAGGTTGTCCTTCTGAATTTTTAGTCGTCTGAGACAACGACTGCTAATCTGGGCCCCTGTGGCATTACAGGTCAGTACCCAAGAGACCCCTTATCAGGGTGGTCTTAGAGGAGGGTAACTCTTGTCTAGTACTGCCAGTACTTGTTAGTACCAGGTTGTTTCCAGGCGAGTTTAAACCATCAGTATTCTGGAAAGGGGAGATAACGGAGCTAAATTCTCAGGTTGTGACAAGCTTTTTTTTTGTGGCAATTCTATGTTTTCTAGGTATTACCAAATTAAGGGTATGACAGGTGTTAGTGTGTATACAAAGGGTGTATAGTCACGGAGCACCTCTTCTACAATCATTTAGTGCCATGGGATCATAAGAGCTGATTAGCTTGGTGCAACGATTCACCACTTCAACAGAAAACACCAAACAATTCATAAGAATAAGAAAACAAAAGCATGAACTTCGGAATCATTTGCACATTTCAGTGTCCGCATGATTAGCAAAGGAAAAATGCACTAAAACTACAAATCAGTAGGAGACAGCACAAGCAAAATAAGAACTCAGTTCTGGGAGCGGGCTTAACACCAGCCCAAAAAAAGTTTTGATTGGAAACACAAAAGTCAGGATGGCGATACCAATGGCGCACATGATTGACTGACACAATATAAAAACATAAAAATAAATCAACCTGGAGTGGGTTTAACCCCGAGGGTATAGCTGTCAGAAATCCTCACTGACAATACGATCTCAGAATAAAGAGCGTATGGTTAATCACAAGAGGAGACCAAATCACACACGTTTGATGGAGAGGGTAACCTTGAGCAGGAAGCACCTCGTCAGTAGAAACCTGCTGCTTCTTCCATCTAGAAAATCTTTTTTTCAGAACAGGCCACGGGCAATGGACAAGATCGATTGCTTTTCAAGCTTTCCTTGACAATACGTGTCATCATATCATTTTCTCAACACCAAAATTAAACGGATTTGTGGCCAGTTATTACGTGAGTGGAAGTGCACTGCGTGCTAGTGCTTGTGGAGAGGCCGTATTTGATGCCGGTTACATTTTTCAAATAAGGTTTCCCCCGTTTCCATCAAACCCCCCAAATGTGTGAACATCCCCATCTACACATTAGAGCAGGGGTGTCAAACTCATTCCATCGAGGGCCGAGTGTGTGCAGGTTTCTGTTGTAACCAATGCATTACACCAGGTGATTTCAATTAGGTTCCCTCCTTAGTTGAAGAAGTGAGCTAATTAGCTAAATCACCTGGTGTAGTGCATTGGTTGCAACAAAAACCTGCATACACTCGGCCCTCGATGGAATGAGTTTGACACCTGTGCATTAGAGGGTTGGCGTACAGTTTTCCTCTGAGATCTGAGTAACGCCAGTGGACTTCTCATCCTCTGGGGCTTTTTTTCAGTCAGGGCACCAACAAAACAATTTCAGGTCTGCAAACATTTAATGATAGCATTCATTAATGCAGAGCCCGGTTGGAAAGAGTGCGACACTAAATCAAGTAAATTGTGCAGTTGTGTTTTCAATGCCGATTGTACCAGTTATGAGAATTAATTTACAAAGCTCTAAAATGAGCCTCCTAAAACGACATCTGAAAAGATACCCAAGCCAACAGTTCACCGGTAAATGGTCAGAACTAAAGCGAAACCAGTTAAGCAAATGTACACATTCACAAGTACAGTACCCTCCAAAATGTACACCCTTGATAAAGATGAGCAAAGGCAGCTATATAAAATAAACAATGCAGGTAATGATCTACATTGTACCCTTAAAGAAATGGGGGGGGAGAGAGCCTCTATTGTACCTGGGAGTCAGGTGTGAAGACTCTCTGGCCAATCAATTGCACTAATTGTTCAACTATCTACTTGAGAGAAAAGAAAACCAGAACCGAATTTGGATTCCTTGGCCAGATTTGAGTAACTAACTAGGCGTCAGATGAGACAAAAAAATTGTTCATAGTTTTCCACCCATGCACATCAGCGGTGGGTTTGCATCTCCTGGCCCTGGGGCTCTGGTTAAGGTAAATGGAATCATTAACTCCATCAAGTAACAAGACATTTTGGCCAAAAACCTGGTTCCCTCTGCCAGTTAGCCAAACCTTGTATAAAATGGATCTTTCAGGAAGACAATGATCATAAGCATACCTCAAGATCTTAAAATATTGTGTATGGAGGAATGGTCAAAGATCCTCCCAGTATGATTGCCAATCTCATAAAACACTACAGGACTCAGTAGTGTTGCCCTTAAAACACTACAGGACAGGACTCAGGTGCACAAAGTAATGAAAGCAGGGATGTCAATAACTGACATCTGTGACAGGTGAAGTTATTTGTTAAACAAAAACTTTTTCTCTGACCAATTTTATTAGTATAAATAATTTTCCAATGTTTACAGTGTAGTATTGAATCCAAACCATTCCAGTGCTGACCCAGCCAGTGCCTGCAGACATGCATAATTGGTGGTAGCATCTCCCAGGGAGGGAGGGATAAGGCCAGTTGGGTTGTCCGTGTCTTGTCCCACACCAGGGACCCCCAATGGTCAATTGGGCACCCACAGTCTGCCGGTATAAAGCTGGCAAACTGTACAAAGTGTCTTCCTCCGACTCATATCTGTAAAAGCTTAACTTGTAGACCGCCGTGTAAAAGGAAGCGCTGACGGACATCACACGTTTTAGAGGAGAGTGCGTGCTTGCCTACGCTCTCCCAATTGACAGCTGAGGTTGCAGTGAGTGAGTGCAAATGGGCATTCCAAATTTGGGGGAAAAAGCATTAAAATAATAAAATAAGCATGCAATACTGTGCATATACCGCTATTATTTTACACAGCCTTCTTTGCTCATCTTTATCAAGGATGTGAATCATTTTGGAGGGTACTGTACTAACACTGTTCATGTACTCATGCAGCAGAAATACATTTTATAACTTTCTGTGGCTTGTGAAATTATTTTAAAAACAAGAGTTTTGCAACTATTTTTAGATCGCCGTTTAAAACATGCAGCGCTTCTTTGTATTGGAAAAAGTGGTCTGTTTCTGAAGAACTGCATTGGTTTGGTTTCCGGAGCTGAACTAGATTTATTGGTCTCCCAAATATTATCGTTCTCATTTAGGAACGGCCACTTAAAAAATTTTAGAAAAAAAAAAGAAGAGACGGAGGGGGCAATTTGGTGAGAACTGAGTTCTGTCAGGGAAGAGCGGCAAACACTGGAGCATGGAGAGGACTGGACTGCAGAGGCTTGAGAGTGAGCGCCGAGGCTGCTGCGGCCTCCTGCACACCCCGAAGCCCTGACTCCTACCCCGGTCAGAGTAGTCCACCGCCTGCTCCATGTCCGACCCCGAGGAGCGACTCTGCCGCAGGCAGTATTTCTTGGGGGTTACCGGCGCCCCCTGTTGCTGGCTACGGGTCACCCTCCTGGTGGAAAAGGTGGAATCTTCTGAGCCAAGGGCCGGCGGGTTCCGGACTGGACTGGAATCTAAAACAAAAGCCTTCACATATCTCACAGGTGTCTCTTCTAAACTGGGGCTGGAACAATGGGCCAGTTTGTGAGAGGAGGAGGAGAAATCGAGGAGTCCAAAAAAAGGGTCATCTAGAAAAATAAAGTAATCTTCAAGCAATGAGTTGGGGAGGAGGAAATCTGAAATAGTTTTCGTAACTGTGAATTACAGTTAACAATTATGCAAAAACATCAAAGCCTTAAGGAGCCCATTTTTTACACATTTATGACGGGGGTATGTTTTACTAGGACAGACTAATTTTAATTATCAGCAAGACAACAGATGATTGAAAATAATGAAAGTTAACCCATATCAGGAATGTATCATCAACAGAAGGAAACATTTTCATTGGCAGGCATAAAAATCTGTTAGTTACTATTGCCATGATAAAATGCAAAAGTAAAAAAAATGCCTAAAAATGAAAAAAGGAAACAGTTACACCTTCATAGCAACCAGAGGGTAGAGATGGTGAGCTACAGCACCTTTGGAGAAAAGTATAGAACAGCATTATACCATCATGTTTAAAAGGCAGTTTGTGGGAGAGCTTTTATTACAACATTAGCAACACAGCTAATGACAGCAATCACGCCCTTTGCCATGCAGGCATAATTAATTTGCATTAAATTATATTGTATACTTGTCTTGTACTGTGTGAAATTGGGATTTGAACGGACCAAAAATGAACAGCAGTGTTTGTCATGGTTGTTATCCTCTGTGCACGTTAACAAAGCCCTGTAACAAAGCAGTCCTTTGTGATTCTGGTACACACAGGGAAGCTTTCTGTGCACGCGGCGAGCTCACGCCAGCTTCCCTGCCCCCTCCCCCGGGGGCGGACATCCAATCGCCGGCCCAAAGTGGGACTCCCAGCCAGAGCCGGGCTGGCGCAGCCAGGGAACGAACCCCAGCTGCAGTGGGCAAGGGGGCCTTTACTGGTTGCACCACCCAGGGCCCCTGCCATACACTTTCTTACTCAATGATCTCCATGACCTATATCTTTTAGTTGTGACCAAAAGTACTATGCATTAATATTTTTCAGACAGGAAGATGGGAAAAATACAGTATGTTTCACGGATAAAACTTTGCAAACTTTTTCTCTACACCATATTTAAGTGTCATTTGGAGCGTTTGCTCTTCCTGTAAAAAGCAAGTTGAACTGAAAAATTTACATTTTAAATGACTATTCAATCACTTGTTCATTTAATATTTTTATTTGGGTGTTTTTCCCACCTTACTTAAGTGACATCAGCCAGGGTTGGAGAATATGAGTTTGAATTTGAGGTTTAGTTGAGTATTAGGGGTTTTGGATTTAGATTTGCATCCAGAAAGCTTTAACAGTGCTTTCTTTCTCCAGAGCCTAAATGAAGATAATCTAAAGCACTGTTAGGTGCAGACGTGCACTGCGGTCTCATCTGGAAAAAATGACAAAGACAGGATAGACAGAACACCCCAGAAACCAGCTGGAAGTATCAGTGTGTGCTTCCCACAAACTTTACCACAATTGTTGATTAGAAGACAATAATATTAGTATTAGTATTGCTTCTGTTCAAACACATTAAAAAAGAAAAAAATTTGACTATTTCTATTTTTCATTTAAAATGACTTTCAGACTGATTAGAAAATAAAAGGTCACACTCTGAAATGCTACAGTTTAGAACACAATTCTAAGAATATTTAATTTTTTATTTAACCATTATTTAAGTAGATAAAAGTCCCATTGAGTTTCAGAATCTCTTTTGCAAGGGAGACCTGACCAAAACAGTGGCAGAAATGAAACAGAGTTGCAGACAGGACAGCACATACAACCTACAACAAAAAAAACTAAGGGGCGAGAGAGAGAAATGAGCAACAGGAGCAGGGAAGGGAGGAGCGAGAGGGAGAGAGAGAGGAAGGGGTGGAGGGGAGGAAGCAACACACTGCAGCATAGAAAGCATCACACTAAAAACATTGACAGGTTCCAACTGACACATTCCATAGACCTGACAATCTCTTTGAATAAAAGAATTAGGGTTATTTAGGGAATTCAATTTTCTTCATTATGAGCCAAACATGTAGGGAATAGTGTAATTTTTCACAGGAAAAGGTTGCAGGAGGTATAATTCTAGTTATGTTTTATGTCATAGAGGTCGACCATGGTCTATGCACTCATTTCATTGCCACAAATAACCCTGGCGGGTGCAAGCATTTCTCGAGAAACAAAAAACACAAAAAACGTTACCTTGTGAGCTTTGGCTGAGTCGCACCGAAGAGCGGGTGAGTCGTGCATTTTTACAGGCGAGTGCCTCGCTCTCAGAGCTGTCTGTGTGTTCGAGGTCGCCGGAGGAATCGGAGTCCTCCGTTCCATCAGAGCTGCTTCCTGCGTTTCTCTGGAGGTGGAAATTTGCACAGGAGATTTGGGATTGGTCTTCTAAAACAGTCAATGTACTTCATATGTCCTCTCAAAACTGTACTTGTGCTCAAAGGCTTTTGATGTATGCTAGATCATTTACTGTACATAGTCTCCTGAACTATTCTTCTTGCTGACGTAGCAGTTCACGCTTAAAAGCCTGCCACGTGTGTCTGGCATCATAGTTATCTGGACAGTTAAGTAACTAGCTAAAGAATCACTTTGGACAGCTTGTGTCACTGTTATACAAAATGCTCAATGCCATTTTCCCAAGCCAGTAACTTATCGATCAGTAGCATTACGAGACTAAATTACATTACATTACATTATAGGCAAATTTTGAGCAGTGCTTCTTCATAATTCGCTCTTATCCAGAGCGACTTACAGTTTACATTTCTTTACAATCCATTTATACAGCTGGATATTAACTGAAGCAATTCAGGTTAAGTACCTTGCTCAAGGGTACAACGGCAGTGTCCCACCTGGGGATTGAACCTGCAACCTTAACGTTACAAGCCCAGCTCCCTAACCATTATACCACACTGCCTGACCTTCATCACAGCACGCTCAGAATCAGCAGTACTGAAGACTGAGATGTGCAGCATAAATTGTGATTTCACTGTATTCTCTTAAAGCAACCCATCTGCAACAAGAGTTTTCGCAAAAAATAGCCCGTTTGGGGCTTTATTATGTGGCCGTGTGAAGTTGTATCTAAATTCTGTGTGTTTACATGAGGCCAGAGGGTACACAAGTTAATGTTTGTAAGGACCGCGAGTCTGCAGCCATTGTAGTTAATTCTGTGGGAGACCCTGAAAAGTGCCAAACTTTTGGTGCTGTACAGGGGCCTGTCTCACAAATGAATTTCAACATAGTCAGGGTTACACCAAGTCTAGCAACGGCAATTGCGGCTAACCTGTCTCACGACAGTGGTTATCAACTCGCTCTGTCAACCCTGGTTTTTCCGAGCTATGAGTGCTGCACACAAAAGGGGCGGTGTTTGTAACACAGCCAATCGCATGCAACAGGAACAGATCCAGAACACCGTTTCTCGAAGCAGGATTGGTGGGTTAGCGAGCTAACTTTGGGCTTAACCCTGGGTTTCCGGTCTCACGACTGTGGCTCACCCAGGGCTGCGGGTGATCGTAATGTGAGTGTAATCTATTGCACCAATCGCTCTCGAGAATCCTATGAGAAAATTACACCGCACTTAATATACAACAGTACATTTTATTCATTATTGATAACTATATACATATAACTATATAAACTATGTTTTCTCAGGTTCTTGCGTCACCAACGGAATACGTATATGTATAGGTGGCTATAAAACGGAGGGCAATACATACAGTTGCTAGAAAACGTAGGGCAATACATAGTTTGCTGCACAGTGATCGCATGGCTTAGACGAGTGGCATTTGTGACATGCGGCTCTAGAAGCTAGTACTGGGCGAAAAAGAACTAACAAATAATTTTGAACTAATCATTCTCTTGCTCCAATCATACCATGTCTGTAATGGTACATACTGGTTCCTCCCACTCAAGTTTCCCTCGCCAGCAGCTCTTCCAATGTCGGGCTAGTTGCCCTCCCCCCCTCCCCGCCGCCCGCCTACTCTTTCAACCTTATACGCACCACTGTCAATGATAACCATATAAGTATTGCAATAGGCTTAGACAATTTGTTACAGTATACCTTCTCAAGCAAATGTTTTATGGCTGTGTACCCGACCTGAATACTGAATAACGATGCAGCAAACTCAAGCTCAACTCGACGGTGGTACTGACACAGCAAACTCGAGCGCGACTCAACTTGACATGGCACTGGTACTAAACGCTGTAGACGCTGATGTCTCGGACAGCCTGCAGCTGAGCCTGCGGTATTTGGCAAGGCTCGCTGCTGTGGTTTTCTGCTTGGTTGGTAGTACTTGCTTAGCCTGTTGATGACATAGCGTTAACTCTATATACTCAAGCCATATTACAAACAAGTTTAAATAAAAGTGCGCTTTTGCACTTTGTGAATTACTTTCTTAACAAATAACAGTTGATAAGAGTTGGTGTAAGGTATACTGGACATTGCCCAGTTTGATTCATTTAGAGGTTTGATTCATCAGAAAGAATCGAACTGCCCACTACTACTAGAAGCTTGCAAAGATACAGATTCTCCGCAGAGGTATATCTGATATTAAGAAAAACGATTACGCAATTGTCTAGGATTGGTGAGGCCATTTTCCAGAGAGCTGATTGGTGAGGGGGCGGGCTTTTATAGGATTTGAGCCGTTAGCCTGAAGTTAACCTACTCCGGAGCATGTTAGGTTCGCGGCATAAGTTACCATAGCGATGCAACCCGGTTAAAAGTGAGCCATCGTCGTGAGACCGAAAACCCAGGGTTAAACCCAAAGGTAGCTCGCTAACCCACTAGTCCTGCTAAGTGAGACAGGCCCCAGGTATGGTTATGACCCGCCAACCAGTAACCAGCCATCCCAATAACAAAAACACGTTCTGTAAAAAAACAAAAACAGTTGTTACGCGGGAGAATACAGCAACCAATCAAAAGAAATGATAGATGAAACAAGCTCTTGGTTCGCGTTCACTTACACACCAATTAGCGTTTCGTTTGTTCACACAACAGCCAATCACACAATGCCTAAATGACCATTTTCCAAGGCCCCAGCTGAAGCCTGCGGTTCTCGCGTATTCTGCACACCGGGATCTTGCTCAAAGTATAACTGGAACAGCGACAGCGGTACCCGCATGTTGTGCAAGCTTCATCAAATCATTGGTATCTCTCAGAGACTGCAGACAATATATGGGTTGTCTTCACGCAAACTGTCCATTTAGGTAAATATTGACTGCATTTAGTTTTCTGTAGTTTTCCAAACCACTCAAAGTGAAATGCTTATATTTGGTTACCTAGCGTTAGCCGTTTACGTTTGATAGCTGTGCATTGCTAGCGTTAGCTTTCTAGCTAGCTTACTAGATCGACAATTTGACAAATCCTTACCTTTCTTCGGGGCATGTTTGCTTTGCGTTGTAGATGGCGCCGCTTTTTGAGGATCTCTTGTTTTCCTGAGCTTTAATCGTTCAACAGAACGACAATTAAACACCGCGACATTAAAATCGAATCGCCGTTTAGCCACCGGGCTAGCTGGAAAGAGTCGCTCAGATAGACGACAGGCAATGACTCGCGCCACACATTTGCTGTTTTTCTTTTTGTCCCTTACCAGAACTTCCGGTGAACAGAAAAGGGAGGGGATTTCAGTTTCCCATGTTCAGTGCGTTCTGGCTACCAGCGTCTGTTGCAGTCTTTTTTCGCATAAACCTGACCGCCATTCATTCAATAGGGACACTTAAAGTTGCTTTAACAACTTTTCAACTTAGTGCTGTTCACTATAGCCAATAATATGCGGTGTCCATGTCACTATTGCTTGCTATACCACACGGCTTTTAAAACTGCATCGTGAAATATTATCTGTAGCACCACGAATCTGGCTCTACAGATTATTTAAATGAAGACGTAAACGTAAAGAATACGATTTTTTAAAAAAGGTGTTTTAATTCACTTAAACAGGTACATGCTGTACATGGTTATTCCATAATTAAATGTACAGTACCCCAAAAATATGGTTCTGTGTAGCTCAGTAGGTAGATCGTGGCGTTGGCAATGCTTAGGTTGTGGGTTCGATTCCTATTGGGACTGCATATACTGAAAAATGTATGTATTCATTACTGTAAGTCACTGAATAAAAGCGTCTGCAAAATGGCATATATTATATTATTATATCACACCCTTGATGAAGATGAGCAAAGTAAGCTGTATTTCATAAACAATACAAACAATACAGGTAATTGTACTCTCAAAAGGCAAGTTTATACTAATACAATTGCTGGGGTGTAGGGTGTGATGATTGTCTGGACATAAGAGGGAGCAGTTCCTCTAGCCGCTTGATAAGCTAGCACCAGTGATTTGAATTTGATGCGTGCTGCAATGTGGAGCCAGTGCAGAGAGGAGAGTACAGGGGTGACATGCATGAACTTGGGTTGACTGAACACCAGATGTGCGGCAGCATTCTGGGCCAGTTGCAGTGGCTTGATGGCACAGGCTGGTAGGCCTGCCAGCAAGGAATTGCAGTAGTCCAGACGTGAGATCACCAAAAGCATGAGCAGAGATGACAGAACCAAGTGATTTGGTGTACAGGGAGAATAGGAGGGGGCCTAGCACCGAGCACTGCGGGACTCTGGTGGAGAGGGTGTGGGGAGAGGAGAGGGATCCTCTCCAGACCACCTGTTATGGCCGGTCAGCCAGGTATGCCTTGAACCATGTCAGTGCAGATTCAGAGATTCCCATCTTGCCGAGAGATGAGAGCAGGATCTGGTGGTCCACGGTGTCAAAGCAGCATGACTCCTTAACAAGAACCCCAAGTCCAGCAGATGTAAAACAACACCATAACATCCAAGATGCACCACCATATTCCGACAACAAACCCACCGTTGGTGTGCATGGCCAAAAAGTTTAATTTTGGTCTCATCTGACCATAACAGTGGGTTCCTGAGTTCCAATGCCATTTGGCAAACTCCAGACACTATTTTTTGTTGATTTCCCTCAATAGAGGGTTTAACAACTTCATTGGTTATGAGGTTAAACCTCATTTGTATATTCATGTAAACTCAGTAAGTTGATTGGATCATGGTGGCCATGTTTCTGATGGTTAAAAATAAATGTTTCTCTATAGTTAAAAAGAAATTAGCTTATTTCATCAGTATAACACACACCCACTCTCCCTCATTCACACACACAGACAGCCCCTACCTCTCTCTCTCACACACGCACAAACACCCACCAATACTCCTCTCTCACACACACACACACACACACACACACAGCTAGATGAGTAGCTGTAATGAAGAAGTGCAGTAGACATGTTCACCAGCACAAGCTTTATTGACAGCAGTGTCTGGGGCCCACAATCAGATGCTTCTCCATGCAGAACATCTTTTAGCTGCACCTTCTCAGGCCAGGCTTTTATACATCTGAATTTCAAGAGAAGATTGTAAACACAGACTTCTTTACCCCCCGACCCAAAAAAAAGTTAATAAAATTTCAACAAAGGTTACTCTATACAATTACTACAGCTCAACAGGGGGCTTCATTCTATATACAACTCTGTTCACCCTTTATCAAATTTACAAAACAAAGAAATTCTCTTTTACAGGACCATCTCTTGGCTCATACATAAAATATAGTCTCCTTCTGTTAGCTATTTACATTTATGTACAGCTTTATAATACACATGGCATGTGCAGCTCTCCTGGAGGTCAATATCCAGAGAATGTTAAGTGCACATTTCATCACAGACAAAAATAATAATTCCAATTATCAGGACCCCTTAAATGGCTACCATATAGCCGTTGGTGGCAAGTGCCTGAGTGGAAAAAGATAGTCTCTCTACTAATGCAACGCCCCCCTTTCTTTGACAATGTCCAGTTTGGATGGAGTGCTAAAACAGGTTTAGACAACAGAGCAGACAGTCTGTTTTGTGCCAGGTGACAGGGAGAAAACAGTTGATGAACAGTGCATTTTTCCCCCATGACAGTCCACCCAGCTATAGGTTTGTGCAGTTCAATTCTGTGGCAGTATGAACACAACAGGTTTCTGTGAGCCACAACAGAATAAAAAAAACAAATGTATGCAAATTAAAGGTAGCCTAGTTCACATGTTACTGATTCCACCATTCCTTCAATCCACTCCTTAAAAGTGTCTCGAAAGATCGGTTTACCAAGGTATGTGTCCAATGTATCACATATGGTGTGTTCATATATAATAGTTGTGGCTCTCTTCAGTTTATGACAGTGAAATGAAGGTGTGAGCTTTCATCTAATAATTGTTCATGGGTATGAAAATAACCACCGTTTGTTTTGAATTTGTTCAGAGTGATGCACTTCCCTTGTATGTCAGTCAGAGTTTTGCAGCCCAGGAGCAAGAACCCAGCTTTCAAACTGAAAAGCACCTTGTAAACTGAATTGGCTTTATTCACTTGGCTGCATAGCAAGCTGCAGTCTGATGTTCAAATATGTCACAGACACAAAAGAGCAATTGCCTCTTTCTTTGAATCCTAGATGTATATATGAGCACCCCCATACACACACATAGTATAGCTGTAGAAAAATGGCTTCACTCAAACTGTGGGCTCCTGTACCACATACATTTCCCTGGCACTGTGTGTATGATGAGATCTGCCACAAACGGCAACACAAGTCTTCATAGGGCTGCAGTTCAGAGCTTGTTGGGGCTGGACGATGGTTTCAAGTGGAGGGGGGGTGCTTTCACATGTCTTTTGGCTCCAGTTTGCAGGACATGTCAAAGAGCAGGTTCTGATTGTCGATGACCTGTAGCTGGCGCACGTAGGCCTTGGTCTGAAGGTGTGAGGGGGACGGCTCCACATCCAGGGCTTAAAAGAGAGGAAGAGAGGATTAATCATGCTGCTCACAGATTACCGTGAAGTTGATGCAGCGGCGCCACCCCACCAGCAGGGGGAGGCTGAGAACAGCATTCAGTTGATCCAGCTACAGGAATACAGCTCTGAGCTCTGTAATATGGATCTCCACCCCCCCCCACCCATACCTTTCTCCCCCACCACAATGAGGCTAAACTCTTTTCATTCGGTTCTAACCACACAAAAAAAAAGTTTCAGCTATGAATAGATATCACCGTATTAGAAAAGTCAATTGAGTAAATGTGTCACCGCTTCTCTCCTCACTGCGCAATTATTATTTTTTCACTTTGTTCCAGATTTTTTCAAGTTTCTCACAATTTAGTAGCAAATTATACCCTATTTATTTTGATTCGTCCTCCCCCACAAATTCACCGCCCGTCCTCTGGGTCAAGCCAATTCCCTGAGGCCAGCGATGATCCGCCTCCTCCGAGATGGAATTTGGAGTTCGTGCCGGCTCACCCTCCCACCTCCCCGTGGCGTACAACCAAATGCCACCAGCGATCGGGGCTCCCGGCCAGTACCAGTCTGGCACGGTCATGTTTTGAACCGCCACCGCAATAGGCAGCTTGCGCTCGCAAAGCACCAGTCAAAGTGAGTGCGTTAGACCAGCGGTCCCCAACCATTTTTGCACCACAGCCCAGTTTCATGCAAGACCATTTGTTGGGGTCCATGGAAAAAAAACAGACAAGTGCGGAAAAGAGGCACAGACGGAAGTGGTCATTTTTCAAAATAAAACACCCTGCAGACTGCGATAGTCAATAAAATGGAAATTAAATTAAAATTAAAAAGTTTTTACTATTTCTGTGCGGCCCGGTACCAAATGCCTCACGGCCCGGTACCAGGCCGACCCCTGCGTTAGACCACTACGCTATCGGAGGCCCCCCCTCACTGCACAATTTAAACTGCAGTCTTCCTTATGTTAGTAACAGCTGCAAAATCAGAGCAGCTTTTATTCCCCCGTGCTTAACAATGCAGGTTTCCCGACATAAAATTTGAGCCAGTATGTCACTTGTGTTATAATAATCCCCACTTTTAAAAATAAAGTCCAAATTAGAGGAAAGAACGAACCACACAGCAGCACATTTTTTTCTCCCTCCTGTTCTCTCATTTGAAATGCATGATTGTAATCCATTCAGATAGATTGAAAGAGCCATAGTAATTATAATTAAAAAAAGACTCATTCCACGACTACAATTGAATCTCTTACAGCACACAGACCATTTGGCAGATTTAACAGCAGTACTTAAAAGGCACAGAGTTAATCTGACCACCACACGGAAACCTCATTAACACCTCAAATAGAAATAATGTGTTACTAATCTATAAATGAATATACTCTAAATAAAATTGAATTGTGAGAAATTTGGCAACCATGTACATCTCCTGCCCCCGCACCCCAGTACATGCATGCCATCCATACCATCTGTGACCAGGAGCATTCAATTCATTGTCAATATTATATAAACAAAAACATTTGTTTTCGGAGTAGACAAAATCCTTATTGTAGTGGTTAGAGTAAGATAAGATAAGATAAGATAAAACTTTATTTATATAGCACCCTTCCCAGCACGAGTGCACAGAGTGCTTCACAACAAGGTCACAATAAAAAATGTCAAATATCAAAATTAAAATACATTAATACATTAATGTACATTAAAATACATTAATAACCCATTAAAAACATAAAACCTTATGTCAAATATCAAATTAAAATACATGCAAATATTAAAATTTTAAAAAAAGAGTACTGGACTAAAGCATTTAGTTTGCATCTCAGGAAAGGTTCTGCTATTGTACCTTTGAGTAGAATAGTTACTCTGAATTGATTAAATATCCACCCGTATAAATGAAAAATAAGTAACAAAATCTATGTACATCAACTTGATAATGGCAACTACTCAGCTGATTTATTTTTTAAAAATAAACAAGGAAATGCAAAATAAGCTAATTGCTTTCAGTCCATGGAGGTGCTAACATGGTTTACCATGTTGATTTTGTGGTGTGTTGTGCTTTGTGATGCTGGCCTATGACTGAATGGTTGGAGGACTGTGCTGTTCTGTACAGTACATGGCAGGGCAGTGATCTTCTGCTCTGCCAATAAGCACTCTTGACGGGTGGACTGCGGGTGTGTGTGTTTTTTCATGATGCGAGTGAGAATGTTTTTCCAAAGCTTCCGTGTGTTTTGGTGTGCTCGCTGTGTGTGTTATCACGACGGAGAAGCTATTCCAGAGTAGTGCACAATCACAAGCTCAGTTTTTACACAGGGGCGTGTGAGTGTTTGTTTGGGTGAGCGTCTGACCTTGATAGCGTTGCCTGGAAGGAGGCTTTAAACTGACCTTTTAACCCAATTCACTCTGCATTTATGTGGCCGTTTATGACCCTGAACAGACTGGAATCGCCTTGCTGACGTCTGATTTTAATGGATGCAAGTAGTATTCTCCGTCACTCTCATGTTAACTGTTTATTGCCTGCGTCTGCCTCTGTGTCTGTGTGTGTGTGTGTGTGTGTGTGCGCGCATTCCACCTTATCCGGGGCTGTCCAAACAACCCAAGACCAGAATCGAAGGAAACGTAATCACCGGTGTAGCTGTTCAACAACATACTGCCATGCGACCACTGAAAAGCCCATCTTCAAATCAACCATTTCAATACCGAATCACTTCCATGCTACCCCAGGGGACACCTTCCTGCAGGGTTTCCCTTCTAAATCTGGCAGGAGGGAGCACATTTACCAATGGGGGCACAAGAAGTCCTTACTGCACAGCGTGGGCAGGTCTCCTCCTGTGCTGCTGCTGGCTGGGCAGCGATCCCCTTGCACGTTTATACTGTCTGAGTGTTGTGGACAGTCTCATCGTGAACATAGTGGAGAAGATCAGACGTAAGTAACTCACCAAACTGCACACTCCTGTACCGCCGAATGCTCCTCACCATCTCTGCCACTTTGTGCTGGAGAAGGAGACAGAGGAGAGAGAGAGACATTTAACTTTTTGACTTTCAAAGGCCCTTTATTTAACCAAGAACCACCCAAAATTGTAACAAATCCCCCAAAACCGAACAAAAACAACTTACTTCTGGAATAAAAAAAAAAAAAAAACTTAACATCATTAATTTAATGAATTATAAGTATGCGTGGAAGGCGTTGGTCTGGACAGGGGAATCAGGGTGATTAATGCCCGGCCACGCCTGCTAGCAGGGCAGCCAGGGCACACATGTGTGCGGCAGTGTATAAATGTGCCTGTGTGCTTAAAACTGCCCCGCTCTCTCAATAGGTGGCTGGAGCACGTGTTGAAAACAGATGGAGTGGAAGTTGAGATCCGAATGAAACCAACAGAAAAGTGTGTATGCCTGATGTTTAAGTGGTTGCCGAAAGGCGGTTTTGATTTGGTTCATAATTTAGATTTATTGCTTTTGGCCGAAACTCGTGAGGGGGAAGGCCGAAGTTATGTTTGCTTATTTTTCTTTACGTTATCTCCTCCTCTCCTTGTGATGGGAAGTCCAATAAAAACCCTCTTCTGCTCCTCCCCTGGTTTTGTCCTATGGTCTGCGGCAGCGTGCTTTCTATGTCTGTCATAAAGCACCCCGTTTACATCGGGCAGAATTAGAAGAGATTGACTTAAATAGGCACATCTAGCTTCACCCAAGACAAACCTGCATTCTGGTTCATTCTGAAAAGTCTGCCTCTGCATCTGACGGTCGATGCAGTTTGGACTACGCAGTACTGGACAATTTGCTAAACGTGATCAACTTTGTGTGTCATAAGAATAGCATCATTCATCTTTTTTATGTTTCACCCCAAAAGCAGAGAAGGGGATGGACAGACAAGAAAGGAAGGGAGTTGTATGAAAGTGTGGAATGAGATTCTTAGGTTTTGCATGATGGAGCTGCATGGGGTATTGTACATTACACTATTTGCTGAGCGCATACCATTATTTGAAGACTTTATTAAATTAGCTTATTTTACATTACAGATACTCAGTAACCTCTTTATTCAGCTGGGTTTTTACAGCAGAAATGTAAATTTAGATGAGTGCTTTGCTCAAGGGAACAACATCAGTGTCCCGCTTTGGATTGCACCCCGCAGCCCCCAGCCCAGAGTCCCGGGCTAACCACATGCTAACTAATAACAGCAGTGAGCCACCATTTTAAAAAGCATGAACTGTAAAGCAAAGGACCCAAATTATTTCTGAAATGAAATGCTTCATGCAGCACAATACATCTAGCAGTATGGGAGCAGCACTTTTACTGTACTGTATGTGGTCATATTTGTGTGTGTCTGTATGTGTTTGTGAATATGTGTGTGTGTGTGTGTGTGTGTTTGTGAATGTGTGTGTATTTGTGGATGTGGGGGTGGGGGTGGGGTTTACAATCTTACCATCTTCTCAAAATTGACCAGCCCCCCATGGAATGTCTTGCAGCTTTCATGAAGGAAGGTCAGGTCTGCGAAACAGGCCAAAGGAAAAAGACTGAGTGACAGAAAGCAGTATGAACTAGGAGAACAGTTACATAACCATCAGTCAACACTCCTTTTCCCTTTTCCACCTGCAGTCTGTCCAGAACAGACAGGGCCCGTAGTAGCAGGCAAGTCGTGTTATGCTATTGTAATGACGGATTGGAATTCTGCGGTTACTAGGAGGGTTAGAGTTAGCCTTGGAGGAACGGTGGAGGTGGGGGGGGGGTAAAGTGAGACTCCACCTTCACCCTGAAGGAATGTTCACAATGTTGCTGTCATCTCAAAGGCGTCCAGGGGTGAGTGGGGGGGGGTGTTGAGGCTTCTCCTCAACCTGACCCAAAGCAACCCACCTCTCCTGGGATGCCCGGACATGCCTCCCTACGTTAAACATGGCCATGTTCAGCAGCCTGGGTGGTGCAGGTCACACACTCGCTAAAAACGGAAAGGCCAATTGGCTCACAGCTGCTACGCGCTCTCTTGCCACAGACCAGCGGGCTCTTAAAGCTGCCACGCTGGGGCAGGGTGCTGTAGGGCAGTCAGAGGCACACACTATGCCGAAACCTTTCAGCTCCAGAAGGACTCAGATGGTCACAAAATCCAATTACACCCCCTTCACTTTCATGAAGCTGTGGCAACATGACATTATCGCTGAGCTTCATTAAACAGAGCATCAAGCCCTTCGGTCTGTGTGTGTGTGTGCATGTGTGTGTGTACGTGCGTGTGTGTGGGCATTTGTGTATGTGTGTATGCGTGTGTGTGGGCATTTGTGTATGTGTGTATGCGTGTGCATGTTTGTGTGTGTTGGTATGTGCAATGTGTGTGTGTGGGCATGTGTGTGCATATGTGTGTACCTGTATGTACAGGTAACTGCCAAAATAAAGGAAACACTTGAGTAAATGATGGGTTCTGGTGGCTCTGTTGTGATGTGGGGTGCATTTTCCAGGCATGGTTTAGGCCCGCTCAACCCCTTACAGGGAAAGGCAAATGTCAGTAAATACAATTCTGGCAATTGTGAGTGTGGGGCTCACCTTTCAGCAGCAGTGGGGTGAAGGGGATGAGAGGTGGCCTCAGGCTTGCCATCACCTCCCTGTAGGACTTGTGATTCCTGGAGGGGTCCTGTGGGACAAGGACAAGCATGCAGTCGCACTCAGGTTTACAGTTGCAGTACCAGACCGGCCCTGGTGGGGAGCCCCAGTCACGGCAGGTGAGCCGGCATGAACTCGCTGAGAAGCGCGTGACTCCAGAACGTGGGTGGGCGAATTCCATCTCGAAGGAAGCGGAGTTCGCTGCCCTCAGAGAATTAGCTTGCCTCGTAGAGACGAGCGGCGAGTTCATGTGGGGAGGGCCCAAAATAAATAAAGAGGCTATAATTGACCACTGAATTGGAAGAAAAAAATCTGAAACAAAAATACATTTTAAAAAGGTTTACAATCACCCAGAGAGAGTGGTCTCAAAGCCCTCCCTTCCCCCTTCCTACGTACCGCAATGGCTTCAAACTGCTGAAACTGCTTTCTGAACTTCCCAGGTAGCCCCTGAAAGACATGCACAGCTTGGGTTTGTAAACACAGTACCAAAGAGGAAAGCAAAGCCATAGCACATTATATATACACACACACAGAGTCATATTCAAATTATATTATTAATTTGATTCAGAGGCCAACTACTTTATACATATTTTTGTGAACCGTTTTTGCAAGGGGTCAGTCATTTTCAGTACCTTGATCTGACTTTCAAAAACAGTGTCCCCCTTCAGAATGGAAACCACACCACCCTATTTGTGATCCCCCACTCAAACCCTAACAAAGTCTAACAAACTCTGTCATTCAGTGACAAGTGAAGTAAAAATGCCATGGCTTGTCTTTCCTACCCAAAGCCATTTTAAGCAGCCAAAAAAATCTCAACACTGCTCAATTGTACTTAAGATCAGTATTGGTGCTGATTAGTGATGTCAGTGTACCATACTGCATTATGTATAAGCTCAACGGACACCCATATCCAAGGAGACCTTAAACTGCCATGTCACATACAGACAATTTATGAGCATTCACTACCAGTAGAGCCCTCTGTGTGGCAGTGCATCAGTGCGTCAGTGCGTCAGTGCGTCAGTGTGTCTACCTCCCAAGTCAGGCGAAGCCGGCTGATTGCTGGGTTGTCCAGTCCCAGAACTACTGCCAGGAAGGACAGCAAGTCTTGCTGCTGCTTACACCTGAAAACACACAAACACACACCAGTTATGAGAAAATTGCTACAAAAAAAATCACAAATCACAAAAGATGTATCTGTCTTCATGTTTTGCTTTAAGAAAAGCTGATGCGTGTGCTCTTTTGGGTAAGTATTGATGGTATTGTGAGCTAATGGAGGTTCAAGTCCAGTTATTTTTTTTGGGGGGGGGGTTATTTTTGATTTTTTCCCAATTTAGTGGCCAATTATACCCTATATTTGTTTTTATTTGCCCTCCCCACACAAACTCTATGAGGCAAGCTCATTCTCAGAGGGCAGCATGTTGAGTTTCGATCTGAATATGAAATTGTGTGAGGTGAGCAATCCTGCGACTGTAAACCTGACAGTGAGTGGCCCATTTCTGTTTTTGCCATGACATTTAACCTTTCTACCTGGAAAGCCCTCTGTGGTTTGTGTTCTCCTGGGAGTACTCCAAACCACATAAACCACAAACTCTGGGTACATTCTGCCCCCAGCACCTAATTCAAGGTCAGAGCCTGAGGACAGCCACACTGTGCCACCCCTGGTACCCCCCCCACCCACACAGACACACACACACTCACACTCACACTCACACTCACACTCACACTCACACTCACACTCACGCACACACTCACGCACACACTCACGCACACACTCACAGTGCTGCAATCTTGATGAACTTCCTAAGTAGCTGCACCCGTTTGGGCAGCGACTGGCACTGCAGGATCTCTGTCGCGACCCAGTGCTGGACCTCACTGCATCGCTGCAGTACCAGCTCCAGATTCAGGGGGCGCCATCGAGCCTGCTCCCCGTGGAACACATAGCACACAAACTCCACCTGCCAGCAGAAATGGCACTTCCATTTAGCAACAAAGCTGTTTTCAACCAAACAGGAGAGCACAGAGAGACAGTGAGTTTAGCAAAATGTTTACTCCCTGGACACATTCCTTTAAACATCCTTCTAAATATTTGCACACAAAAAAACCCCAAACTCTTCAGTACTGCAAAACCAGTACTGCACTAAGAAAAGGTTCTGCCCATCGAACCTCATGCACGCAGCTGAACAGCTCCCAATCGAAAGTCACCAGCTGATTGGCCACCTCCTCGGCGCTCATGTCGTGCAGTTTGCTGTCACCGGGAGACCAGTGGATTTCCTCTGGCAAAGGCAGCTGGGAAACAGAAAGGTTTGAACAGGTAAACTCACACAGATGAAGATTCTGACACCCACATCTGCCCAATTGGTCGTTTTCCTTTTTCTCCATGTGGTTACATCCCCTCCACAGCCTCTGCTTACCCCCTTCCCCCAGGGCCGGATCTCTGCATAGGCCGACAAGGCCTGGGCTTAGGGCCCAAATGTTGCATGGGGCCCAGAATTATGGGGAAAATATTTATATTTATATTATTTTTTAATATATATATTTTTTTAATTTGTATTTTCCTTTTTTACATAATTCATTACACTTACACGCCTAATAAATATATGTTCATCACACAGATCCTTATTAGTAGTCATTAAAAAAGAATTACGCAAATGAACTCATATCTCCAATCTAACATTAAATCAAAGAACTCCATCTCCCAGAATGCCATGCCTGATGCATTGAACTCAGAGGAGGGAGGGGAGTTGGGGGGCCCAAAACAGAGGAGGCCCTAGGGCCCATGCATATCAAACTCCGGCCCTGCCTTCTCCCAACACAGTGCACCACTTTCCCACAGCCTCTTCGGGTCTCACCAGGGTCTCCAGCTCGTGTGGCTCACACGCAAACAGGTGGGTATTAACACCCAGCGTGGTGAAGACGGCTTCATCACTGGGGCGGAACATGGCCTTCTCTGCACACACAGGAAACAAAGAACAACAATCTGCGTTAGCTCTGTCAATCTCTATAAGCAAACCACAATGATTCCCCTTTCACTGATAGATGGCGTGTGTGTGTGTGTGTGTGTGTGACAGCAAATGGGTGTAGCCATTAGTTTTTCCCTTCTGTGGGCACAGTCATTGGATTTGCATGAATGTACACTGGGTGTTTTGTGTGTGCGCCCACATAATTGTATATCCATGACTAATCCAGTATTGTTTGTTTATCTTGTGTGTTGTAATATGCGCGGTATGTCTGCGCAGGCGATGGTCCCTGTGCGCAGTCGGAGCTCTCACCCCCAGACGAGGTAACGGCCACGAGCACAAGCGTCCCCGGGCGGCTGGGCTGCTCCTCGCTGTACTGCAGCTTCTCCCTCACCAGCGCCAGGATCTCACCCACGCGGCACGACAGCCGGCTGCGGATCGTCACGTAGGAGTGGTCGGGCATGTATACCCTGCAGAAGACTGAGTACACAAACACCATCCCTGAGTGTGTCATACCACCCCCTCACACACACACACACACACACACCGGAGTGTATCATACCACTCTCTCTTACACACACTCACACACACACACACTCACACACAAACACACCTGAGTGTATCATACTACTCTCTCTCTCACACACACATGCATTCACGCACGCACGCACTCACACGCTGACACACACACCCACCCACGCACACACACTCAGCCACATCACACGCTGACACACACACACCCACACAGATGCAGCTACATCACACTTACACCACACACACACCTCTCCTTGCTGTGTAAACACACCTGCCTTTCAGCACCCACACATAAGACCAAGACAAACACGTGCGCTGTAGAACACCACACCTACTTCCCCACAGAGATCAACACGGTTATCACCAATCAGTTCTCCATCCATCTGAAACAACATTGTGATGCCACAGTCGTACGCAGCGCGCCAGTATCGCACTGCAGTATTTGCTCTAACGCGTTTTACACTCCTGTCTAGAGTCGGGATGGTTTTGGTCCCAAGAGGGCAAATGGTTGAAACAACATGGCTCTTGTTTCTCATCCTTTGATTTGTCGCATGGACAGAAATGGGGTGTCAGAAATGGTGGACCATGTCCAGGTGTGAAACTTATTGTTGAATTCACTCGATTCCCAACCCCCACGCTCCCATCCTCACTGATCGTGCATGGTGTGTCACTCATGTAGACGTAAATGTAAATGTACTCACTCTCGTCCGAGCCACGGAAGGCCTCACGAGGCTGCAGACAGGCATCGATGCGGCGGAAGTGCCGGAATAGTGGTCGCACCTGCTTCTTTTTAGCATCCTTGTCCTCCGTTGCCCTGAGCAGGACATCAGACGGACATCGTCAGTGTCACTGAACACCCCGGCAGACAGGGGCAGCAGTGCGGAGCACAGAAACACGAGCCTCAGTCCTGCGTTTGAGTACAATTCCACTGAATAATCTGAAAATCTACAAGCACAGGTAACACTGAAGCTTCCTCCTCTTTCATATAGGGCTGTGTGCACATGTGATAGTGTGTGTGTGTGTGTGTGTGTGTGTGCTATCGGAGGCCCCACAATTAAGCACATTTGAGTTGAGAATTTCCATTCACTCACGGGCTCTGCAGAATCTCAGTCCAGCGTTGCAGCTTAAGCACATCCTCTACCAGCTCTGGGTATCGACTCAATTCCCCAGCAACACTCAGGTACAGCTCCTGAGAGAGAGAGAGAGAGAGAGAGAGAGAGAGAGAGAGAGAGAGAGAGAGAAAGAGAGAGAGAGAGAGAGAGAGAGAGAGAAGAGAGAGAGAGAGAAATCATGAAATAGAACAAGAGTACAAATGAGTGAAGGGGAAAATAAAGATAGGAGAGTGAGAGAGAAGAGGGAGTGGGGGGTCGGAGAGGGGGGAAAACGAGAAAACAGCCAATGTTTATACATCTTACTTTTGAGGAAAAGGAAGGGTGGACATGAAAATCACAGCCAAGAGCACATTTCCATCAGCCTTACTGGGCTGAGTCAGTTCCTCTAGTTTGACAATAAGCAGATTTCAGCCTTCTGCCAGTAACAGCAGCCCAGATATCCATATCAGATATCTGCAGTCTACAGACCTGCATTACCTACAACTACAAAGGAGAGCTGCTCAACAAGAAAGCAATTTATAAGTCCCAGCGTGTGTGGTGTCTTTGAACATTTTGAACTTTTACATTTGTTGTAAATCAGATGTGCCATTAGATCATGTGCCATTTGTTATAAATCAGATTACAGTAATTTATGTGCATTTCTTCAATGTATTTGTATCTATCTTAAATTAGAAGTATGAGTGAGTGTGTGTGTGTGTGTGTGTGTGTGTGTGTGGTATGTGTGCATGTGTGTGTGCATGTGTGTATGTGTGTGTGTGTGTGTGTGTGTGTGTGTGTGTGTGTGTGTGTGCGTGCGCATGTGCGTGTGCGTGCAGCACCTTGGGGAAAGTGTTGACTCTCTGGCCCTCCTCTTGCAGGAGCTCTCTGTAGGTGTCCAGGTAACGGAAGGCAACACTCAGCACAGCTTGCTTCCTCTCCACCCCGTCCCAGCCAGGCCAGCTCTCCGTTGGCTTCCCCTCCACCCCAAATCTAGCACTTAAGTCAAGGGCTGGACAAAACGACACACAGTATCCTTCACTCCCCTACTGTACACACACCCACACCCACACCACGCACAGCATAGACACACATCAAACACACATGTAGTCACTTGTCCTAATCTACACCTTGATTACGAAGATACAAAACAATCCTGTAAAAATTATCCAGTGCAGTGGAATATGTGGATGGCCTGGCACAGTGGATTGGTACACATCACATATTTACAGCTGTTCAAACTGTAATATTGAGCCCTGTGCAGAGGCATAAGCAAGTGACATTCCTATTATAGGGATGTGACGGTATACCGGTATAGTATAGCACGATATTAAAATATGAAATAGTATCATAAACTGAACGTAATACCATGATACTAAATCACGTGGCAAAAGCTATTTTCATGCAGGAAAAAAATATTTCAACCGTTACCCTACTAAAATGTGTAAATAACCCATATTAAATAATATAATACTGGACCTGGGGTGTCTACTAATGTCATTTAATCACCACCTCTTTGTTTGGTTTAAAACGCGATTGCGCACGTGCAGACAGCTCCCTCGCATTTCCCAAATCTGCTAGGTAGTTATTAGCTAGGTAGCTACACGGAATAAAAAACAATCGTTTACAATCCCTTATAAAACTTGTCATGTCCAACGCTGATTCCGATGCCGAGGCGGTCTGTAATGACTAATTATATCCCCCCCAAAAAGCGAAGTCGTTCATCCGTGTGGACTCACTTTCGACTCAGACAAAAGATGGTGTTATTGTTGAGAACGGATCTCCCATCTGTATGTAGGAAACATGTAACGGCAAGAGGAGGGAACAAGTCAAACCTTGTATTCCACCTGTGTGAGCATCATCCTTCACGTTATGCCACAATGGAAAAAGTGAGTAGCTAAGTATAGTACTAGATCCGAAAAGCTGATAACGCGATAAAGCAAAATGTTGTTTAATTCGCAAAGTGAATGATTTAAATTGATTTAAACATACAATTACAAGGAGTGAACTATATTCAGTTGCATTTTTTGTTTTTAAATTAAAATAAATCTGCAAAGAGCCATACAATAAACAGATCGAGTAAACTTTGTGTGATACATTTTTTGCTTAAAAACTGATACCGTGATATACCGAAAACCGTGGTATTGAGTAGGCTAGTACGATTATCATACCGTGAAAATGTCATACCGTCACAGCCCTAATTCCTAAGCACATCTACAACCCTTCATGTCTGCCAATTCATTTGTGATCAGCTAACCAGACAGCAGCTTGTGGTGACGTATGCGAGACAACAGCTGGAAGAATCTGGAACACCAACGACATAAAACAGTATCAAAATGTACCCGATGCAATAGAGAAACATAAGCGGACACATGCAATCACGCAATGCAGGCACACGCACGGACATGAATGCATGCAAACACAAACACATATGTGTGCGTGCCCACACACACGCACGCACACATACACACCGACACACACATGTGCGTGCCCATACACACGCACACACACAGACATACGCATGCACACACACACATAATAAGCCCAGCTGTCACACACAGTGGAAAAATACACTGCTTCCAGACCCCAAGCCGTAATTAGAGCCTTGCCCTCGCTCTGCACACACAGGGATACACCCATGACACCCACACGCTCTCCTCGCCTAGTCATGTACCCAAGCATTCTGGAGACAGGGAGAGCACAGGGAGAGGAGGAAGGAGAGTCTCCTTCTATAAAACTCTCCAGTTCTCTTCACCTTTGTGTCACTCCACAGGGCTACTAGGTGGGTCATCCTGTTAAGGCACTGTTCTAGTGTGTGGATGAGCCCACAGTCTGCATCCTGTTAAGACACTGTTCTAGTGTGTGGATGAGCCCCACGGTCTGCATCCTGTCTGCATCCTGCATCCTGTTAAGGCACTGTTCTAGTGTGTGGATGAGGCCCTACAGTCTGCATCCTGTTAAGGCACTGTTCTAGTGTGTGGATGAGCCCCACGGTCTGCATTCTGTTAAGGCACTGTTCTCGTGTTCACTCTTCTACCAAGCAGGGTGTAGGTGATGACGTATCCGACACAGATGTGATGACGCAGTGGGGGGGGGGGGGCGCAAAAGAACCGAAGACAGGTTTAAAAATAACCACGACAGAAATAAACCTCTACTCTCCGGAGACGCGAGCTGGCTGTAATTTTGTGTCTGCTGTCAGCCACCTTGGGAGGCTTTGCTCCGTTTTTGGTTGTTTTTTGTGCTCGTTTTAATGGATCGCAGTATCATTTGATTAGTACCTAATCAATGAAGTCTATCGATAGTCCGTTCAGTAGCGGATGCATTCAGTGTCGGGGGGCGCTGGAGCCACGGCGCCGCCAGCTGCTGAGTTCCGCTGCACACGGTGCGCCTCAGCTCAGAGCGGGATCCAGCCGTCACGGAGCTGAGCTTTCAGCCTGAGCTCTGCTGACATTGTGTGTGTGGTGGTGGGGGGATTGAGCTTGGTCACTGGATTGTTCGGTCTTGATGGAAAAGGGGGAGGAGTCATCAGTCATTCAGGAAGAGGAAAAAAAAAGTCAATATGTGGGGGGTTCAAATCAGTTAAATCGGTGTGGGCTTTGCCTACAATCAGGAAGCCAACATGTTACCCACAACAGAAGAGAGCGAGGCAGAGAGAGAGAGAGAGAGAGGGAGAGTGAGAGAGAGAGTGAAGGAGAGAGAGAGAGAGAGAGAGAGAGAGAGCGAGAGAGGGGCATGGTCATTCATCATCACAGCGTTACCCCCCACACACTATACTTGACATCCAGCCCGTTGCTGGGGGGAGCACTGAAGCGGGCCTTTTGTGCCATCTCTGACACCATGAACATCACAGTTTCATTCAATGTGCCCCACTCACAGGGCGGACACAGACCAACCAAAAACATTTGGAAGAACAAAATAAATAAGTGATCATGCTCGGAAGGATACTGTTGGAGGAGGATCTGTTGGAACCTGTCCGAGGCCAGGAAGATAGGATGGGTAAGCATGAAGTCATCCAGAAGCATTTCTGGAACAACAGAAAGAGAGGGAGGAGGAGGGGGATTGATTATAAGTATTAACAATATTTGCTTCTTTAACAAAGAGTCACACATTTAGAAAGTACCCCAATCTGAAATAAAAGCATACTTCACAGATTGCAGCTAAGGACACGGTGTACTGTGATTAATTATGCTCATGCATATATTTCTTGTAGGAGGGCAGACAGACACTCTTCTTGATAGATTCGAACCAACAAGTTAACAAACAAAAATTTAGATTCTCCAAAATAATACAGAAAATGTCAACAATAAATTATAAACAGTACAATATCATTGTATATATGTAACGGAAATACATATTACCAACTCATTGGTCATTATTATACACGTGAGTGTAGTGTAGTGTAGTCAGAGGAAATAAGTAGTAATAGAAATAAGTTATGACTTAGGACAGGTTTGGGAAAAATGACTTATGGCACTTGGTTTTATTCCAGAGATAACTGTACATCCTAACTGTACAACAATGCATCTGAAATCTTGGCTCAGGTGTTTTAATCACCATGTTTAAATCAACGAGTTTGGGTGCTTCACCAGTGCAGCTCTCGGGCAATAACCTTTGTCAACCTCTGACACATCAGCCAATCAGCGGTCCACAATGGTGATTAAAACATCTACACTGGGTCTCTGCATGATGAGCCGTAACCTGCCGGATGGCATATCTGCCAGGCTTTTTCCTACCTGGCGGCAGCCATACCATCCCATACTGACCCATCTACCACTGATAATTCAACCAGGTCAATCAAAAAATAATTTATATATATTTTAACATCCATTAGACTGCCTAAAATGCGATGATTGATTCTCAGAAAGCTCAAATGAGACCATGTAAACATGTAAAATAATCGGCAGATCATAAATCATGAAATAAAAAAGACGGTCTTGCTTTTTGTACATTATCCCGCTTGTAACTGTAATCGGTAATTGTAACCAACAGAACTGATGTTCAATTGCCAAATTGTGTTTAGAGATATGTTTACGATCAAAACCAGGTACGGACAGTGCATAATATGTGCATACAGATTATTTGTTGGCGTCATGAAAACCACATGATGACTGTACAATACTGATGAGAGCCAATTCAGCCAGTTGGATTGAGCAAGCAAGATCTCCAGCTTCTGTTATCCTCTTCATAACAGCACTCAGTACTCACTCCTACCTGCGCCACATCGGACACCTCACTTTCACTGCACTTTCTCTCGAGGAAGAGTCAAACAAAAGAAGAAAGGGAATTTCAGCCAGAGGGGGAGGCAACTCAATTCTACCACAGAAATTGGGCTGTCAATGTTAGCAGTTCTTGTGTGGCTGCCTTCCCGCCTAGCCAAATACAGCTTCTTTAAAAAAAAGTTTTTAAAAAGTTAGGTTGTGTCAGGTTATGTTCTTGTGGTTTTGTTGGGTGGCAAACACGTCTTTAAAGGCAGGAACATAGGTGTACAAGTGATCCGGACTCACTGTAAAACATAAAATGTTGCTGCAATGTTATTCACAACAACCTTGCACAACCTTACTGCAAAATTGTAAAAAGTTGCAATAACATTTTGTGAAAGCTGGGCTGAGATGTAACAGTAACGTCTGATGTGTTTGTTCACCTTTTAACCCAATTTTAACTGCTTTTCACAGTAAACAAGAGCAGCGGTAGGACAATGCGGTGGCTCAGTTCCTAAAGGACAATCAGACATTAATTTTATCTAACAGCAACAGTAATTCTCTATTGCAGACTCTGGTGGTGACATCCTCAAATGGCGTAAGATTCAAATATCTGAGGACAATCAGACATTTACATTTTACATGTTAAGCATTTAGCAGACGCTCTTATCCAGAGAGACTTATAAGATCTGCATTAATACATGGTAGGAACAATCATGGTTTGCACACAAGATCAGTGCAGTAATACAGCAATACACATCATTGTAGGCAGCTGCATACCATACCTGTAACACTGGGAAGGAAAAGGTTAGTAATTTTTTATTTATTTTTTATTTTTTAATTAAATGAGAAGGCAGGGATACATGTACAAGAAGTGTTGAGCAAGTCGGCAGTGGTGATGTCAATTGGCTAGATGTACAGAATTCAGTGGTAGTGGAGTCTGAAAAGGTGGGTTTTGAGTCTCTTGCGGAAGATCGCAAGTGATTCCGCGGTCCTGACCAATTGCGGAAGGTCGTTCCACCACCGAGGGGTCAGGACAGAGAAGAGGCGAGAACGCGAGGAGCGGCTGCCAGGCGCCCGGGGGGATGGGGACAGTCAGTTTGCCAGAGGAGGCGGAGCGGAGGGGTCTGGCTGGGGTGTAGGGTGTGATGAGTGTCTGGAAGTAAGGGGGAGCAGTTCCTCTAGCCGTTTGAAAGGCAAGCATCAGTGATTTTAATCTGATGCGTGCTGCGATGGGGAGCCAGTGCAGAGAGGAGAGTAGAGGGGTGATGTGAACTTGGGTTGATTGAACAATCAGGTGCAGGTTTTGACCACCAACCCCCCAACTAAGCAGATAAAACCTCGGACAACAACGGAATTCTCTCTCGCACTTGAACTTGAGTTGCACTGAACTTTAGTTGGCCAGCCTCACGGCTACTACCTATCAGTTATTCTCAAAAAATAATTTCAAGGACTACCAACAAACATTTGTTGTACCACTGCTTGGGTTGCCAACTTTCGATCATCCAAATATGGGACAGAATGCGGGGCACTGGGGGCGAAGCGAGTATGTTTTGGCCCAAAATTTGGATGTCCCAGCTAATACAGGACAGTTGGCAACCCTAACCACTGCAAAGTGCACAACTAAAATGATCGTCTCAACAGATACATTGCTAGCATCTTCAGCATCCCGTTACTGACCATCTTTACCTAGATCTCAGTATTTACGTTCAGTGAACAACACTCGTTTGGCTGATTTATCCTGAAAGCTAAAACCAGCTCAGCGCTGTAGTGGGCTGCACAACCCCCCCCGTGTTCCACGCGGTCTTGAAGGCGCATATTTAATCAAGCCAACTACACGACGTCGGTGGCAGAAATGTAGTTAACATCTCCTTATTTGTGTACATACACATTGTTGCATTTTTGTAATTTACTGAGATTTGGTAACTTTGCAGTTTCGCCATTCCTCGGACAAAAGTCTACCTGCAGATGCATTGGGAATGTTTTTATTTTTTGATACATGCGAATGGAAGTTTTTTGAGACAGCTCTCTGGGTGCGTGGGTTGAGGCAAAGCTCTGGAGTAGCTGTACTACCGCCCACTCTGTACTACCGCCCACTCTGTCCTCCCTACCGCTCACTCTTTCTGCCTCTCCAAAGCCCCGCTTTTCAAAACGATCCTCTTCTCCATCCCTCGGTCTGTCATCACCCACAGCGCTCATTATCCATGCTCATTATCTCCACGTGGTCTTGCACCACCTGCCACTGCAGCTTGTGATTTTATTACAGGGTAAAGGCACAGTCACAGGCCACACATGCACTCGCACGTGAGCTCCCCTGCAAGGGTGTATCCATCACGGTACATCCATCCCCGGTATTCAGCACACAGGAGTCTCGGCATCGTGGGAAAGAAGACCAGAAATAGCAACTTCCTGTTCCTCCCTGCATCCAACACACATGGCCTGGAGGACTCCAGACCGTCTGACCGTGTTCCCCTCACATTCCAACGCAGAATCACAGAGCGCGCCGTTCAGTGTTACTGTGCAGCTTGTTAAGGCTGGCGATACGTTTCAAATCTACAATTTAAAATGCTCCAGTATGACGGATACATTTTGCCCCTGCTCTAGTTGTTTACTGTTGCTGTAATTCAGTGGTTCCCAAATCCTCTCCTTGCAAACCCCCAGCCGGTCCATGCATTTGTTCAACTCTAACCCCAGCGCACCCGATTCAACTAGCTAATTACTTAATTTCATTTGACAGTAGTCACATAAAATGTAATTCACACCATATTGTCTTTGCAAATTGTTAAGACCCTCCCCTTGACCACCCCAAAATGTGTGCAAAGCAGGTCTGCTACCATAAGGGTAAGGTCTTAAAGAATTTGTTTCTGATTTTATCCCATTTTCTCCCAATTTAGTACCTAATTACACCCTCTTTCACAAAAAGAAAAACATGCGTGCAGTTTCATTCCAGAGGCTTCAAAAAAATAAAATAATAATAATAATTGACATTCCATTCTCCACCAAGAATACCAAACAAAAGGGAAAATGGCTAAAACACAAAGACCAGTCAGCAAGACCGTCGTTCATTTTCTTCCTTTTAGAACTCTCGATAGCCACTCCTCAACTCCCTCTCCACGCCTGCTCCAGAAGAGGTGGCACCCATACGCCCATGCCACATAATTTTACACCCCATTACCTTCCTTCCTCTTCTGCCAATATTGTGAATTAAAAGAAAACACTGTTTTTACCCCATGGTACAGTACATTAAGCATTTGCTTAACAGCCACTATTATGGTGGGATCCTTACTTAAGTGATTAAGGTGAAATACTTCAGGGGTTTGATGGCCCGTATTGTCACGGCCCGTATTCTAACCAACGCCACTCAGACAACTGAGACGGCTCGATATTCTCTATTCACAGAAGAATGCCCAGAGCAGTGGGGAAACTCCAGGAGCACTAGAGAGCGAAAGCCGCTCGGTAACGGATACCTTTGTGCCCATTATGTAAACAGTGATACATGTCCACTCTCTGCAGAGGAGTGGAAGCAGTCACTGGAGTTCCCCGCGGCGCCCTTTCACTTTCTCCTCATTGTACGCTGTGCACATTCACGCTGCTCTGTTCTCATCAGTTTGGAAATTCAAAGCAGTGCGTGGGAGAGCCTTTGTTACTGTGCGTGTGCACGTACACGTACACATACGTACACACACACACGCACACATGCACACACGCACGCACGCACGCACACACACACGTCCTGTGATATCAGAAGCAGATGTGCAATAACACAGATACCATTGTGTCTGCACTGATCATGTGCACAGGTGTGCACATGCACCTGCTCCAGATTATTCAAATGCAGAGTACTGCAGTTACGCACACAAACACACACACACTCACTCACTCACTCAGGCATGCGGGCACACACACACACACACACAGCCCGTTGCTCTCTGCTCTCTTGACTCAATGTCAGCCGACATTTCTGCTTCCCTAATCCGATCAGATTACAACGTAATTCATCCTCCTCTCGCTATCCCACAACCCACCTCACCCGGCTCTGCAGGTTCCCTTGCCTGGGTCATGTTTTCACCAGGGGGTCCCATAATCAGAGACCACACTCAACATCTAATCTCATCAAAGCGCTTCTCAGAAATACCACATGCCAGTCGAGGAAATAATTTACAAGTTGGGATTTCTATGACTGCCCTTTTCCTACATTGTGTACAATCACAATCCACAAACATGCAAGGTCCTACCTTTGAACCAGTGAGTGAAACCACCCCATGTCCTCAATGGAGTTAAGAATCTCTGGTGACCTACTGAAGTCAGATTGCTCGGTTGAGCCAAAGACTTTTTCAAATGCCTGTGTGGGCTGTGCAACGCCGAGCCAACTGCTTCATATGCACTTCAAATAAGGGAGCAAACATTACACACCCAACATCTGCCTGATGGCTTGAGCACACTGAGCCTGCAGCTGGTTCAGCCACGGAGGCGTGGAGGCGCAGTGCAGCTGCCATTTCAGTCCATCTGGATCCAAGGTGCTGGTTTAGGCCGTCCCTGTGCTTCTGCTCTTTGTGGTTCACCAAGTTCCATGAGGACGGACGTAAAGCCCAAAATGTCCCAGCAGACACGAACCCACATTTGCTCTAACCTCCCACTCCCTCCCCAAGCGAGGGGGTTGTGGGAAGGTTTTTGCCAAGCCCTGCCTTTACGGCACACAGGGATGGAGCGAGGCACGCCACACCATGTTTGTCTGCAAACTCAACGGAGGCTGGGATTACAGAAAAAAATCACCATCAAAGCATGGAACCGCTTCCATTACAGCAGTTCATTTCACAGGAGGGTCTTTGGGAAGACGGTTCACACCGCTCTCTCACTGCTTCCCCCTTTCTCGCAGTGCGGCGCTTTCTCTCTCTCTCACTCAAAATCAAGAGCGAAGATTTAGCGGCATAATGAGCTGCTTCCCGAGAAAATAACATCCCTGCAAAGTGTTCCACACATGTGGTTAAACACGAGGAAATGATTCAGAATCTCATTATTGTTATTGCACAATGGTCATATTGGTCTCTCTCAATCTTTCCCAGTCTCCCCTTCCCTTCCCTTCCTTTCTACTGTTTCATTAAGTGCTCTCATTCCCCTCGATAATCTTCTCCTTCTTCTCCCCCCTCCCCATCTTCCTGGCTCCCTCCCTTCCTCCTTTTCCTCCTTTTCCTCCTCTTCTCCTCTCCTCTCCTCTCCTCTCTGCTCTGTGTGCTGGTTGCCATGTGAACGGTTGCCTGGCCATAGTGCCGCACTTTCGTGCGAACACACGCACATACACACACATATGCACACCACACGTACGTACACACATACATACACACACACACGCACACCACACGTACGTACACATATACACACGGTCACGCACCCACACACATACACACACGTGTACACACACACACACACACACACGTGTACACACACATGCACACCACACATATGAGTGGTTCTGTGTAGCTCAGTAGGTAGAGCACAGCGTTGGCAACGCTTAGGTTGTGGGTTCAATCCCCACTGGGGCCACATATACTGAAAATGTATGCATTCACTACTGTAAGTCGCTTTGGATAAAAGTGTCTGCTAAATGGCGTATATTATTATTATTATTTATTATTATATTATTATTATTATATGTACACACGTGTGTACACACACACACACACACACACACACACATATACACACATATGCACACCACACATACATACACACATACATACATACACACACACACACGCGCACACCACACGTACGTACACATATACACACACGTGTGTATAATACACACGGTCACGCACCCACACACATACACACACGTGTACACACGTGTACACACACACACGTGTACACACACATGCACACCACACATATGTACACACACACACACACGGTCACTCACGCACCCACACACGTGTACACACACATGCACACCACACATATGTACACACGTGTGTACACACACACACACACACACACAGCAGGGCAATGAGAAGCAGCCACAGGCCCAAGGAAGCATTGCTCATCTCTGTGCAACCCAGGAGCGTGGGCTCACTAGCTGTACAGAGGGAGGTGATTATGAGAGAGGCCGGGTGACTAGGGAGAGAGAGGGAGCAGGGTCATCCATCTCACTCTTTCTTACACTGCTTGAAAAATCCTCCTACACAGAATACAAATCCTTTCTTCCCCGAGCATTTTCTTCATGACCACCACATGCTGTTTTTGCCTGTTGCAGAAAAGAAGCTGCAATCCATTAAAGGCTGAAGGATGGAGAAAGCTTTGTGCACACAAGCTAGTTATTGATAAGGGGGGTTCACCTCAGGGGTTGGGACAGATCACTTTTGTGGTGGGGTTGCAGGTCAACATCGTTTAACCAAACATTCATTTGCAACGCTGTACTCCCCGGACAGTGGATAGGTTTGGTTTAGCGCTCGACTGTGAGAGACATAGCTCCTTCCCCAGGATGATGGGGGAAAAGGTGGTGAATGTTCCAGAAGTTTTACATGATATTTGGGTGAGAGAGGTCAGTGCTGTGCCTTGAAATACCTTTCCAATATACCCTAAAGTGAGGTTACTCAAACCACGGTCCTGTTTTTCCACCCTCCTTTTACCTGGTAGTCAGGTGTAAAGACACTCTGGCCCAATCATTTTCATTAATGTTGTTCAGTTAACTACCTGAGAGAAAGGGAAACCCAGGACCGAATTTGGATTGGTGGGTCAGATTTGAGGAACTCTGCCCTTAAGTGTACGCATACAATGCAGAAAGAGGATGAGGCAAAAACACAGAATCCCCCAAATATCTACAAGATGGACAAATGAAAAAACATGTTGATAATAAATTAAATTCATCAGTGCTCTGGGGTGGAAATAAAACTCTTTGCAGAGCAGTTTGATCCATTTTTGTTTTTATGAGAAGTGGGTAGTAAAAATTGTCACAAAGCACAGCACAAATAAAAGTTATAATATTCAGTTCCATCCACCTACCTCCAGGCCTACCTTAGCTGAAAGCCACTGTAACCAGCACTTATGGTAAAAATTGATTTGAAAAAGTGGAATGTAAGTGGAGGCCATTCCACACACACCGATGGTGTTAACCCTTCCCTGCCTCCAGTACAGCAGCACAGACATTAGCACAGGTACTCTTGAGCTTGCATCGGGTGACTAAACTAAGGTGCAATCTTATCCGCATGGGTGAGGCTTTTGCATATGTCTAAACTAAGGGTTTGGAGTGAAGAATTCTTTAAATAAAAAATAAAAAAAGGTAGAAACCAAATGACACCCAAGTCTGTGAATGATGGTTCGCATTTCAAGCACACAAAGGAACGCAAGGTAAGAGTGTTCGGTCAGCAGAGAAAGTGGGCCGCCACGGTCAGGGACAACTCAAACGCACAAACAAACGCTGAGGGCCTCTCTTGGCCATGCCTGATCAGCTGTTAGATGTAATTGCTTTTTAAAAAGGATCAGACACAACATGGATCTCTACACAGGAGGCAGTTCACACACACACGCACTCAGCTGGGTCTGAAATAGGAAGAGGCGGGAGTCTCATCCCAGGAGGGAGTTTCGAAGTAAACTGAAAATACAAACCAGGGCATGTTGGGAAAAACCCCTTTGCACTGAGCCTCTGATTCCTCATCACCTCCACCACACCCCAATTCCCAGAAAGTCCATGGAAAGCTTATCTCCAGTTAGCATATATGCACATGCATAAACACAGCTCTGAAACAGGCTTATTGTGATGAGCCAGACTGTTGAGGTAACCTTACTACAACTTCAGCTTCAATGATGCAACACGAACGCCAGAAGTCATATATATGTGCCATTTATCAGACGCTTTTATCCAAAGCGACTCAGAGTAATGGATGCATACATTTTTCAGTATATGTGGTCCCAATGGGAATCAGACCCATGACCTAAGCGTTGTCAGCGCCATGCTCGACCTCCTGAGTCACACAGAACTACAAGTCATGTTCAAGTCAGAGCAGTGGTGAGGTTTATGGTCTTCGCTATTTTCCAGAATATTTCTGTGTGATGTCTGAAGGTGCAGTGCACATTTGGTCGGACGGGTTTGGTTCAGCGGTCGACTGGGAGAGCAAAGCTCCATTGTGCCTCTGCCTTTGAATCATTTCCCTAGTATCAGAGTATGTAATCACTGGTCATAGTGACATGTTTCACTGTCCTCTGAAAATAGATTCATAGCTCCTTAGACCTGACCTGCAGATTTGAAAATGTCAACCATTCAGAAGGTTCCAAATCTGACCCATAGTGATCATTTGGCCAACTGAGTTAGGCCATTCAGTCTACATCACTATATCAGCAGGCAGCAAACTGGAAACCTGTTTGGAGAACTAAACTAAGAGCTTAATGATCAGTTCAGTCACGGCCTGAGAACCCTACTGCTTCAAAGAACATACTACTGACCCAAGGTGCTCTGGGGCTGGTGGAGGGGGGGCCTTCAGTAAAAACATGCAGTTGGGACAGGGGGGGAGAGAGCTGCTGGTTCTATGCCAAAATAGAATCTGACCTTATACACCAGCTGTCTTTACATTTTTAAATAAATATTTATGCTATATATTTATACCACGGCTTGGAATAATCCTCTGATTTGCAGACAGCCGTGTTTTATTTTCAGGTATATGCACAGCAAACAGTGTATATACACAGCAAAGCACCTCATCACTGTTCTAAATCATTACATGTACACATTATAAAACCAAAAACATTAGTGAGTTCTATTTTTTTCATAAACAACAACACAATATTAGCTCAGGAACAAAAATGATTTTAACATGCGATAGCTGAATTTACATTACATTTATTTTATTTATGTTGGTGTTTTGTAAGCAGACATAGCTTTGGTTTGATACTCACTGACTTGTGGCCCAAAACATTAGTGACAGAATTCATAGTGAGTAAGCAAGCGAGCACCTATCGGACCAATGTCTGTCACAGCTGTCGGCACACTAGCCTTTAGGAAATCGGCACTACAGTGGTCTTACTAGCAGTAGGATCATTCACCAACTATTGTTCCTTCTCTTAACAGCTGATTCTCTCTCAATTGCATTGATTATACGCTAGCATGCTGTAATGCCAACTTGCATAATGCTAGCTAGTTCCTATGTCTATTTTCAACATCTTTGCTTGCGAACTAAACACGAAAAGTAGACAGAAATAGGTAGGATTCAAAGGTCAGTGGCAGCTAGATAGATACTGGAACTATGTTCATGTGGTGGATGTGTACGTTGTCATTTTAGTTTTGTGCTTGATAAAACAAGTGTGTTAAAATGGCGTCTTATTTAAAAATGTGCATGTCTTTTAATTGTAGCCGTGGTATAAGACATATAAAAACCACTCCATGCCAGTGCATGTACAAGAATATATGGCATTTCAGGGGTAGGATCACCATCCCTGTCATGCCATATATTCTTGTACATGCACGTCATGTCATGGCTTATCTCACACTCTCACACTCTCACACACTCACACACTCACACACTCACACACTCACACACACACACACACACACACACACACACACACTTTCAAACGTTGACTCTAGTGGCCCCGAGGTCTACCTGCTCTCATTGCATTCTTGCAAAAGGCTGCCCATCAGCTACAGAGCTAGATGCGCAGTCAGGTAAATGTGTGTGAGTGGGTGTGAAACCATGGCACAGACAGGCATCCGAGAGAGCAGAAATAACATGGCAGCTTAGTGAACACAGGAGGCTTTTCAGCAGAGTGGAATGCGTCTTTTTAATCCCCTGCAGGTTTTTCGTAATCTGCACCATCGGTCACAATGACCTGTTTTAGAGTGCTCTGGCGGTGCAGAAGTGGTCACACAGCCCATGTGGAGGGGATGCGGCTTCGGACACCACTTTGATGAGGACAGTGGAAACTCCAGCTTCACACTAGCTGTTTAGTTACTCAAGGTCCACCCCTGCCTCCATGGGCCCCATGTGAGACACTGACCAATGCACAGGTGAAGAGTATCTGTTTTTAACCCCCACCCGGTTCAGTTTCACATGACCCATTTCAGATGTGTTACCTTTAACAATAAGAATCCAGGACCCTTAGAGATCTAAGTAACTTAACAATGAGAGCGATAGCTTTTTTTAAATCATAAACAACTGGAGCCTATTTGCCAAAAGGCTGGATGGTGTTTGATCTCTGGGTATCATGGCCTACCCTGACAGCCGAATGCCCAAGAAGGAGAGACCTACACAAGCTGCATGGAGCAAACTATCAATGTGCAGCTGAGAACATTAATGAGTGGTGCTATTCACTTATCAGGGGCCAAATGCGGCCCACCATAGACATACTCCTGGCCAGTGGCGATTTTAGACCCTATTTAGGCGGGCTTTAGCCCCCCTGTCTTTCATCTCGGCCCTTTTCATCTCAACATTTTTACTTAATACCTTTTTTTATATTTTTTAAATTTTTTTTAAATACCATCGATTCGATTTTGAGAGTGACCACCATTGTGGTGTTTTCATTTTGGGGAATGTAACAGTCAATAAATTAAAGATTTAGGCTTGTGCTTTGCATGTGTACATCTCACATTCTCATTGGGGGTTGAGCTCCCCTAAAGGTAAAATCCTAGAATGGCCCCTGCTCCTGGCCCTTTGAGCATTGAAAAGAAGAAAAAAATACAAAGTATTATTCAGATGCATCAAATTGTGACACTGTCTGCACTGTCGGTATACCTCCCACTTGTAACAGAATAATACAAAGCCTAATAGCTGAGCATATTTTTAAGAAGGCATTTACTTTGTGTGCACATATACAATACACCTCAATCGTATACTGTTCAACAAAATGTACGTGGAATATGTTTGGCCCCGAATGCATCATTTTGAAAAAGAATCTGGCCTTTTAGTATGTTCTTGCAATACCAAAAAGACCACGGTCACACTGCAGACTTTCAAAAGCAAACTATTACACTTTTTATAACAATCATGTAATGCATCTATGCTGACTTAGTTGGTAGAAAAAGCAAAACGGGAGGATTTTCCAACACATCTACAGAGCAGGCATTTTGACACCTTTTCCTAAATTCAATTTCTGAGAGGCTTGGGAAGAGGTGTAGCCCCACTGCAAACGGGAGGCTGCTATTCCTCTACCATCACGAGCAGTACAAGCAGGGTAAAGCACAGTCCTACAAATACGAGGCATGACCCATTTTTTAATAAATAAAATGTCCACACGAGGACACAATGCAAAACGAGTGTTTGAACGAGTCAGAACAATAAACCGCGTCAGAATTCTGGTCAAGATCATTCATTTTGAATAAATACATGTTGGGGCGTACGGCCGCACTCGCAATACAGCAACCGTTATACTGTCTACACGAGCACCCCTTCTCCGCATTGGGAGAATAACCATAATAACATTCATTCCGGACATGATTACTAGTTAAACCACTCACACAATGGAGGCGTACATATTATGGCACCGCTGGATTGTATAGTGCCCAGCACGTGCAGAGGGAACTTAATCTACCATTTACAATGTGATATCCCGAAACGTCTACTATATAATATTTTATATTTTATGGTCAATGCTAGACTGGAGAAGAATAAAAAAATCTTCCTTTGTAAAGACTATTGCACGTCATTCGCTATGCGACGTACGATGTATGGAACATGTAACATTATGTATACATGTAGCCAGCTAATTGATTTAAACAGTTTTGGAGCACGCAGGTGGAGATCGTCTAATGAGTAAACCAGTTCAATAAAAATCCGTTTCTCCAACGTGACGCTGTGAAAATGGATGTGTGCCTTCGTTATAAGATGGCACGGGCATGGATGGAGAGCGGATGACAGAATGCGGTTATTTGCTTAGCCTACCTGTACAGTTGCCGTGTCGCCTGCTGCCTGCCACGGAGTCCAGGAGCGCCAGTGCGATGTTTTCTGGCGTGTCTGCAGGCAGTGGTGTCCAGCTATTCTCCAGACTGCCTTCGGAACTCTGCTCGTCGCTCGACAACGACGGGCTTCTGATGTCGGCGGAGACCGGGGGCCAGCACGGTAGCTCTTCGGTGTCTGGACTGAACATTTCACGGGCCGGGCCGCTCTCCGGGGACGTCTCTCTGAAGAAAGGCACGACTCGGGAGAGACTTGCGCGCCGCATCGAGGCACCTGTGCCAGTTGCCTTTTCTCCAAAGCCTCCTGCGCGAGTGAGCGCAGTGGTCTGTTTCTTCAAAAACTTTTCCAGTGGCTTCATTCCAGCCGGCATTTTTGGTAGAGGACCACAGAAAAGCCTTACGTTGTTAATACTTGATTAAGTATATAGTCTGTTATACTCCACATAAATATCTCACAAACAAACCTGCCTACTTCCGGCTTTGATAACCGTGACAAAATAACTCAAGAACCCGTCAAACCAACGGAGTTAAATTGGGTGATGTTAAAAAAAAAACCGCCTTGTTCGGCAGCTACAACCCTCAAACAGACATGCATGTAAACGCTGACTGAGTGCGAGAGAAGAACCTGCTCCACAGCACTGCTCCCTGACGTCGCCCTCCACTTGTTTACCCCTTCAGCAACCGCCCCAGGCAGCGCCGCCGTATAGGTCTCACGGTGTGCCAAAACAGAAACAACCATTCAAAAAATACATGCGCTCATCATCTCCTGTCCAGACGCGCGCATTCAGAAGGAACACATTTAATAAACGGAAACGGGCAAAGAAATAGATAAACAACGCATCGTATTTTAGTTGCACGGGTACAGCCCCCAGTAGCAGTCTCAAATCGGCTAATGCTAATTTACCTTACGAAGCCCTCCACGGTTCTACAGGTAAACGGTGCACTGAAAGGCAGGCCCTTGGTGCTTTCTCTGTGCCAGTAGCACTGTCCGTATGATTCCGCATCTATGGCTTTGGGGTTCCTCGTGTATGGAAATGTGTTCAAATGGATATAGACACCTCCCTCCGTCGTCTGTATCTGTAAACTGTGCAGCGCTCCAGAACCTCTCGGTCTCTCCCGCTTGTCAGGGTTTGAGTGTGTGCAGCACCCGAGATTGCTGCTCTGCTCTTTATCGCCGTCCCTCCCCTCTGCGGTTGCGCTGTTCTAGCTGTGCGTACAGTACCGTACAGTAGCCTAGTGTAGACAGCTGCCGCAAAAAAACAAACACGTGTGCTCATTGCAGGTTAACCCCTGATAACCACGTTGTGCTGGAAGCCTTCGTTCGATTTCTTCGAAATGATAAAATGGTCAATTATTCACCAGCGTCGTGTTTCTAGATATCCCTGCGTTGACGTGGCTCATGTATAGAATCGAATGACTCGTTCAGATCTCAGTACGTCACCCATAGTCATATTCGTTGCATTTATTGTCATTATATTTTTTTTCTCAAACGGAGGGAACAGGAAGATGCACAATTCTTGAATGTTTGTGTTTTTAGTCGGACAGGACACACATCTCACACAATATGGACCACTACACGTTTCCCACAGAAAAAGTAACGGGGTTGAAATATGAACGAATATAGCCTATTATTTCTAGCATTTAATGGTATTTCTTATACTACTATGTTATAATTTATAAAGACTATTCTATAGCAATCAAGCTTGTGCAGAGCAGCCTATCCTCGACCAATAACAAAGAATGGCAGATCATTTCCATCATCTGGTCGTGCAATGAGGCATAGCATGTCCGTAGAATGTCAAATGGCACAATATGAGATATTCTTTCACACTAAAAGGGACGCTACGACACCAGCGGAGTGAGTCACGGCTATAGAGTATCAGTGTTTACGAAACATGATCTTATCAGGTGTGGTTTACCACGCAGATAAGCACCAGTCGCTTCGAGAAGCACACACGAGAAGCAATGAACCGTTCAGCGTGCCTGTAAAGCGACACCAGAGGCTGATGTGGCTCCTTGTCCTAAATATTAGGATCGGCTTTCACCCTGCGTGCTGCGAGAAACGTCTTTCCCCAGAGCGGTGTATGACAGACAGGCCGGACTTGTAAACATATTAAACGCATCTAAATGGAAGGGACATGGTAATACAAAATACACACTCTTATTCTAGAACTTCCCAAAATGTTAAATGGTGTTTAGATCTGGTGATTGAGGACACCATGGAAGGTGTTTGACTTCATCCTGATGTTTTACTTTAATCTTTGTAGCCAATAAACATGTTTACAAAATAAATGTTTGAACAGCATCACTTTCATTATTTTGTACATTGAATGACTCACAAGATTATCACAAATGTGTGTGTGTGTGTGTGTGTGTGTGTTAATCACCATTACTCTTAAGCTTATTGTCACTGTTGAACTTTGGTGTGAGTGTAGTGGTGGAGCTCCGACATGTGCGTTAACACATGAGCGTCTGCTACAGAATGTGACGTCAATAAGAGTATGATTCGTTCCCTTGGCCAGGGACTCGGGTCTTTAGCTCGGCAAGCTAATCGTGTCTCTTGTTGCGATCCTCCGTTCGAAACTCACTGCAGGCAGAAGCAACTCCGTTACATTGGTGCCCTAACCCGGATGCTATGACTTAAGTCTATTGATCGGTTGCTGCAGGGGTTTTGAGGGGGAGAATGTAGTGGTGTAGCTCCGATATGTGCGTAGAATGAACGTAGATTTAACTGTCATTTTTAGAGTCTGAGTGCTGGGGGCTGGGGGCCTGGGGGCCTGGGCCCCAGTAGTGCTTAAAGCCCAGTAACGTTCCTGATTAAGATTATAAGACTGTGATAATTAAATGGTGGCTATTTGTGAAGTAGCCTAAGGTAAGGCGGCAGTGTGGTATAATGGTTAGGGAGCTGGGCTTGTAACGTTAAGGTTACAGGTTCAATCCCCAGGGACACTGCCGTTGTACCCTTGAGCAAGGTACTTAACCTGAATTGCTTCAGTTAATATCCAGCTGTATAAATGGATTGTAAAGAAATGTAAACTGTAAGTCACTCTGGATAAGAGCGTCTGCTAAATGCCTGTAATGTAATGTAATGTAATGTAAATGGATAATGTGTAAATTGTATATTGGGTAAAGCAGGTGTTTGTGTTTCATACGTTGTTTATGATATACAGGGGTACAGGCATATGGGGGTACAGGTTTATGGGGGTACAGGCATATGGGGGTACAGGTTTATGGGGCACTGGGACTCCCTTTGGAACAGGGGTGACCTGTACAAGCACGACAGTATACACCTGAGCCAGAGGGGTACAGTTGCATTGGGTCAGCATTTGCTTAGGTAAGTGGAGGAATATTTAAACTAGGGACTGGCCCGGCAGGGAGGGAAATTGGTATTACTATTAAGGATAGGGAGGCACAGACTGTCCAGATGGTAGATAACAGGGCAAAGTATAATACTTGTGAGGATGTAATGAATACAGGGAGAGGGAATTAAGCAGAATTTTGTTAGGCTTATGGCTTATGGCTTACCACATCTGTGATTTTCCTAGTTTTAAGTGATTTGGCTGTGATCTTCAGTGTTTTTTGATGATCGTTCATTTTAACTACCTCGAAAGTGGTTAAAGCATCATACATTTTGACCTAGTCCTGACCCCCCCATACTATGAATTATCAGTGGACATTTAAACAGTGTTTACAGTGAAAAGCACTAAGTAGTTTTCTTAGAAGTGGTGACACATTCTACTATTCCCTAATTTAATTTACCCCCCCCCGATTCTGCAGTAGCTACTCGTAAATGCATAGCACACTCGCTTGCAATTTTCAACAGTCACAGTAATATGTGTACTGGGATTAAAGGTGGCATGCCATACCTCCAGCAGGGGAGTCATACCAGTGCCAGGCTCTGCCTGTGTACCAGAGGAGCTCCACTGCTACCTACGCCTACTGTCTTCAGAGGCCACGCTGGAATAGAAAAGCGAGCACATTGACTGTGTCCGTCTAGTTTACGCCTGTCCTACCCACGCACACCACAAGGGCCACATGAGCTGCCAGAGAAGCACAGCCCAAAGAGTGGAGAATACAGCAGCCAAGGTGGGCCAAGGCAGCAGCACCTTAATGAGAGGCCTAACCAAGGGGAGAAAGTCACTCAAGAGTCACACTCTGATCCCACACAGAGTCAGGGACGGGGGGCTCATCAAACAGGCACGGCTGTGGAAGAGCAGAAGTGTGGATGGGGAGAGACTAGATGTCTGGGCTTCAGACTGGAGGGCTGAGTTTCAGCATCACTACATGACATTACATTACAGGCATTTGGTAGACGCTCTTATCCAGAGCGACGTACAACAAAGTGTTAACCGTAGTCAAGAACAGTTTAGCTGAAAGCCACCCTAGTGGGAAGTACAGTTCCTGGGTGCTAGGAGCAACCACATAGTTAAACTAGGACCCTGTAGGTAAATCTGTAGCCACAATTCAAAGGTAGCAATAAAGCAATCAATGCAGAAAATAATGCCTAATACAATACATAAACAAGTAGATGTGTAAAACTAAGCAACTATGTCCCTAAGTTCACAAAAACCGGACTACGGGGAGAGGTGCACCCTGAAGAGGTGAGTCTTCAGTTGTCGCTTGAGGGTGGCCAGGGTCTCAGCTGTTCTGACTTCCATCACTATTAGTAGTAGCATCACTACTGCTGCACCCATGGAAAAGGAGCTGTTCATTCACACCAGTTAAAGAAGGGAAACAAGCTCTCTAAGAGGCCTGCAGACCTTGGAAGGGATGGGCAAATCAATTGTTAATTGTTGCAGATACAACTGCTGTTGTTTTTCACGTCTCTGCAGTATGGACATTGATTTTAGTTTCTCAGGGTGGAAAGAAACGGTTGCAACCTTCCTAAATTGCTTTGAATGTAGAAAGACCATCCGATTAAAATTTCTCCTTGTACTGAATAGTCAGTGGGCAGACAGATGTCTGTGGTCACTCGTGTCTGTTAAGACAATGACACAGAGGCAAAATGTAATTCTATCTGTCTGTTTATTGATCAGGGCTCTGTGAGGTCCCCACCTCCCCAGTGCGTCATCTTCAGCTAATAATACCCTAATGAGTGCCCTAATACCAGCCTAACGAGCTTCACACTTTGACAAGTCTGAAGCTTACATCTACAATGGCTCATGCCTCCGATTACTGTTGCAAAATGTCCTTTTGTCACAGACACTGCAATTTTTGACAATTTTTCTTCATAAAATTGCTGGAGCTCCATCAGGATGGATGGGGACCATTGGGGGACAGACATTTTCAAATCTTTCCACAGATTCTCAATGGGATTGGGGTCTGGGCTTTGACTGGACCACTCCAGAACATTGATTTATTTTTTTTTTTTTAAACCACCAATGTGGCCTTTTCTGTATGTTTTGGGTCATTGTCCTGCTGGAGTATAAATCTTCTTCCAAATCCCAGGTCTCTTGTAGACTGCAGCAGGTTTTCCTCCAAGATTTTCTCCATCTTGCTCCATCCATTTTGTCCTCTATTTTTTTAAATGACAAGTTTTCCAGTCTCTAAAGCAGAGAAGCATCCCCATAGCAGTACTACTTACTGATTCTAATGAAACAAATCGAAACTGACACAGAACAGCTTCTAACTTATTGAAAACTAGTGTGATAACTACAATACTACTAATTCAAACTAGGACATGAGACAAAGCTAAAACCACTGTTCTAAATTGTACTATTGTAGGTTGACCTGGAGTGAAAGTAGGACTGTTTATGCTGTGTAAAATATCCTAGCTAGAGTAGTACTTTGTAATGTTTACTAATAGTCTTGTTCACACGTAATTGACAGTTACTACTAGAAAACAAAAACTGAATGTTAGATCTGCATAGAAATAACATAATTTATTGTGCTTGTACTCCAAAATAGAAATGAGAAAAGAACCGACATCATGAATGTTTCTGTCATCATTATCTAGCCAGCAACCAAACATATTTGACAAATCTTGCTCATTGATAGCAATTCAAAGCAAACATGCATATGTGAAAATGACAGTGGTGGTGACAGTTGGTTGGGTGTGATTGTTGGTGACAGTGATACATTTTCCTTTAATATATTCAGACATTTTAACAGGGTATGGGCTTAGAGTCCAGACAAACAGGGTTTGTTTGTTTTAGTGGGGGTGGGGCTGAGATCCAAAGAGATAAGGAATCATCTGGAAAATGTTTTTTATTTTTTAATTTCTGCCTTGAAGAATTACTTTAACCAAAATCTTCAAGGGAATAAGTAATTGCAGTACACATTGTTCAGAAGTCCAATGAACAGAGCAGATATTTTAGTGATTCATGCTTTTGGTTATAATTTTTTTTTTTTTTTTAAAGTGACCACTATGTGCAGTTGAGTGAGTAACACTGACATCCAGACTCCAGGTAGTTTTGTTTTGTGAGTACTTCTTCATGCAGAGCCATAACGTCCATTCAACACAAAAGGGGGAGGGACACCATTAAATATGCAGCAGTTTCAACATGCTCCATTAAAAATGCATGGACAGAGCATCATGTCAGTGGAGCACTCCATACTGTCAGTTTTGGGGTGGGGGTTGGGGGTGTGTGGCCTAGATATGAGGGCTGACCATACCCCCCCCACACCCTCCCTCAACCCTTAATGTCTTTCTTTACAGACTAAGATACAAGCAGTATTTTCACAAACACACATGCTTCACACAATGGTCATACAGTATACACTGAGAAACATCTGCATAGATCAGACAGAGGAACATTTAGCAGACCCTTGATTTTAACCCCCTGCACACACAAAAAGAACTTGACACAAAAACAGAGAAAGAAAGAGAGGGAGAGAGAGGGGGAGACAGGAAGGGGGCTGGTGTGGAGGAGCCGAGGTGAGATTATGGAGCTATCCATCACTGATTGGCAGGGGGTATGAAGGGGTGGAGAGGAGGTCTGGATATTCACAATCATACAGACTTTGTTTTTGGTGGGGGGTTGGGGGTGGCAGGGAAAAAGAAAAGACTGTGAGGACTAGCTAGAGGGAAAACAGGAGAGGATACAAAACAAGGGGAGAGAGGGATTATAGACAAACGAAAGATTAGACAGAGGCTTGGAGGAGCGTGAGTGAGTGGAAGTAAGAGAGAGAGAGAGAGAGTGGGAGAAGGTGAAAATGGCAGGAGGTGAAGTGTGAGAAATTGATTTGGTTTTTTTTGGAGGAGGGAGCTGAAAGCAAGCAGGAGGTTGAGTTTTGTATAAAAAAAAGTTAGACAGGCCCGAGCCTGCAGCGCATACGTACGGCTCCTTGTTGCCTGGGATACAGTTAACCTTGCCTGCCATTCACTGGCCCAGCACCACTAGATAAACAACTAGTGTTATATGATAAACAACAATGAAAAATATTATTATATCTGACTACCAATGAAATCCTTTCTCACAGGGAGTCCTGCCTCAGCAATGAGAACCATTAACAAAAAAAATATTACATTCTGTTCTTGACAATCATGTTACACAGAATATAAAAGGTAAAGTGCGCTGATAGTATCAATCCCTTATCAATAGATCATAGTTTGAGAACTGTGCTGCTTATTGAATGCACTGTAATAATAAATACTTACAACACATTTTTGGAGCATCCTCCATGGGTGTCAACGCACTTTATAGTGAGGGAGATTAACTCAATGGAACCACCACTTGGGTGAGGGTGAGAGGGGGAGGAATTTTACTGTAAAGCATGGGGAAACCCCATGGGAAACCCCATGCTTTACAGTGAGTGCCACACTTAAAGTTTACAATAAGTCAGAGCTTGTGGGTCTCTTTCAGAACTGTGTCCCTCATTTTCAGTGCACGGCATTGGCTCTGTATCTGATCCAGAGGGAAGACTCCCTGCGGACCCACCAACAGCACTTCCAACAGCAACCAGATTTTACGTAGGTCTCCCTATCTTGATGTTCATGGGTCCTAGGCCCGCCTCCATTTTGGGACCCCCAAACCCCCTCCGGCATGGCATTCTGGGAGATGGAGTTCTTAGATTGAATGTTAGATTGGAGATATGATTTCATTTGTGTTATTTATGGCTACTAATAATAATAAGGATCCTGTGTGATGAACATATATTTATTAGGCATGTAAGTGTAATATGAATTATGTAAAAAACAAAATACAAATAAAAATATTTAAAAAACAAAAAAATAATATCAATAATAATATTTTACCCATAATACGGGCCACATGCAACGTTTGGGCCCTAGGCCCAGGCCTTGTCGGCCTATGCGGAGATCCAGCCCTGGGTCTCCCATATAGGTATAAACCAGACCCAGCACCACTTGGCTTCAGCCGTCAGGAAAAAAAGGACCGCATGATGGTATCAGTGGAAAGGTCCAGACCACTTTAACAGGGGTGGCCCAAGAGTGGCACAGAACAACACAGGGGGACATTAAAAATGTAATGAATTTGAAAAGATGTGATTGACAACCTAATATCAATAGCCAGATGAAGTAGGGTGGCACCCAGGGTGGCCAACCAAATTTCTGTGGGGGCAGGTGCCCCCCCAGGCCCCTCTCTGGACACGCACCTGGGCGGTATGGCTGCTGGCCATTGTACATAAAAGAGGATCACAGGCTCTCCTCCTGGTTCCAAGTTCAAAGTTCCTCTGTGCTATTCAGTTCACTTTTGAAACAGATACCATGCGGCCAAATATTTAATGAACATCGGCTTCAAAATAGGACTAGAGCTTGAGCTTGTTTGCTTTTGTGGTGTACTGAAGTTACCAGAATGCAGGGGGATGACCAATGATTGCTTATTTGTTCATTTATTTGGTAGCCAAAGGTTTCTGCAAATTTTGACACTTTGTAAAATGTTGCACTTACAACTTTACCGCATTTGACAATTAATTTCCTCTTTCTCCCGCACGCACACACACACACACACACACACATATGTACATGCCATAATTGTCTTGTGTTACTGTCCTAGGTCATGACTAAAGCCTGCTTTATGACACTATTCCTGTGCAAGCAAAGTCCCTCCATGCCCCGCCCAGCTTCTAGGGAAACTTAGGCAAATATTCAGCAGTTTCAGGGAGCGGGAGTGAGTCACTTCATTGAGACAGATCGCCACCTTGACCTGACCATCTCCTTATCCTGCAACACTCCTCGACTCCTTTTGAGAAAGAGAAGAGGCCATGCTGTGTAACAGCTGAGAATGCCTATGAAACATAAGTAGCATAGAAATATGAAGAATAGGGGCCCCCCAAAGCATAGCGGTCTAATGCACCATTTTAGCTGGTCTTTTATTAGTGTGAACTGCCTATCACGGTCGCGGTTCGAAACCTGACTGTACCAGACCGGCCCTGGTTGGGAGTTGGCGTTTGGCTCTCTGCCCCAGGGGGAAGGGGGAGGGAAAGCTGGCACGAGCTCACCAAGGGTTGTAAACAGGGTTGGGCGAGTTCCATCTCAGAGGAGATTAACATTGCCTCGAGGTATTAGCTCTTCCCATGGAGGTGGGTGGCAAGTTCATGGGGGAGGGTCAAATCAAACAGAATAGAGGGTATAATTGGCTACCAAATTGGGAGAAAAACGGTGGAAAAATCTGAAACAAAAGAAATATATAATAATAAATAAAATATGAGGAATACTCACGTATGTGAAAGTATCTTGATGCCAAAGTCAAAATTGTCATGCTCAGATGAGTACATCACTAATCCATGTGTACTTACACATATTCAGGGACCTTAACAGAACTGTAAACAACTGGGAACAATCTGCACCAATGCTGCTGAACAAACATGAGAGAAGGGCACCTGGGCAAAAGGTCTTTTAATATGTGATGTCCTCCAGTGTTTGCTCGGGCTGGGAATGAGGAGAGTAGTGCCACAGGACAGCTTTGATAAAACCTCAAAGTTGAAATGAGGCCGTGCCGCCCGGAAGACCGTGCAATATAAAAGGCACCTCTGTGTCTGGTTTTGAGTCATCTATATATTTAATTGTCATTCTCAAATTACAAATGAGAAGAAGCGCCCTCTGCTCTAATAGCATTTATGTGTGCAATGTTGCATAAACATGGCAATTGCATCTTTTAAACGGTAGTTTACGTGTCATGGTACCATTCATTTTCCCCTAGTTTATAACGGACATAGCAATCCATTTTTTCAAAGCAGTAATTGTAACTGTAGCGACTCTTCCTGTCATCCAGGGTGACTTGCAGCAGGACATTGCAGCAATTTGGTTTGCGGAAGGTTCAGCCCCATGCTCACCACACCACGACCAACACAAATTACGGTCCTTTTTTTATCAGGTATGGTTGAACAGGTTTTTTCCTCATCTCCAAATTGTAATGACTGTAATTATGTTTATGGACAAAAGCCCAATATCCATTTTGTTTTGTGCCTTGTTGGGCCACTCTCCCAACCAACGTAAAGGCGACGAGCGCGGTAATTGAAATGATAATCTGCCTTCTAGATCTTGATTTTAAAAAAGGGCACTTACAAGCATTTGACACACATAGTTTCGAAAAACTAAAAGTAGATAGCAATTCACGTCCCACCATATTTTGGAGCCGACGGACGTCTCATTTACACCCAGGTTGATCCTGCCCGATTTAGGGTCGAGGCTGTGGCCTTAGTACTACTGTTGGTACCACTTCCCGTGACGTCAGCATGGTGGGCTGTTCAGATTTTAGGAAGGGTGATGCCAGAGGAGGAGATCTGAGCTCTAATGGTTTCAACACTTCCATTAAAGTAATTAATGAAATCATTGCTCCTGAAATTAGTGGAATAGCTTCCATTTTTAATTCATCTGAATTATGCGATTGTGTTACTGTTAAATAGGTGTGTGTATGTCCCGCCCATAGATAAATATGTAGATGCCTCATTCACCCTGTTCAGATGCGTCTGCATGGCCGCCATATTGGGGCAGGCAAGACCCGCATCTAAACAAATGTGTGTATTGAGAAATGCAGACTTCCCCTGATAAAATCTACTGTCACTCACCTAATTGTCAACCAATTTTCGTGAAATGTGGCTTGTTATAAATGTGGGAAATTTCTGCGTAACATGCAGGTCACTTGATTTCCAAATTTCATAATTGTTTCCATCTCTCAATACACATACGTTTGTTTAGACATGGATCTTGCCCGCCCCAATATGGCGACCGTGCAGATGTATCGCTGCAACATACAACAGCAGCCAATGTGGCATCTACATATTTATATCTATGGTCCAGCCCCCATTAGTCCGACAAGTGCAATTTGTACTGGGCATGTGTGTCGTATTTGATTGTTCGAGTAGTAGCAAATGCCATGCGTATCAGTTCTCTATTTCTATCTAAATTGGGTCTCCGAGCTCTCGGCCTCTCTGTCTTGTGTATGTACACAGGACGCATGTACATAAATTCTGCCCTTTAGCAGCGTCAGTAAGGATGCATGAGTTGGGCAGGCAGACCTGGCCTGTGTTCGAAACCGTTCACTCATTCACTCCTTCCCTATTCCCTATAGTGTTCCCTATGTAGTGTTCCATGTAGTGAACGATTAAACTGTTTTCGGACACAACTGAACGTCATTTGCGTTAAAAAAAATGTGCCGGATATTCAGCAAGCGGATGCGCCCAGTATCACGTAAACAAACCGAGCACTCATGGCAGCAGGTTGAAATGTACTCAGGTAGTATCGGGTTTGCTTGTTCAATTTTGAATGTTAAATCCCAAATAAATTGTTGAAATTCTAATGATGTGAAGTGTGGTTTTGTCAACTGTGGTGCTGTCTGCTAGCCACTGCTTTAGCCACCAATAGCTACCGTTATGGAAGTCGTGAGCTAACTAAGACACGACCGCATTGCACTGTGGTATACGGGATAAATTGTAGGGTACATTCGCTGTTCACTACAAATCGCTGTGAATTGTGGGTATTTTATAGTGCACTATATAGTGAACGAAATTAACAGTTGAGAATTCGAACACTACAAAATGGCGAGCACACTATATAGTGCACTATATAGGGAATAGGGAACGGTTTCGAACACAGCCCTGGAGAGGGAATTACGGCTACAACAGCAGGAAAAGCACAGAGACGGCGTAGGGCACATGCTTGCAAAAACCATGCAAACGCCCCTCGGTTTTATGGGAAACATGATATTGCATTCAGCATTTAAGCACAGCTGCTGATTTCCCGGTGGATGGATTCAAGCACGACATTATCACTGTTCTATAGTCACAAGAAGTCCAACCTGAACTGCCACTACCAATTATTTCAGATTCATGTACGCCACAATGACCTGACCATGACATGCCCTTCAAAACTGCCTACATTGCATATGACAGATGACAACATGACAATTGGAATTATTTCACTTCATTTTTATTTTTTCTCCAACGTTGCTCCACAAAGAACAAAATTTAGATTTTACAAATTCACACACCTATAAAATAAACAAGCCATCACAGTGTTAACTGGTCTAGAGGGAAAATTCAACTGATATGTAAAACCAACAAGACAATTCTTAAGGCAGAGAACGTACACTGCTTTTTTATTAATATTATCATCATCATCACCACCATCTTAAACATAACATTGAGAACAAAAATTTAACTTGAATCAATAGCTTTTACGCATAAAAAAAAAAAAAAAAAAAGTCAAAATAAACAACAATATAGTAAAAAGAAAAGAAACCCCCAGACCTGCCCCAGGGGGTTTAAACTGTAACACCTTACCACCCCTCCCACCCTAGTATAATTGCATTGAAGGGAGGAAAGACAAATCTGGTACAATTTTCAAGTTCAAGTCTATATATATATATTCATGCATGCCTGTACTATATGTTTTTTTGAGTTCCGAATACCCTCCCCGTCGCATTCAGTAGCACGAGACAAGATTCCATGCTGCCTTGGCCAATCACAACATGCGCACGTGACTGCCGTTGTGCCGAGGCCTCTCTTGAATCCCAAACCCACTGTGCATTTGAAAATCTGCAGTGCCAGTTATAACCAACAAAGCAAGAAAGAGCCCTTTTCAGGAGCAAAGAGCCATTGCCCCGTTCAAAGTATTTTCCGATCAACGTCTCATGCAAAGAAACAATGTCTCTGCACAATGTCTTGTAGACCTAGACACCTTTACCTACACCCTCACGCGAGGGTAACTGCAAGAACTCTTCCACAGGTTTCAATAGACATCTGTATAGTTATATACAATCTTTTTTATACCCACTCCTCAGCTGACTTAATGTCCAATACTTTGTTTCTGGCAAAAAATAATTCTTCACTATAGATTTATTGAGTTAAAAACATACAGTACAATTATGTGACAAGGAAGGGGGGAGGCTCTTAGTACTTGATAATTTAAACCCAATACTACGATATATGTTAAGAAGCAAGCACCATCAACATGACTACAATACTTGTCAATAATCATGAATACTACTCCACTCCTGATGTCCTGATGTCACATACGGTGAAAGCTTGTGTGCGACGCAGCCTAACCTGCGAACTGGGCCTAATCCAAGAGGTTTTCTAGTGAAGTCTGCCGCAGAACGAAAAAATAAATAATCGACCAAGACTGTTGCAAAGAGGTCAAACGTTCAACCTAACACACAATCCTCATTGCTCGCTCGCGTTGGCGCCGTGGCACAAGGGAAAACAGAAGCAATCTATTAAATGAACAGTTTTAAGTGAATGCTGCACAGCCTTTTAAAAAAGCAAGACTTTCTGATCAGGAGACCCTGCCTGAAGCCCCAGAGGACAGGAAGCTGACCGTGTGTACTGAGACCTGCTTAAAGCTCTGATGTAACACCAGGGGGGTTAAGATGCCAACTGACAGTAAAGCGGTCTGTCGAGGGAGGCCGACCTTTTGTTTCTGGCAAAACTCTGGACCAGAGAGGAGATGCATGGACAGAGAAGACACAAACACAATTCAGTGTCCAGAGGAACTTCATACGAACTCAAAACTGAGACCAGTGCCTCGTGCAGCAGGCTCCATACTCACTCCTGGTCGAAGAAGGCCGCAGGTGCAGCCAAACTTCTACAAAAACAAAGCAAATAAATGCTCAGTCAACTGACTGGCAGTACCATCTGTAGAACCGGTAAGTAAATGGAAACGTCTAATTTCTGCCAACAGCTGATTCCTCTGTTTCTCCCTCTGTTTTCCTTTCTTTCTCCCCGTTTTTCCTGCCAATTTACTGATTTGCCCTCCCCTCACGAGCCTGCCGCCCATCCTCCGGTTCAAGCTATTATCCCCGAGGCCGGCAATGATCCGCCTCCTCCAAGAAGGAACTTTGCCCACCTGCTTTTAAGGAACGCCCTTACTGCTCCTCGGCAAGCTCGTGCCGACTTTCCCTTCCCCCACCCCCTGGGGCGGCTGGCCAGAGTCGGACTGACGCAGCCGGGTTTCTAACCACGACCGCAATAGGTCCGCTACACTATCCAAGGCTCCACCTTAGTCACTCTTGTCCTGCTTCACTCCTCTGGTGGAACTCAAACACACTCACCCCTCTACTCAGTCTGCAGTGTTGTGCCTCTCCCGAAAGAGCCAAGAGGCATCCGGTGAAAAGGGGCCTTCAACATAAGAGTTGGCCTACCCTACTCCTGCTCTGTGCAGTGCTCCAACGCTGAACAATGCTGGACCTGGCCCATGGCCTGAAACTGTAAATGGCCCGTGGTCCCCTAAGCTCAACCTCAGACAGATAAAACCAAAACGCTTTTAAAGAACAGCCCAGGCGACCAATTTTTAAACACAGTCAGCAACGCTTATACACAATTGTGCAAGGGCTAATTGTACTCTACATAGCACCATCTACGACACTTAAGTGATATAACTTTTCCTTTCATTTATCTTTAGGCTTTAGTTAACATCGGTTTGCTAGTCTAGTTCACTGACCAAAAATATTTAATAGACAGGTAGAATTCCGTGCCGGCGTTGTTCCACGGTCGCCTGTGATCAGGTGTAGTGCCCCTAGCATTATTGTTACAGCTTGACTTCTACCACAGCACGTTGAGAATTATTGCTGACCATATTCTAAGCAGGTGGTCCAGGCAGTTTTATGAGGCTCAGAAGTCCTCCAACATAGTTGCTCTTACTCCTCTCAGTAACGCAATCTCTAAATCAAAGACGTCCGTTTCAATTCCAAAAACAAAACTCAACTTTTTTATTTTATTTTTTTAAACAAAATCATTTAGCATTTTGAAAATTTCCCACAACCCCAGTTGGTTGGTTGGTTTTCCACGACACTTTGCGCCATTGCACGGCAGCTCCAGAGAGACTGCTGGGTGGTGGCTCTCGCCAGCCGCCCGGTACAGTAAACATCTTCATTCCTATTTCATCCTGTCAAGTCAATTCGAAGGGAGGGGGTGAAGGCAGAGCACGGACAGATGGGAACACCAAGCAAACAAACAAACGAAGGTTTTGCATCGGATTATGTTAAAGGGAAAGCGTGCCGTTCATCTCGAGACAACGTTTCCATATATTACGCTTCAATATTTAAAGTTTCTCGACTCATTTGTCTCATAAAAGCAAAATAAAATATTTTGTTTAAAAAATGTTAAATGATAATTCTTCCACGCGTGGTGCTGGTCCTTAGATATTGGGCTCCGCTGAGCTGGGAGCCGGTCTTGTCCCTCACCTTTCCACACTTCTCCCCCTGGAGCGGAGCATAAGAGGACAGCCGTTAGCAGGAGCAGCACGCGAGGGACACAGTGCACAGCATCAGTCGGCAGGACAGTGAACGTTCTTATTACCTGCCGCTCACAGTTAATCTGTATTTGGTCTACAGAGCGTCTACAGAGCATGCAAGGTGCAAGCCTTTCAAAGAACACACACACACACTCCCAATTTAGTATCCAATTATACCCTCTCTTTTACAAGTCAATTATCCCCTCCCTCATATGAGAACTCGCTGCCGTAGTCCCGAGAACGGTAGTGAGTGTCGCACCGCCTCCTCCGAACCGGCACCCGCCTCAGCCGAAGCCTGTCACCGTAACACACAGGACCACTCATATATGCAGCGAGCTCATTCGGCTTTTATCCCTCCCACCTTCCCGGGGCGGACAGCCAATTGCCGCCCCCTAGTGGCCCTCCCGGCCAGAGCCGAACCCTGGTCGCAGAGAGCAGTTTCGGACGTTCCACCACCACACCACCCGGGAGGCCCTCACAGAAAGCTTTTCAATGTTAAGCTTCATCATTCCTACTGTGTTCTTAGGTGAGGTCATTTCCTCCTCCTCCTCATCCACCCTTCACCCCCCCATCACATCGACCCCCAGTCGTACTGCAGCGGTGGTGCTGTAACTACACAGTGAGCTGCTTAAGAGGTGTAAAGTGAAACTTGCCCCGGGGTTGGCTGGAGGCGAAACCTGCAGACGTGGCCTACTCTGGAACAACGAACGGTAACTCCGGACGGGGCGGTTTGATGGTGACGGGCTGGGAGGAGCGGCGTGGGGGCGAGGGCTTGGGCTGGGCATGCTGCTGCATGGTGTCGTAGTAGGTCACTCCGCCGTACACCTGAGCCTGTGCCTGCATGGAGCGGGGGAGGGGGGACACAAGTGTAAAACGTTTACCAGAGTACAGGGCGGGGGCCAGGATCCACAGCCGGAGTTCCGGACAGGCCTGTTCATAAGCAGTGCTCTGCATCTTCAGGCTAACTGAGGGATTTCACACACGCATGTAGGCCCTGATTGCCGGGCGACGTGAAAGGAGGCCTGAGCGTGAGGAGAGAAGATCCGTTTCCAACGAGGATGTGAAAATCAATCATCATAAATATCATGAAAACACTCAGAGGAGCTTTAATGAAGCTGTAAAAGCTGCCAATTGTACGTGGTCATGACGTTGCATTACGGGCAAGAACTGTAGGACTGTGTGGTGCCACTGTAGTCCCAGTAGCTCAGATGGTAGAGCATGGCACTGGCAATACCAAGGTTGTGGGTTCGACCCCACGGGACATGTCCATCATTTGGATGGGATGGTAAAAACCGTGGTCCTGACTCTCCTCTGTGTATCTGATGTGTAGTGAGTTTGTACTGGCGCACTATGGCGGCCGTCGCGTTCACCCAGGTGGGTGCTGCACATTGGTGGTGGTTGAGGTGAGTTGCCCCTGTCATTGTAAAGCGCTTTGGGTTCCTTGGAAAAAGCGCTATATAAATCCAATGTTCAACTCAGTCTAATGTTCAGTGTGTGAGTACGCATGTGTGTGGATCTCGGGGGGGTGATGTGGACGCACCTGGGGGTTGGCGTACATCGGGGGGAGGGTAGCCCCAGCAGGGTAGGGGAAGTTGGTGTTCCCGAAGGCCATGACTCCAGGAGGGGGGTAGAAGGGGGGTGCCAGCAGCTGCTGCGGTGGTGGTTGCCCGGGAGACATGGAGACGGGGGGGCCGCCATACATCGCGGGGTTGGGCATGGGGGCGCCGGACTGATGAGGATGTAGACCTGGAGGGACACAGTCAGACAGCAGTGCTCAGGGGCCCAGAACTGGCAAACACGTTCCACAAAAGATCTCACATGAAACCCTGTGCAAAGAGAATGAGCACAAAGGCCGAACAGACAGATACTGATGGCAGGCACAGACCGTATTAAGTTTACACCTAAAAAGGACATCCAAATTAAACCAAATCGTCCTTAACTCAGGAAGCAAAACTGAAAAGTATAGCAAGGTTCATGTTGAGAATCCTTCACTGAAGTGCTAATGCTACGTTTCAGAGTCAGGAGACTGCAGGGCAACATTGACAGAAGAGAGACGGCAGCAGTGGGCAAGCCTGCTGACCTGGATGGCCCGGGTGACCCGGATGAGCAAGGTGCATCTCGGGCTGGACCAGCATGCCCTGGGGCGGGATGGGCGTGGGGCTCTCACTGTGCGTGTATATTGGTCCCTGGAAAGACACTGCGGGAAGAAGAGAGAACACGTCAGCATGGCACACGTCATCACATCATTTATTAACAGGCCCTTTCTTCGTCAAGACAACTTTAGCCCAGAGATGGTGCTCTATGGAATGACACAGTGCTTTACAACTGGAATAACGTGCAGTGTGAGGCCCAAAATTCAAGCTCTAATGCAATCGAATCTAATATGAGCATGCATCGCTGCAACCTGCCAGACAGCTGCCGCTAGTTTCTGGCCAGGGAGCCTTGCTTTGAGATTGTGATGTGTCCGAATGCAATCGAATCTAATATGAACATGCATCGCTGCAACCTGCCAGACAGCTCACTTCAGTTTTCTTAGCCTAGACCGGGGGCTGCTTGTTTCTGTTCTCACTTTATAATCAGCAGCTCATTTAGACACAAGAATTGAGTTAATTGTGTAATCAACCGCTTTCACTGATCAATTAAGTGCTGGGAAACAAGGAAAAATGGTAAGATATCCTACGGCGCGCCAGGACTGAGAAACCCTGACCTAGACTACACTGCATGTGACTCAGTGCAATGACTCTGTGACTCGTCGTTAATGTTAAACGGTGCACGTAATGACGCAGTGAATCATTAACTCTGAAATGTGGGGGGAGAAAAGGCTGTAACCGAGAGGTGGGCACCTCCCATCCTGGTGGGCTGGTGTGTGGGCGTAAGGTTTTCGCTTCTACCGATTACTGCGGCTGAATGAGCCATTTAGCTGCGCACACCAACACTGGTTCACTCATTGATTAGCCCACAATAAAACGATTCATACAGGGACACAAGAACAGTGAACCAGCGGCCATTGAAGAGCTTGTAAATAAATGTAGGTAAAATGTCAGTTTACACAAATGATTGGGCCAACTGATTAAGAGCAGAAGTCTGAAGCATGGACTCCAGAGACAGATATGGACAGATCACCCGGTCCTGCCGATATCTGTGTAGTTACACCAGCTACATAGATAGGTACAGTGTACATTCTTACATAGTGACAGTGTAACTTTCAGGTATTAGGGCCACTTCACCCATGAAAGTAAAGGCAAACTCTGGAAATAGTATCTCATTAATTGTGTTGCAAACAGTCAAAACGTTCTGAATGGAAGTCGACATGGTGAGGACAGACTGCTGTCTCCCCCAGCTGGCTGCCAGCAGTACTGCACTCACTGGGCTCGTAGTAATGGCCCTCCATAATGCCGATGTGCATGGGCGCTGGCTCCGGGACGGGCCGCTGCCGCTGAGAGGAGTACCGCTTTGCTCGGCCACCGCCCACACCCTAGTGAGGGGAACAGAGGAGGGGGGGGGGGAGAAGCACAGAGAATCAGAAGGGTGTGAGAAGAGGAGATGCTGAAAACATTCAAAATTCTAGTCCATCTAATCCAGGGGTGGGCAATCTTACCCTGTGTGGGCCGGTGTGGGTGCAGGCTTTTGTTCCAACTGAACAGTAGCTCACCTGATTTGACTAATCAGCTAATCAAAGTCTTCAATCAGGGCTTTGATTGGTGGAATCAGGTAAGTCACTGTTCAGTTGGAACAAAAGCCTGCATCCACACCGGCCCACACAGGGTAAGATTGCCCACCCCTGATCTAATCCCTCCTCAAATGGCCAACACCACCCAATCCACAGATCCACTCAATGATTCTCCTTGTGGCAATATGGAAATGGGAATAATTACATATAACGATCTGTTTTCTCTTCTCGTTGTGTATTTTGGCAGATATAACAAGTACAGACGGATCAAGGAGGCCAAGAGAGCAGGTCCCTCTTGGCTCAGCCCTCGCCTGCTCCGGCCCCGCCCGGTCCTCAGGCCTACTCACCATTTCCTCTATCCGGTTGTACTGGGGGGGCCCGCCGGCCATGTGCATGGGGTTCGGAATGCCTGCAACAAGCGGAGAAACGGGTCTCAATCCAAAGTGGAGACCTACACAAGACCCTCCTCACATCGAAGCGTCACTATGAGTGACCTCATCGGTATTGGCTTCTATAAAAGGCAGTGCTAGCAGGGTGTGGGGGGATAGCGCAGTGGGGTTGGTGAGAGCAACATGCTCAGGACACAGGACTGTGCTGTGCCTAGTCCTCAGGTCTGCACCAGCATCCCATTCAGCAGCCCCGATTCATCTGTTCTGAAGAGACATGCAACATTTATTTTGCTGTAAAAAACATAACATCGGGGCCTCTGATAGCATAGCGGTCTAAAGCACCCGTAATGGTTGGTCCTTTATGAGTGTGAGCTGCCTATCACGGTGGTGGTTCGCAACCCGACTGTACCAGACCGGCCCTGGTGGGGAGCCCCGATCGAGGGGGGCGGGGTTTGGCTATCTGCCCCAGGGAGAGGGTGAGCCGGAATGAGTTCACTGAGAAGTACGGGTGACTCCAGAACGTGGGTGGGCGAATTCAGTCTTGAAGAAAACAGAGTTCGCTGCCCTCGGAGAATTAGCTTGCTTTGTAGAGACGAGCGGCGAATTTGTGTGGGGAAGGCAAATCAAAACAAATAGAGGCTATAATTGGCCAACAATTTGGGAGAAAATGGGGAGAAAAACTGGGGAAAAAAAAAACATAACATCCACTCTTTTCAAAGATGCAAAGAAGGCCAAATCATGGAAAACCAAGGTGTGGCTTACACACAAGAGGGGTGAGAGACAGATTCATTCCCAAGAGGGCCTCCTGCTCCACCTGGAGACAGGAGGAGGGGGGACACTGGGAGCACTCCCCACTCTCAGGGGGGAGGGAAAGTGGAGGTGAGCATTCTATATTTTAAATGTGGGGCAGAGGGGGCACCATTTACACCCACTGCTTTATAGACACCAGGCAAAAGAAAAAGCAGAGAAGAAATGCGTGCACACTGCTACAGCTCCTGAACAGACGTTCACACCTACTCCAATAGGTTGAAACGCTGTGTCTGTTCTTCACGATGGCATTTCTTTCAACTTTTTGGGAGCTACAACTGTGTGTAGACATCAAGGAAGAGCCAATGGGACCATCTCCCAAATTAACTACAGCGAGGCACGCTTCATTTGTTTAAACTTCCAGATAACTCAATACGGAGCGGACACACGAAAGCCAAACCCAGGGAAAACCATGGACGTCGAGACAACGGCGTGGTCTTTAAAACGAGCGGCGCTCGACAGCGCGGCCCTCGATAGCAGTTTCAGCTGCTGGAGCTCACCCCTCATCTCAGCCCGCAGGTAGGAGGGCGGGTTCTGGGCCCAGTTCTGCCCCGCCAGGCTGAGTCGAGCCAGGTCCTGGTCGAGCCCCGTGAGCCCCCCCTGCACAGCAGCCCCCTCCCCGCTGGGCTCCCACGCCTCGCTCTTCACCGCGGGCGGGGTGGGCGGGGGCACGGCCGGGACAGGGGGGGCTCCTCCAACGAAGGCTGTTTGCCCAGCTCTGACGGTTTGGCACGAGTCCTGCGCGCAAGCGAGTACGACTTCCTCTCCACTGTCCTTTCGGGCGCGGCGGGGGCCACGGGGGACGCGTCCCGGGGCCGGGGCGGCTCGCTCGGGGCCTCGTCCCGCCGGCGGTGGGCGGTGGAGTCCCTCTCCGAGGGCTTGCCGCCGTAGTAGGAGAGATGCTGCGGCTTCGGCGGCTCGTCGTCATCGTCGTCCTCGTAGCGCTCGTCCTCCACCACCACCGCGGGGCTGCGCTCCCGGCCCTGCCGCCTGCCGCTCCGCTCTGCCTCCGGGTGCGTGTGGTGGTGCTGCGGCGCGTGGTGCTGGTGCTGCTGGTGGTGGTTCTCCTCGGCGGGCTTGTAGCCGCCGCGCGCCTCGCTCCGGTAGGAGGCCGCGTGGGGGCGGTTGCCCTGGAAACTGCGGGGCAGCGGGTGCGAGGAGGCCCTGCCCCCGCCTCCCTGGACGCGGGACGCGGAGGACGACGACGAGGTGGAGGAGGGGGGCGGCGCGGAGGAGGAGGGCGGGCTGATGGCGCTCGGGGAGTTGCCGTTGTTGCCGCTGCCATGCCAGGACGTGCGGGCGGGCTTCTCTCCGTCCCGCCACCTCTTCTCTCGGCTGGGGGAGGTGCTGTATCTGACGGAGGAGGAGGACAGAGTGAGGCGCGGCCCGCCAGACAAACGTCTGCGCATTGCATTTGGGCAACATTCATGGATTCGAGGGAAATGTGTATTTCCATAAACACAAACGATAGATAATAAAGTATTCTATCCGTCTGTTCTAGCCCAGAGGGAAATTAGTTTTGCAATAATACAGGCAGGCATTGGCATACATGTACAAATACAATCTAACACCTTTCTATTACAGCTGTGTTGATATTGACAGGCCTTAGATCATTAGCCTTTATCTGAAAGTTAATGATCACTTTGTTTTATTGGTGTTGAGTTGCAGTGAGTGATTGTCGCTCCATATTGTAAATCTGTTTATTTCCATCCTGCAGTTGTCTTCATTGTTTCCAGAGATGACTCCAACTATGGCTGTGTTGTCTGCAAATGTGACGGTGTGGCTGGTATATTTTTTTCTAGTCATAAGCATTTCAACACAACAATGTAATGTAAATGTAATGTATAGAGAGCAGTAAAATTAAGCTGCCTGTCATGTCATTGTTTATTGGTATGGGCGCCGTCTAGTGGCCTTAGAAAACAACGACACAACGTTTATAAAGTTTATTCTTCGTTTTCTACAACTGGTTAACAAAGTCACATGACTTCTAGATAGTTAGTCCTGGCAATTGGTTTGGTTCCTCTGGATGATTCAACGAACAGCAAGCAGCTTTATATTTTCTAGTTTCCGCCTTTATGCCTCGGAGAGCTTCGCTTTAAAGTTTGCTTTATAGAATAGAATATTTTGTTTAAATGCATTACATTTTTGGCATCGAGGACATCAACAAAATTGTAGACTTTTACACTATCCCAACCAACCATCTTAAAGATGAAGACATTGTTGGGTGTTAAGCCATCTGTTTATTTGTTTAGCCAAGGACACTAAGAACAGGATGTGATTTGAAAAAAGTGATTGACATTTTAGCATAAATATATAGCATGGAACACTATTCAAAAGCCAGTAATGGACTATTTAGATGGCTTTCAGAGGACACACATTTCTTTAAAAGGCCCTGTGTAGCCCCCTGGTGGAGAGAAGGGGATAAGGCGGAACGGTGAAGTACCTCTGCTTACGGGACCGGTAGGCCCGGCTGTCGCTGGGGCCGTTGGTGTTCCGGATGTCGTAGCCATACATGGCAATCAGCTCTTCGCGGGACTTGGGTGCCTGCTCGTCCTCCCGGAATCTGTCATGCTCCCAGCGGCCCTCATCCTTCCACAACTTCCTGTGCCGTCCCTTGGGTCTGCAGAGGGAGAGAGGGACAGAGGGAGAGAGGGACAGAGGGACAGAGGGACAGAGAGAGAGGGAGAGAGGGAGAGAGGGAGAGAGGGAGAGAGGGAGAGAGGGAGAGAATATCAAGAATGTTTCATCAACTGTTCCTCCCCATTATCCACCGGCACCTCTCCCATTCCCTCGTGTCCTTCCCTTTGTTCCGAGATCATTCTTTTTCACTCGTTCTTTCCGATCGTTGCTCGTTGCCCACCACCCTCCGATTCCCCTCGGCCTCCGCCCTCACCGAATGTCTTCCTCGTGGGCCTGTCCTCTCACATCGTGCTCAAAGAAGAGCCCCTTGCGCGGGATGTAGGCTGGGTTCTTGCGGTCTTCGTCGTCGTCCAACTTCTTGCCAGCCTTGCTGCCAGACTTGTTCTCTGGGTCATCTGTGCTTTCCTGAGAGGGGGAGAGGGAAGACACTGGAGTTATTACTGGTATTATTTTATATACATTTTTATTACTGGGTATTAGTGGTCATGGAACTCTTCTGCAGCTGGACAATCCATCACCAGTGTTCTCTCTCTTTCAATCGACATTTTGTCATGGTACTTACTGTCATACTTTTAAAATGCATTAAAGCTACATAATTTCTCCATTTCAAATAATCATTGAATCACTCATTAATATATCACTACATTTTTCCAAGTGTGGAATCTGCACACACAAGGTGTGGCACCGGACTCGTCTTCACACCGAGGGACAGATGATTGCAACAGTTTTTTTTACGTTAAAGCAGTCGCTACAAGGTCGCAAAATCTGCGTCCGATTTACTAAACGGTTGCAATGGGTCAAATCGCTATTAGGATGTAATTTGTGGGGAGTTTGGCACTTTGCAACTTTAATTTAGATACACAGTTAAATCTGTTTGTGCGTATGCATACCTGAGGGTGAACAAACTAAAACAAAGTGCCTTTTCAGGCTGGGCATTTGTAATGGAACTGCTGCTTAAATTAACAGCACTTTCAATTGGCTTCTCTAAACCTTGGAGGGGTTCTTGGAGAGATTAGAGAAACTCTAATCTTGTTATATTGACTAAACTAAACATGCGCCCTCTGATGGCCAAAGTGTATACAGGTTTACTCCATTTAGCACAGGAATGCATGCAAGGAGGAAAAATAACATTAAATGAAAAAGCATAGAGGGGTCACTAACATTGAAATAATAGAGATACTTTCCTAATCAAATAAATCCTTGCCTTTTTTTTTTACCAACAAAATATACACAATGTCCTGGCGAATCCATCATTTTTTTATCACAAATGTATGATAAATATGAGTAATTGTAATGTGTAAGCAATGTGGTAATGTGGTACTTCAAACGTACTGTTAAACCACAGCAATAGCTTTGAAATCAAAACAATACAAAAGTATGCCCAATTGAAAGGCATGTTTATATGAATTAGTTTTAACTTGAATTTAGGGATGCACCGATATGAAAATTCTGGACCGATACCGATACCGGTAATTCAAATAATACAATCTGCCGATACTGGCAATTTGTTATTTATTTTCCCATTTGTGCCCTGGCAAAAAGAAGAATTCTGCCCTTCATTACAATTTTCAATGAGCAAAAATTAAATCATACTAATGTATGGAACAGCTTTTATTCTTTCACATACTCGTTGTACTGTAAATCGCTAATCAAATTTGATGTGAATGAATGGAAATGTATAATATTGTTTTCTAAGGTTATAACTACACACTAACATGTTCCCATTTGCCGCAAAGAAAGCACAGGGTTCAACCGTTTTTTCCCCAGTGGCTCTGTTGGGTTAGAAAGTCTACTGGCCTAAAAATAAATTCTACTGAACTGACTCAATTAAGAAAGTAACTGAGTGCCAATAATTATTTATTCATCCCATTCAATAAGAAAATTCAGCATCACACCTTCAAGTTAACTGTCTGTGCCATATAGGCCTAGGCTGCTATGAAACACAGTAGGGCTATCAACTGTCCCCAAGAATGCCATTCATTAGTAAAAAATATTACTACATACATTTGAAAATATATATATTTAGGCCAATATCCTACATGATTAAATCAATTAGAAATATCATGCTTTTTTACTTTTACTTTTAGGCTTGGTTCAGAACGAATGTCAGATCTTCCTCATTTAACTCAGATTTATAAACCTGTAGGGCAGCTAATGGTCACTTATTTTCACCAACGACTTGGTAGTTACTAGCTAAACTAAATTCAAGACATTGGAGAAAGAGGGAAAACATAACCGAAACGCGCTGTGTTGAAGCTCGTGAATTAGCGGGTGAACACAATTCTGCAGTGCCCCGCTAATAAAGTGTGAAGTTGGTCAATATTAGGAGTTGTAAAATAATTCGGGCATCACTAGAAAGTAGATCATCTCCCCTATATCACTACCAGGCTGTAAACCCTTGCAAGCATATGCTAATTCAGATTTCTCCGTTTCAATAACACCTTCCCTTCTCTCTTAATTTGAGTGGAACTGCAAGTCTTTTTAATTAGTCTACAACTCGCTCAGTTAGGATATAGCCTAACCTATAGTATACATTAAAACAGGACTAAATAAAATAGATTAGGCTATGCCTACAAATTAACTGTAGTAAAGATAATAGAATAAATTAAACTTTTATTTGGTCAAAAAACATTCAATTTGTGGCAGCCAATGCAGAAAACTGTATTACCTGTCAAATAAAAGTGGTATGGCTACATGAAAAGTGGTATGGTGTTCGTCATACTGGCCATACCTATGGCGGTGGCCATGGTTATCGATGTATTTCATCAACATATTATGCTAATTATTTTTGCCCATATTGCCCAGCTCTAGCGTGCATCTTGTGCAAGACTGCGCGGAGTGCCAGTCTGCTCGTGATAGCTAGTCAATCGCAGCATCGTCAGAGGAGTAAATTAGGCGTGGTTTCAGTCAGTTTAGCCTGTAAATAAAAGATGCTGCCGCTCCATTAAAGTTTGAACATTTAGACCAGATTAATGCAACACAAACTGGCAGATAATTATCAGCCACTGCCAATCGGTAAATTAAATTTTATCGGCGGATAAGCCGATAGCAGTCAAGGAGGCAAATATCGGCCGATACAGATAGTCCACAGATATATCGGTGCACCCCTAAAACTAATTACGGTCTTGATTGAAACTGGACATTGATACACCAAGGAGGCAGATAACTAACTAGCAAGCTAAATGAGCATGCTTAGTTTCAAAGGTTCAAGTCCTTAGCTTGAAGAGCTGACATGCATGCATTGAATAATAATTGTAAATATTGGGGCAAGTGAATGCAGGGGTGGATGTATATAAACCCGCTAATATTGGGTAATGAATTTGTATCAGTGCATTTACATTGTTCATTGATGCTGCGGTACCACTATCACCACTGTATTTATCAGGATGGGTATCATACCAACAAAATCAAACCTTGACATCCCTACCCTGGACAACATTATGCCATGTACATCCTCTTATCCTAAAACGCAGGCTATTGCATCACACTTATACAAGCCATATCATTTTATGAAATACTACAATAGCCTCTTATTTACAATAGTCCAACCTGCAGGACCCAAAATGTTAAAACTGTGTAGATGAGAAAAGCATGTTTAAAGCCCTCCCAGCCACTTGAAAGAAAATGTTTTTAAAAACCATAATACATACAAACAAACAAAAATTACATACAGATCTGTGAGCAAGGCACTGCAGCTTTTTTAATGAAACAGAGCTTGTTAGCCATACTCCTGACCCTCTCATGTGAAGAAACCAAGGTGGAAGCTTGTATTGTACCAAGGCTGGCTTTGAACAGGGGAAGTCTGCAGTCACCCACACGTTCCATCTCCGAATACAAACGGTTACAACATCCAAATAACCGGAAAGCCAGGGAGACCAAGAATGAGAGGAATACACTGACAACTGAAGACAGCCAATAACGCCAGCAAAGAGGGAGGTAACGTACCTGTCCGTCTCCACTCTGCCTCTCTCCAGCCAGGTCCCCCTTCTCTTCAGACTTTACTTCTTTACCCTCTGCCTCCTCCTCCCCATCCTCCCCATCCTCCTGCTCCACCAACTCCACCAACTCCACCAACTCCACCAACTCTCCAGTGAGCTTATCTGTGGTAGATTTAGGCTCAGGCAGTTTGGATCCGTCTTCATCGCTGAACCTCTTGTCCTCCACTTCCTCTTCCTCCTCCTCTCCCTGGGTTAAATGAACAATGTTACTGTGTGATCAAATGCTGCTCCATGCAAAAAGCATGTCCTCATATTAATAATATAGACCCCACGGAAAACCAAAGCAGGAGCATTTTGGCAGCCATGATTATAAGACTGCTACCCTTCCCAACACCACCGTATACCTTCAGTTAACCCAAACTACTCAAGGTAGGCTTGACACAAAATCCACTGGTTATACATTTTACCCCAGGGGCAAAATGCTAACAAACTCACCTCGGAATGGGAACCGTTCTCCTCTGGATCTGCACTGTCATAGTCAGACAACACAGCTGCAAACAAGACAGGTCAAAATACAAGGATACAACATCACTTGAAAACATGGGCATAGTTGCCGATCACGAAAGGTGCTTTCAGATGGTTCATTTTACGCTGCTTTCTCTTGAAGGCAGTCGAACATTCAGCTCATGGATAATGAACAAATTAAGTACTTTCTGTAGTATATTGTTTTAAAACTATAACAACATTCTTTAACGGCATTATACAACGGATACGATCTTGTGGATAATAGGAATTGATTTAAAAAATGCCCCCAACACACTTACCCTCGCCTATACCATCTTCACTTTCCTGCAGAGAAAAGGAATTTAATTAGTGGCGCGATTCTTGAGGAAAGCTACGAGTCCATTTTAAGAAGAATCAAGCTAGCGTGTGATATTTTCCCCCATAACAATAGTTGCTAGGTCAGATGCAAATGAACACACGTTCACCATATCGCCAGCTTTATTAACAAGGCCGAGACAGAAAACAATACTACAGCCAGCTATGCAAGTTAGCGAGCTTGCTAACTAGTTATGATGCAAGTTAGCCGTTATTACGGTTTCCACAACCAGCTAACTAAGCTAGCTAGCCAGCTACCAAGCAGCGGTTCTGTCGCAGCAGGCCCCCGCTAAGGTTAGCTAACTACCAATATTCGAATATGTGGCTGGATACAAGTTAGCTGCTCTCTAATTTATAACCGTGCTCCACAATCCCACAAGTATTTAATGACGCTTTACCACGATAAACTACACCTAGAAATTGATAAGATACCTTGTTAGCTCATCGCCAATAAATAGTCTAGTAGTTAAGACCCCAAATCATAGCATCAATCAGAAGAATCCTGCAGCCAAGAAACCAGCTGTAGGTAGTTCCTGCGGTCGCGTGTGCTAGAACGCAAGTCGTCAAATAGCTGGCTAGCTAGCTAGGTGGTTAGCTAGCTACAGTGATATTCACAGGAACCCGAAACGGTCCCACTCCGAAAGACTGTCAGCTTCGATACCCAGCCACACTTTCCTTCAGAGAATAAGCGTTACGCTTCCCCTAAGGCCGTGCGGCCTGGATACAGGAACTCTAGTTACCAGCTAGCCAGTTAGCTACCTTGGAGAGAACAATTTTCATGCTATAGAAAAACAGATGAGAAAACGGGAGCACTCACACATTCAGATTCTTCCTGGCTTTTCGTACGCACACGTACAGTAGGTAACACCACAGGTTCGGGGGCAACCACTCGTGCCTTTGCTGCAGCGGAACCGGACCCTCCACTTTCTGTACCCGAACCGGACTCGTCCTCCTCTTCACTGTCCTGGGACGCGCGTTTCCGTCGCCGCCGCCTGTCCGCCATCTTGGGAATCGAATGGCGAAAAACCCGAACCACGCAAGGCATTGTGGGAATAATTTGCGAAGAGATAGGTTGGCTTCGTTTTGCCTTGAGTAGCTGATCCTGGATCAGCTATCCTTACAACTATCCAGCTATCCTTATCAGAATCCTTACCCTATATGACTGGGGTAAGGATTGAGATGGAAAAGCTGATCTTAGATCTGCTGTGAAGGGCATAAAGCACCAAGAGCACGAAACGACACAGTTTGGAGGCCGTAATGCTGCGCAAAATTCTGCGCAGATACACTGATCTTCATGTCATCCTGATGCCTCAATATATTACCTGACCAGAAATAATATTATGTCCACCATTATGGACGACAATTTGTGACTAAATACAATTTTAAAATAAGTAAACATGGAAAAAATAATAATAAAAAAATTGATATATCAATAAATACATGGATAGGCTACACAATACATAAAAGGGAAATATAATATTTAATAAAGATATTTAGCCATTTATTAAAGCATGTATAGATTAGTCCGTTATTTCTTACATTTGTATTTACTAATTCATTTAATTATTGCATTTATTTCGCCTTTTCATTTTTTAACACTTTGTATTGGCCTGTGAAATCATTGTGTGTATCAATAAGAGAGCTGTCACTTATCAACAGTTGTCAACAGTTGGCGGAGTCAGAACTGCAACTGGTTATAGGTTTTGAATTTGCCGCTCTACTAAATCAACAGGCATTGTTGATTATCCACTGACTTTGGATCTGTGGTCCAGATTTGAGGAACCCTGCTCTACATCATGGGCTCTCCCTCAGACAAATAGGGACAAGAGTCAGAATACCCACCCCACTGGCCCACCCTTTTGTACAGTTTCTAACTCTACAACAGACAATTGAACCTGAAGCTGTATGTGTTCATACTGGTAATTCGTGACTGTCTGTTGACCATTAGCTTCAACCATTACTGTTTGTTTTCTGTGTCCTTATTTCTATTTGGGCAGCTTTTGTTGTAGTGCCCAAACAATCCTGCCCACATACTTTATTTTCATGTACCAAAACAAAGTTATGCATATCATGCTCATCTTTCTGACAGTTATCTAGCGTTTTTTTCAATGTAACATGCATATCTTTGATTTCCTTTCTAAGTTTCACATTCTGTTGGCACAATTCAGTTATATTTTGCTGCAACATTAATTTCTGCTTCACTTTCCAAACTCTCAATTTTCAGACCATCAATTGTTTGCTGCAAACTTTCTATTAACTCTGTCTGCTCCATGTTTTTCTTTTCTGATGTTTTTAATCTGTGTTTTAGCTCATTCTGTCCTTGTAGTAAAACTAATAAAACATTAGCTCTGTTTTTTTATACTTACATGAGATATTCCTCTCTGTACAGGCCTTCTCTAGCCACGTCAGTGGATCTAATTTATCTGCAAGTGATCGATGGGACCATGCTTTGCAGTACCTAGCAGTATTGCCCATTCCATTATTGAAGTTCGTAGTAGTGCTTCCTATAGTACTGGATAGGGTTAAACGTAAGAAACCCTGAATGTTTGTTTGGAAACACACCTGTTTACCCTCAATTAATCTATTGATAAAGTTTTGAATTACTCCTAAATGTCTTGTATTATTTGCTCAATTCAACAATCTTTGCTTAATTGACTGTAAACTTTGGAAACAGATCTTTGTTTTCTGATTCGTCAGAGGGTTGCACATCTGGAATGTTGGCTGGCTCTTTTACCACATTTTTTTACAATACATCTCATGAATGGTCGCAATTGTTTTCATCTTTTTTTGCTCATTTTCATCAAGGGTGCCAATAATTCTGGACCTGACTGTATAACATCCCATTCTATATAAAAAAATACATAAGTACAACGACCCCCCCACAGTGTCACTGTGGGACTACCTATTGTTGATAAATTATCATTAATCTGGAAAACACTGAATTCTTCAACTCAATTGGTTGACATCGATTGAATATAATTTTATTCTGAAAGTATTTACAGGTAATTTATTAAGATCTGAGGCTTGTCAGAAGCATGAAATGATAACCAGAAGCCATCAGCCTGCCAACCAGAATTGCAAAATAGATTATCGCCTTAAACACCTTTGATGGACTGTTTTATCTCGTAGATGTGATGTTCCAAATAGCTGCATACATACAAATAGTCAAGCAATTATATTGTCTTAATTTTGTATTTTATTGCAAAACAATTCAACTTTTGTCAATTATTTTGTCAACATACAAGCATTTTAACATAATATCAATACTGAACATACTCAACACAAACTTTAAATAATAAAAAAATAACAGCCATGTCTTCCGTATGTACAATGTTTTGTTTCTGGAAGCTATGTACAGAAGGCCAATTTTACAGTTCTAAAAGCAAATTTTATTTGTCTTCTGTAGCGTTGCAGTGGTGAGTATTAGCCATCATACCAGCAATTAAATGGTAAAGCGATAGGGTAGCACACAGCAACACAAGCACCGCATCAACAGGAACCAGACAGTTTAACATTAGCGAAGGTCACTAAAACAAAGAAAACAAAGCAACAAAATCAAAACAGCTGAGTATTTTGATTAACTCCTAAACACAACAGTAGCTTTTTCTTCTTTTTTTTTTGGGGGGGGGCAAACTGAATACAGCCATAATCTGCTCACAAATGTCAATGCAGTATTTGCTATGAGAGGCTGTTGGTGAATCCAAGAATGCAAAAATGTATTGCATGTGGCATGTGCAGAGTTTTCAGGCGCAGAACCAGCTTCCTTGCATCGGAGGTCTTCAGGGACACACCTGAATGTACTACATTCTGAGAAATCGGATTATAGTAATAGGGAACACTATGGGAACAAGAAAAGCTTCCACTAGTTGACATGTTCCAGTAGAAACATGACTCGTTTGGAATCTTTAGAAATATTTTTTTTCTAATTATACCGGAAACAAGTCTTCATAAAATTGTGAGGCTCATCCATGCAAGGACTCGGGAGTCACAGAAAAGGCTAACTGCGATTTCAATCCAGAACGACGCATCAACATGTGAGCATCATTCAGATTAATTATTCTGCGTTAATCGTTCCTGTAGACCTCATTGTGTGGTGCCATAGTCAAGCAAAGCAGTTAAGATTTCCCAGCCAAGTAGCAAGACATTGCCATGCATCCACAACGGGTGCACCCAGCAATCCCATAAACCCAATTTCAGTCAAGCAACTGTCACGCTTCTCGTCTTTTGCCTTAATCCCACCAAACTTCTCAAATACCACGCACCCAAACCGGTTTGTTACAAAAGGGACCTTTAATACACTTTGTGCCTACATACTGATCCGTGTGAAATTAATGTTTCCCATGAATTTTTCCATTTCAATTCACAAATAAGAACTAGGGACTTTGTTCTTATGGCAAGACCAGGCCCATGTGTACAATACTTGTGTTTTAACCTCCTCTGCCAACAAACAAATGGCAACCCCAGTTGACTAGGCAACAAATACCAGCCTTTGGGTACACAAGCAAAAACACAAAAAAATGCCAGATTTAAAGACACAAAACAAACCTTTTGTAACCAAAAGATGACAGCAAAACACAGTCAAGAGTGTTGATATCTATACAGCAAAACATAACACCTAAGGGGCATGCAAAATCTGGATTCTTTTAAGATCTCCACTTAACTGTTGACCTTTTTTGTGTTCTTCACCAATGTTTTGCTTCTTTTTTTGTCCTGAATCAGGACAGCTGTTCTTTAGAATATGTTCACTGCTATGATTTCTGAAGTGCAAAACACTGCATTGTACAGACAGGGAAACAAAACAAGTGAACCCAGAATAGAAGGAAGAGAAGCTCAGGGGTCCACGGGCATGGGAGCAGGAGCTTCATCCGCTCCTGGATTGACAGACATCTTTGACATGCTGTCCCAATGAATTGTTAATAATAATGGAAAAGGCTGATCGTCATCCATTTCAATGGCACTGTGTATAACAAGTGTAAGGGTGAGGAGTTACTGTTCACAATATTCCGGTTGAAATTACCGCCCAGAACTTTTTCAACAATTCCTTCAATTTCTGAGTTAACCTACTATACAATATGGGAAGCTTACTGGAACAATTTTCAAGGTGGATGGGCTGCTGTTTGAATTTCAGCGGTGAGCATTTGCAATGTCCCACGGCTGAGCCCTAAAACCATTTTGGTTGACATCAGCTGTAGCCTTTTCCATTAAAGTATGTTTTTTACATTATGTGTTCCCAGCCAGTATCAAGTGCACAAAAACATACTTGCATGTGAGAATTACGCCAATGTGTTGATGTAAAAGCTACACAGGGGGAAAAAAACAAAAAACAATTAAGCTAGAGAGTGGATTAGGAACCCCATCCCCACACTAGTGCAAACATGAATGTTTAAAGCTCTGTGGCCACACACACAACAATATCACACTGGATGAACAGACAGGAGAAAAATGAACTAGATGACTTGAAAATGATCTTTTTGGGGGTATTGTGTGTTGAGAGGCAGCAATCTGCCAAGACCACCCCCACAATGAATCCTGTGGGTCCTGTCAAGGGACTGCTCTTTGTTAAAGTGTGGGTGCGCAACACTGGCCATAAGCGTAGAAGTTGCACATCAGGTTTCAAATAAGGGCATATCCACATTTTGTTGCATTTGACGCAGTACTGAAGTGCAGAAGCTCCGTTTTTGAATTGACACCACGGTGAAATTAGATGAGATGGCCGCCACACCCAAGCTCCTCCCTGCTCCTCATCCTCGTCCTAAAGAAGGCTGATGGTCAGAGAGCCGGTCCACACTCCCACGGATCGGACCAGGCAATGCGCTACACTAGCGGAGGCTCAGGTGGACGCTCTCCTGCTTCGCTCTGAAAATGGGTCTTTTCCAGTGGAGCAGAATTAAGTTTCTCTTTGAACTGGTTCAAAGGCGTGGTGTGGTCTTCACTTCCGGCAGGTCCGATGGGGAGTCTGCTTCTTCTGCATCTCAATGCGGCAGCGACTGCGCTCGTCCAGCCAGGGCAGCTCGAAGTTCCTGCAGGGGGAGGGAAAGAAACACTCATTGTACAGAGAGGTAACATGCAGGGGGGATGTGGAAATGGACTGTGTGATGCTAATGAGAGACTTACTGTTGTGTCAGTTTGGGCAACGGACGGCCAAATGCCACCACAGGCAAGAAGGGTGTGATCATCAGGGACTCCACTGGAGGACGAAGGAGGACATTTTTATTATTATTATTGCTATACAAATGTACATCTGTGTTTTTATGCATATGTACAAACAAATTCCTGTTCAGTTTAAACACTGAAAGAGGATGAAAATTAACTTTGTTCAGAGCATTTTGTATATTCTGTAAATGTTTCTTAAGGACACTCGTGTCATGCCAGGGAAGTGCATTGCGAGTCTGGCTTTTGGGCCGTGGGTTCGCACCGTCCTCGGTGTCTGGGTAGAAGGACGACACTTCGGGCTCGCTCTCCTGGATGCCCTTCTTCTTGTTCATGCGCTGCTGTAGCCGCTGGAACATGCGCTGCTCACGAATCCTCTGGATGTCCCATCTACAGAGGGGAAGAGGAGGGGAAACGAGACGGGAGAGGGAGAGGAAGAGGGTCAGGAAACGGGAGATGTGGAGGAAGCAGGACAGGACAACGAGAAGTATGGCAAAATAGGAACAAAGAACAAGGGAGATGAGAAGTTGAGAAGCAGGCCGGGGGGAGGGAAGGGTGCAAACAGTAGAGGTAGTGGGATATGGGGGTTGCAAGGGGAAGCATTAACCAGGAAGAGGCAGGTATGAAGAGGCAGGGAAGAAGCAGGAAGAGGCAGGTATGAGGGGAACAAGAGGACGCAGGTTAAGGGAGTTGGTAAAGAGCAGTATGGGAAAAGGCTTGCAGATTGGGGAAAGTGAGGAGAGAGCCCGAGACAGACATTCAGCTGGCTCTCACCTTTTCCTTCTCTTCTCGTCCAGCTCCAGCTTCGCGTGGCGTTTCAAAAAGACACCATCGTCCAAATTCTAGATGAGAGAAGAGGGTAAAGCCTGCTTTTTAGTTCCTTGGACCCCTTTGTGCTCTTGGGGGCAATCAAAGTTCAGTCTCCTCACTCACCTCGGGGATGTCAGAGGCTGCGTCCTCCTCCAGGGGTTCCATGCGGTTCTCCCTCCAGGAAGGGACTGCAAACACGCAACAAAACTCAGTCCACTGCTCCGCAAAGCTGCAACAGTCATTTGAATTGACCGGGTCCTATAGCATACGCCTGGTCCTATCCACCAAGGCGTCCTGGGTGGATAAGCAGGTAGGGTCTGACCACCTGACGTTACAGAAAGGCACAGGCCTTAAGAATGACATTACAATACAAGCAAAGATTCTGATTCACTTCTTCCAGCCACTGAATGAATTCCAGCCGAGCCGGAAAATATTCTTCAGCGGTCTGTCGTGGGTTTATGCCCCAGTGGGCAAAGCTGGGGCAGCAGTATGGGGAAGTGAATAAAACAAGGAATGTGAATTGCCCCCCCCTAAGAATACAGTTACAGGGGCCCAGATTAGCAGTCGTCCTATCGTCTCAGACGACTAAAGATTAAGAAGGACAACCTTTTATTTCCAAAAGATCGTCCTGCTGACGACTGTGAATTTAGAATTGTATTATTTTTTAAATTAGCTAACTGGAACTATTTCTGTTTTACACTCACATCATAACAAACACGTCATGCACGGATATTCAAAAATATTTCCGAAGTTCCAAATGGGAAAAGCGGCACAGACTCTGCAGCAGTCAAGCAAGTTTGTGGATCGCAGCACATAGACACAACAGTGAGAACCAGCTAGGTAGTTAGCTAGCTAACATTAGTGTTCACGGACATTGGATATCGATATATGTTGCTGCTAGTTGCTTGCTAACACAAGGCTTAGTAAGTGATCATGCATTTATCACTTACCAAGCCTTGAATTAGCAAGCAATATCCGTGAACACTAGCTAGGTAGTTACTGTCTATATTCAGTTCAGTGAGCCCTCCCGCCAGGCTGAAGAATCGCTGTGATTTTCCTGCAGTGATTTCTCATCTCCGTCCTACAGTCCAAGCACAAATCATTCCCACATCCCTGCTCGGTTAAATCTAGGAATTATTAGCTAGCTATTACGTTGGCTGCAATAAAAAAAATCTCTCTCATTTGAGTCCCAACTAGAGTGTATGTTATGATATACTGTACAGTCAGAACACTAGACGCTAACGCCACCTGCGGGCACCCGTTAGAGCTTCACTGCTACACAGTCCCATGAGCACATGCTGCACAAGTCAAACATAAATATCTGTGTAGAAAATAAATAACGTTAACCGTCGTATCTATCTTTGGGCTACATGCAACGTAGTGATCACATTTTCAAAGATGTAGAGATTTATTGAGGGTGCAATCCACCCCCCACTAAAAAGGCTAAAACCAAAGAAGATCAGCTAAAAACTCAAAAACGCTAAACGCAAAAATATGATTCAGAGATCGCACTTTCCAGGAATATTGGAAGGTGAATAGACCAAGGACAAGCAACTTTTAGGAAGGACAAGCATCTTTTCTAAGATACTTGCCCTTTGACAAGCATGACTTTTACCATAATCTGGGCCCCTGCAGTTATGCACATGGGTAACAAAGACAGGTTGTGGCAGTTCTGGTTCAGGGCACCTGCTGAAGTGTGTGTGTAAAAAATAAAGGCAAGTTGCTAGACTCACTGGCCACAACCTCCTCCTTCTTGGATGATGGTTCGCGCAGAGGGGAAGGGGGCGGCTGGTGCCAGCGGCACAGGTACATCTCAGTAGTGGACAGGTATGGCAGCTCCTCCATCTGAGCAGCAGTGCTCTGGGGATCCTGCTTGGTTGAAGGTGGGGTGTCCCCCTGGAGCAGAGGCCGGGCCACACCCATCTTCTCTGGCGTCTCCTTGCTGCGGAGCTCTCTTTGGAAGGGAGAGCCCACCTCCGACTCAGACTTCTGCGGGGAGAACTTGGAGGACTTCCCCCGTGCCTTGGGTGTCTTGGAGTCGAGGAAGCAGAATTTTCTGGATACGGAAGACATGGGCAATGGCACAAGAGAAAATATATTGTTTGAACTTATCTGGCTCTTCTTAGTCAGCCACAAACAATTGTATTTTTTCGTGATGCTCCCAAAATTCTGATTCTCAGCACCTTTGGAATTAATCCCCCGTGACCACTTCTGTAAAGAGTTTTTGGAAAAAGTGTTCAAAGTACATTACATGTTAGATGTTCACTCAGTGAAACACAGCTATTGAACAGGGCACAGTTCTGGTCCTTACCTCTTGTGGCCTTTGCCGCCTCTGCCAAAGGGGGTGGCCTTGGGGGTGTGGATTTGTGGACTGTCGCTCAACCCTTCGTCCAGAAAATCGTCCCGGTCTGGTGTCCAGGGCTCTAGCGGCTGGAAGAGGCGCTTGTCACGAGTGTCTTTCCTGACCAGCTGTAGGCGGCGTTCCATGCGCTCAATACGGGCCACCAGCTGGAGACAGACAAACTCAGGGCTAAACTCAGGGCTCGGCGAATGCACACACCACACAAGGGTGCACCATTTTTTTTATGAAACACATTCAGCCCACTCACCTCAAATGTCTAGCACTCAGTTGTAGAGGAAAATGAAATAAATATCCCTGTGTTGAAGCATTATTGAGAAGCCTCCCTGTGACAAATTTTACATGCCAGACATATGGATTTTTCCACAAATTACATATTGATATTCCCTCTTAGAAAATTTTGCTAATCATACTTATTGACTGGTCAAAATATGAGGCAGAAGGAAATGTTCAGGGGTTCTGGGGAAGGCATTTAGATTACTTCACAAATCAAAATCCATGTAACACTTAAGTCCACCTGAACCACTGACAAGCTCGGGTTATTCCCTAAAAAAGAAACATTTTTGCATAATTGTAAATTATGGTTGTACACTACAATGCCTCAAAGTGGTACTGGAGCCATATTAAGTTCATATCAAACTGAAAAAAAAAATATATAATTTTTTTAGGTAAACTGAAGTACTTTACTATGGTTCTTAAACAAATGCCAAAATGTTTTCAATGTAAAAATGTAAAATGTAAATGGATACCTTGTATGTATGCATCACCGCAAAGCATTTAAGAATTGAACCCAATTACCATCTTGTTGGTTACAATTGATATCTAGAGTACATCAAGAAGTCGCACTCTACCACGGCAACCAGGGTTCGATTCCACCTGTCGCGCCAGTTTCGACTGGCCGGGAGTACCACTAGGGGGCGGCAATTGGCTGTCCACCCCTGTGGGGGGGAGGGATAAAAGCCAAAGGGAAGACTCCCTGCATATATGAGTGGTTGTGCGTGACAGTTTGGCCTAGGTGGGCACTTGCTTGAAGAATGCAGTGCAGCGCTCACTACTGGCCCGACTACGGCAGCGAGTTCTCATAGGGAGGGATAATTGGTACGACAAAAAGAGAATTGGATACTAAAAAGTGGGGGAAAAATAGCAAAAATAATATTTTTTAAAAAGAAGAAAAGAAGTCGCACTCTATAATGGGCTGCTTCAGCTCACCCAATATCAGTTTATTTGACCCTTCTAAAATAAGGGCCTTGCTTGGACCTTCATTTAATATTGACTTTCTGTATAGGACTCATGTGTCTAAAGATGACCAGGGAAGATTGCTACTAGGAAAAGTTAAGTTTAGAAACTTTTTTAAATCCAGGAGCATAACCAGTACCATTTAACCAGCTTGTATGTGGAATAGTTTACATTCAGGTGCTGAATCTCAAATTCCTTGGTAAGACTATTGTCATCGAACAATATTTTGACCACCTTTGTCAAAATATTATGTCCCACTATTAAACTGAATGGAACAAGCCATAACACGTGTGCAAGGTCAAAAAAGGACCTGTCAACATACTTTGCAAAGATTCTGCATTGAGTATTTCTGTCAAACATGTTTTGAATGTAAAGGGGGGCAGGAGAACGAAACAAGAGAAAACCATGAATAAGTATGAAGTATGTCGAATGTTGTACTGGTTTAAAATTGAGAGTGGTCGATATTCAAATGATTAGTGACCCACTGTTAACTGTGATATGACTAAGATGGTGTAATGCATTGCACCTCCCACTAAACTCTGCTACACACCCGAGCTGCATTGTAATGCACCTTTAAAGTAACCCCTTCCATACCGTCTCCTTGTCCGCTTTCAGATCATCTATCTCCTTGTCCTTGGACTGCAGCTGCTGTTGCTGCTGCTCGATCAGGTCCAGTTGCAGCAAGAGAATCTGACGGAGGCAGGTAGCTTGCGTAGGGGAGTGGCCGGCGGTTTTCCGGACGTTTTTCCACTTGCCCTCCGAGCTCAACTCGAGCGACGCAGTGTTAAGAACTCCTGCGGCAGAAATCCCTCTGTCACCCCCCTCGGCGCCAGCATCCCTGGAGCTATTGTTAGCGTTCACCGCGGCCGGGTCAGTCTTATCCATATTGTTGGTCTGTCCGAATAGGGTTTTGCTCTTTGCCGGGGTGCCCTCGCCCCCCATCTGTTTGGCCGGGGCTGTCAGGGCCCCCAAGCCCACCCAATTCTCCTCGTGCCCCACCACCGCCCCCGCTTTGTTCGGTCCGGCCGCCACAGGAGTCCTAGCAGCTTTGCTGGGGTGATTCTGACTCAGTTTCTTGGATTTGTTAAGGATCTGCTGTCCGCCGCCGTTGTTGTTGTTGTGGATGTCTCCAAGCACGTCGTGAACGTCCAGTAGGTAGTCGCACTGCTCCCTCTTGATACCGATGGAGTTGGTCGTTACTGCTTGCGATTTGTCCAAGTCGATTTTCTCAGTATCCAGCTTATATCCGGCACTGGCAAACACAGTGGATCTCATATTCATGTTTAACCCAACTCCCACTCCGTCAACATACGGCCCGGCTGTCGAACACCCACTCTTAATTGTTTTTGTTTTTAGAAATAACGGGTTGATAGGCAAGTTAAGTGTCCAGTGCATTCGATCATTTTTATTCTCACAACCGTTAGCTAGTTAGGAATTTTCTGCCCGTAACATTTCCTTGGGTGACCAGTTTTCCTCCTGTCAAAAAAAACAACACCACAATAAACATCCAACGTTACAAAAAACGTACAATTTAATAGCTGCTAGTTTTTCGAGTAATGAGTATGTATAAAGCTAAATAACTGCACTACAATGCCCCCGCTGCTTTAGTTGGCTAACGTTACTTTGCTTACATTTTAACGTTTATAAACTTGGCTAGCTAACGTTAGTGTTAACGCTTGCAGCATCACTCTCAAACCTACTTTTCAATGCTAAGTTGGCTAGCTAAATCGCAACGGTAGCTAGCCACCAGCATCAACTTACCTCCCCAATGACTGGATAGCTACCGTTCGCTAATTAGGCAAGTTATTTAGTTAGCTTTTGGGTTAACGTAATATCGTTTCCACTGGTGAACGGACTGCAGCCTCCATTTTCTTCCCGGGGAACTCTCCGTCAATCTGCAGCGAGAAAAGACAGACATGGCCCTTATTTTTCAAACCAGCCACTTGAAACCGCCGAAACACTTCTGAGACTGATCAAACTATGAGTGGAAGAAAATCATATCCCTCGAGTTCCGCTTCTAAGCCAACTATCATCTTTCATTCTCGATTTATTATGTCCTACGTTTGATTAACAATCCATTGCAAGCGAGAAACTGCTACCCTATCCAGATTACCTTGCTTGGTTTATTATGGAGCTAGCTAGCTAGCTATCCGTTCAAATGCCTACGCGTGAGGACTGCCGAGTACAGCCAGCAGCTCCTCCATTTTAGGTCTGCAGCGAGGAAAAACAATAACAGTCCATTCAACTAGCTCGTTCTTCGCTTGAGAGGGCGCGTAGGGTACTTCGGTTACGCATTTCTCTAAGCTCGTAAGGGCATTTATACATTCTTACGTTGGCCGCTGTGTTTACTGTATAGATTTGACGTTGTTTTCGATTAATTGTGAACGTCCCCCATTTCCCTGCCCTTTCTCCAGCTCACCTAACGCCTTCATGTTTCACTCTCTTGAGGACTTGTTTAAAGCGCCTACTATAGCGCATGCGTCAATTTCCTACGCTCGGTTTCCGTCTTAAAGGGGATGTGTGACGTCAGATTTAGTTTAAACCGTAAGGCATTTCATTTTTAATCAATTACAATTACAATTCAGAGGCAACGGATTACAGCAGTGAGGAAATATTATTGATTTCATATCCATATCTGTTCACATGTGCTTTTATTCAGTTATTATGATGATGATGAAGAATTTGTATTGAATTATTATTGAATTTGTATTGATTTGGCTCGGTATGCTAGTTGTATTTGCCTTGTAAATTATACAAGTACCGGAGTTGGATACCGACCCATCAACAATATGGCATAGCTAAATTGTACCACATGATACCAGAAGTTCATGCCTGAGTTCTACAAAGAACTGCTTTGGTAAATAGCAAATGGTAATATGTAAAATGTAAGCTCTAAATTGTCCTGGATATACAAGTAAGCTACTAAATCATGTAAAGTCAACTAAGTTCGACCTACACATGATTCCACAGTATTGTCAGAGTATTTTTCCCATATAGTCTATGTGAACTTTCCATGCTCGTCATCGACTTCCATTCTGCACCTTCTGAGCAACCTCTTTGATGGGCAATCCGAGTACATAAATCCTACAATACGCTATAATAGTTCTGATTGAAGTTTCCCCTCTTAAGGGAAAAATATGGGAGGTGGATCGTGCCAAAACTGGAGGGAATGATTGGTCGAATGAGGCAACTGATGTGCCGACGGAAGTCAATGATACGAAGAATGGTTGGTCGAAGGACGCGACTGATTTGTCGGTCGGAGGCCAATGAAACAGCGAACGCTACACCTCACTGACAGTCCTGGGTTAGTCATAGTAGTCACCCACTGGGATGCCTAGGCAAGTCACTGACGCTCGACTAGTCACTCGCTGGGTTTCCTAGGAAAGTCACTGATATGCCTGTGCAGGTGACAGAGAGAAGCGACTGGCAAAGCTAGTGGAGGCGACTATCCATACGCCATTCCGAGTACAAATTGCTACACAGAAGAGATGCCCCATACCTGGAAGTTAGCCATGAAACAGGAACCGAGGGTAAATAGATAATGGAGAGTATTCAAAAAGATGACACTAGTTGTTAATTTTATAGCCGGCTAGCGAGCTAACCTAACTAGCCGTGCTAACATCTTTAATAACTTCAGATTAGTGATGCCTCTCACTTTCAACAAATGATAATAACGTTGTTTTTAAACATGGTTCACAGTGAACAGGCAATCTTAAATTGTTGTTTCATTATATCTTTTTGAAATGTGCAAACAATATGTAGGCTACTGTAGTGTATCCTCATATAATACGATTGATTGTGGTGACTGATTACAACCACTGGCACAACCGTAGCGATTTAGTTTCTACACGAATTTTCCCGCAAATATGACATCACATTTTCGCCACGCAAAGCGAAGAATCTTCGGTAAATCCTAGCGTGACCGCCGCTATAGACGACATACCAAATTAATGATTTAACAGTAGAACTGGCTAACTAGCTAGTGTTTCTGTTTTGCAAGCGTGGTAGCAGCAGTTTATTGAATACTGCACAGAATGTAAACATGTTGCGTGACATACCTGCTTTGGAGATTAATAATCAAGTAGGCTACCTCAGGAATACTGTCATCATCATCAGATTGTTGTACTGTGTCAAACTTACTTTAGTTTGTTACTTTATAGTAGCGAACTGTGTTTGTTAAAAACGGAAAAGTAATCCAAAACTGTGCGGTGTTGTTCCAATAAAAACATTTTATTATGCTATTTAGGCTACTTTACATGTGTGTCTCTACTTGTTATGCAGGGATAACATTCCCAATGACAAACAAATGTACATTTTTGCAGAATAGTGATCAATCTTCCCTTCTCATATTTCATAATATTTGTTAAAAAGTAGTGTCTGGACCAAGAGTAGATTAATTAAACGTCAACTAAGTTACTCCACTACATTTTACATTTTAAGCATTTAGCAGACGCTCTTATCCAGAGCGACTTACAAGATGTGCATTAATACATGGTAGGAACAATCATAGTTCGTGCAAGAGATCAGTGCAGTAATACAGCGATAGACATCGTTGTAGACAGCTGCATACCATACCTTTAACACTGGGAAGGAAAAGGTTAGGATTATTTTTATTTATTTAAATGAGGAGTAAACAGGGATACATATACAAGAAGTATTGAGTAAGTAGGCAGTGGTGATGACAATTAGCTAGATGTACAGAATTCAGTGATAGTGGAGTCTGAAAAGGTGGGTTTTGAGTCTCTTTTGGAAGATCGCAAGTGATTCCACCGCCCTGACCGATTGCAGAAGGTCATTCCATCACCGAGGGGTTAGGACAGAGAAGAGGCGAGACCACGAGGAGTGGCTGCCGGGTGCCCGGAGGGATGGGACAGAGGGGTGACATGGGTGAACTTAGGTTGACTTGAACACCAGACATGCGGCAGCATTCTGGACTAGTTGCAGTGGCTTGATGGCACAGGCCGGTAGGCCTACCAGCAAGGAATTGCAGTAGTCCAGATGTGAGATCACCAGGGCCTGGACCAAGAGTTGTGTGGCCTCTTGGGTGAGGAACGGTCGGATCCTCCAGATGTTGTGGAGGGACAATCAGCAGGTCCAGGTGATCGCTGCCATGTGGCCCGAGACGACCACAGCTGGTTTTCCAGGGTCACTCCAAGACTGCTGGCAGACTGGGACGGAAACACTATGAAGCCTTCCACGGTGATCATTGGGGAGCCCTTCGCTGGGAGATAGAGCAGCTCAGTCTTCCCCAGGTTCAGCTTCCACTATTACCGGGAAAAGTGTTATTAAATTCCATACAGTATTTTTTATGTAAAGGTCATAAAATCTAGATTTAAAAATACTATGTGATAATAACTGGCTCAAGGCCTGCATGTGGAGTGTGGGCCCGAAATATGAAAAAAATGTCAACTAAGTTACCCATTTAAGGTAACATAGTTGACGCATGGTAACATAGTTGACAATGAGCGCATTTTCATGTACATTTCAGGAGTTAATTCAGATATTTTGAGGTTATATACATATATTGCCAGTTAACTGATTACAGTTGCACTACAGAGTTGATGTCCACTAGTTGAAAAGTGGGGCTAGTGAGCCAAAAGGGTCTCCTAATACAGCAGCCCGGTGGTTGGGGACCCCTGTCCTAATAGACAAAAATATTGGCAAGAAATGACCTGATTGGACAGAAAGGGCACACCTCTCCAAGAAAGGTCTCAATAGCCCCACTTTTCCACTAGTGAACAAAACCTTTGTAGTGCACTTTTAATAAAGGTGTATTTCTTTCTTTCTTTTTAATAAATTTTATCCCCTTTTTTACACCAAATTAAATGACATAATTTCTGAATCAACTGCAGGAAGGAGGGCGCCGTGGCACGTGATTCCTCCAAATCAATGACAAGCCCTCTCTTTTTTACACATACCATCACTGAGATAGCAAGTCCCTTAGCAGTCGGGAGGAAGAGCTAGCTTCTGACAAGCTGTCCACTCAAGTCCAGGCGCCGACTGATTCAGGAGGGTTGAGAATGATTTGAAAAGCACATTGTGCTCATGTAGAAGAAGACCCAATTGACATATGTAAAAAACGCAACCAATCACGTGACATTGTTGACCAATTGCTGGTGACGGTGTATTGGGAGAGGTTGTGTGAAAAGTTTGACATCGAAAGTTTAATCGAAGCCAAATGCATCACTTTGTTTTGGTCGCAAATCCGCCATCTTACCTGTGCGAACAAATTCAACAAATTCGATTTTGTTTGAATTATACTGAGGTCTTTAGTCGCTTCTCTCAGTCAGCTGCATAGACACAGCTTGCCTTGTAGTCCCAGTGGGTGACTAGATTGAGATTTTGATAAAACCCCATCCTAACCTAATCATCCACCGACATGTGATAAGAAATCTCAGCACTTGGATTTCACAAGGGGAGGAAAGGATGGAGATAACTATTTACATCAGGAAAGAGCACAAAGACATACACTCAGTGGCCACTTTATTAGGTACACCTTTCGAATACTGGGTAGGACCCCCCTTTGCCCCAGAACAGCCTGAATTATTCATGGCATGGATTCAACAAGGCGCTGGAAACATTCCTTAGAGATTCTGGTCCATGTTGACATGATAGCATCACGCAGTTGCTGCCGATTTGTTGGCTGCACATTCATGTTGCGAATCTCCCGTTCCACCACATCCCAAAGGTGCTCTATTTGACTGAGATCTGCTGACTGTGGAGGCCATTGGAGTACACTGAACTCATTGTCATGTTCGTGGAACCAGTTTGAGATGACGTGTGCTTTGTGACATGGCGCATTATCCTGCTTGGAAGTAGCCATTAGAAGATGGGTAGACTGTGGCTATAAAAGGATACACATAGTTAGCAACAAGACTCAGGTAGGCTGTGGCATTTAAATTATGCTCAATTGGTATTAAGGGGCGTAATGTGTGCCAAGAAAACATTGCCCATACCATTACACCATCACCACCACCAGCCTGAACCGTTGACACAAGGCAGGATGGATGCATGGATTCATGTTGTTTACGCCAAATTCGGTGTGGTCTTCTGCTGCTGTAGCCCATTCACTTCAAGGATTGACGTGTTTTGTGTTCAGAGATTCTCTTCTGCATACCACTGTTGTAACGTGTTGTTATTTGAGTTACTGTCGTCTCCCTGTCAGCTTGAACCAGTCTGGCCATTCCCCTCTGACCTCTCTCATTAACAAGGCATTTTCGCCCACAGAAGTGCCGCTCACTGGATGTTTTTTGTTTTCCCCACCATTCTCTGTAAACTCTAGAGACTGTTGCGCATGAAAATCCCATGAGATCAGCAGTTTCTGAGATACTCACACCACCCCGTCTGGGGTTTTGGTCTGAACAACAACTGAACCGCTTGACCATGTCTGCATGCTTTTATGCATTGAGTTGCTGCCACATGATTGGCAGATTAGATAATTGCATTAACGAAATGGCCCTTAAAATCAAAAATCGAATCAAGTGTCAAGAAAAAGGAGAATAGGGATGATGCAAGTGAGGCTTGGTTGGGGTTCTCCACTATCACCTGCAGTGCCTGGTGCTGGTCAGGCAGAGATTCTGTCAGGGCGGGAGGCAAACATAAGACAGACCGTATCCAGCTTGAGAAAATGACCTCCTCTGGTATTGGTTTAACAGTAGAGTCACGCAAATTTGCTGGTCAAATTTCACCAAACTTGAACTCGCCACCGGAAGCACTTAAAAAAAAGGCAATCTGAGACATGTAGAGTGATATTGCTGAGCGATGGTGGTACCTCCTGATGACGCCTCTATGGATCAGCCCATGCCATCGTCCAAGGGTTGGAGGTGGTTCAACCCAGGAGCGTTGCAGATGTTAAGCACTACTGGGGCCCTGTAAAAATTCTCTCTAAAAATTAGTTTAAATCTATGCTGATTCTACACTCACCAACAAGTTCAAGGGACAATAAGCTTAAGATTAATGGTGTTTAGCACAATCGCACACAGAAATGTGTTATAATCTTATTGAGAATCAATGGGTCTTTCCATATAAAAAAATGATGAAAGTGAAGCTGGGGTTTTTTCTTTGTAAATTGATTTTAGCCAAGTCAGCCATTTTGTTTTGAGATATTTCCTGTAAGTCTATATTTTCAAAACATGAACCTAAGAAACACAGTAAATCAACGAGTCAAGATGTTCATTATAAAAGGTGTCAATGATAATTACACAAGAAGTCTGGTTTCTCATCTTTAATAACATTCATTTCTATGCTCTTGTTTGTTTACAAGGAGTTAAAACAAGTGTTGAGAGCTACCCCCCCCCAGAAACAGGAAGAGGGTCCAGAGGTTCCATGACACAGAAATAAACTGGTCTCAAACATCATGGTCAGTGAAATACATCTCTGTTAAAAAACGTCTTTAAAATATCATGCTACTCTGAAACCTCTTGCAGTAATCATGTTGTAGTTCAGTTATAATGCATCAACCACAAGAAATACAATCCCCATGTCATTTTTTAAACTAGAAACAAATAAAAGATGAAGGACCTGAGGTTAAAACATAAGTTTAATTAATTGAACAACAATATGCAAAGGAGAAATTAAAGAGAGCAGGTCTTTCATTTCTGAAAGCTTGTCAACATAATCCCCATTATTTGTAGTCTTTTTGACGTTTTCAAAAAGATTTCTAACAAAAAAGTAATCTTTGGAAGTAAAAGTATATTTTTAGATTTAACTACAGTACATGGACTCCACTACCCAGTTTTTGTTTTTCCCCAAATTCATTTTAGTATTTTATGTTTTTGCTGTTTCCTAAGAGGTAGATCAACAAAAAAATACATGGTTACAGGTATCATGCTCCTCGATTAAAAAAATGAAGACAGTGGTTGTAGGAAGGGGGTGGGGTCAGTATGTGAAAATTGGGACAGTACATTAGAGACATTGAGTGTTGTGTGGTACTAGCAACGAGGTATATTATCCGATGTTCACAACTTTTGAGTGCTTACATTAGACCCAATGAATGGCTAGTTTTACAAAGTGATTTTATATCCCTCTAGTGCGACTTTCTACTAGTAGGATCCATTCAGGTGATAGCAAACAGATGGTTCAACCCCCATTGGACAAAACCTATCAGTTTTACCAGATGATACCAAACTGGTATGGTATCGAAATGTCTTTGTCATCATGAAACGTTTCATTTTTCCAAATAAACCTTCCGAAGCTTTACAGTTACTCAAAACATCACCTTTACCCCCAAGCCTCTCAGAACTGAATGCTTCCCCTCTCCCTCTTTTTTTTTTTTTTTTTTTTTTTTTTTGCTGTTTAGGGTCCCAACTCTAAGCCAGAGGTGCAACTTAAAATCAAAATAAATAAATGGAACCAAGAGTACTAGCACATGCACTGTCACTCTTGTTTGGTTGAATAAACAATCACATGACCGAGTATTGAGGTAGTTTCCAGTTAGGTGTGAGGTTTATTTCTTTGTAGCACCTGTCTGCCATGCATCCTTGTGAACGGAATACAAAAATATGGTGTAAGTATCATAAATTAAAATGTACTATACCCTACTATTTTCCCATGCTAGTTTGCCCTAACATTTAATACAGTACAATGAAACCTGTTGCTTGCTAGAACCTGTGGATGCCATTTCTGGGACAAAAAAACCCATTTGCTCAGAGTTGTGAGTGATATTGCCACAACAACATGGCAAATCCAGACTAACACTATAAATGGGATAGATTACACTAATACGACTGTGGCTGCCTCCATACATATCACAGACAAAAGACCCACTTCTGAGGTACTATATTTGTTAGCAGAGGGGGTATCATACCAGGGTGCTGACAAATGGGCTCTTTAACTTGCGGAGGATGGACAAGACATGACATTTCAAACTTTACCGAATCACAGCAAAAAAAAAAGAATAAAAAATAAAAACTCAAAACTAAATTACAAACTAAAGCAGGGTTACTCAAATCCATCCCACAAATCCCAGTCGGTCCTGGTTTTCCCTTCTCTCAACAGATAATTGATAATTAAACAATTAATGCCATTGACTGGCCAGTGTCTTTCCACCTTTCCTTTACCTGGGAGTCAGGGGTGAAACAGCATCGCTTGACCCACGAGGACCGTGATTTGAGGAACCCTGAACTAGAGGCTGCGGGCAAACTTGGGAGGATTCCAAGCGCCGTGCAACCAAAAAAAACTTCCCAAAGACTAATCAAAAGGACATCACAAGTTGAGTGTATATGAGCAAAGCTCAGGGAGGAACCCCACATTAGCGTGCACACTTTCCACACATAACACGGCCGCTACGCCATGTGGTACGACAAGTTTCATGTCATATATCCCCAAGTAGTAACGGTGTGAACCTGTTTGCCAAAGTTTGATGGTTATGCGAGCATCAGATGAGAAATGGCTTGAAACGGCAATAACGCACATTCACCACACACAATATGGCTGCCAAGTCATGTGTTATGTATGGAAAAGGGAGTGATATTTTTAACCTTTTTGAAAAGGTTGAAGCATATACTATGATTGGATCAAGCAGAATGTCAAAAAAAATCATGTAAAATGCATAATGGTGAACATTAGGGGATGTGGCCACCAGACCATATGCGTCACCAACTATTCTTTCGCAATTTTTGTACCACTAGGTTTCCTCCAAGCACAGTTTCAAACCCATTCAAGGAGTGCCACGGGAGGCTTACATATACCAGCAACATGGGGGATTATTATTTTTTTTTTTTCAAGCTCTGGAACATTTTGGGGTGTGGCCACAACCAACTGGCGTGAGATCACCGCATGCACAGAGAGCTTCTCTGGGCGCATGGGGAATAAGGTCGGCACTCGGGTGAGGTGCCGTATAGAAGGAGGCGGTTAGCCGTCCCTGCCACCGCCGGACCCACAGTACTGGCTGGTACTGTAGCTGCAGGCGGCAGGCTTGTTGAAGGGGGATAGTTTGATCAATAGAGGGTACAATTGGCCACCAATTTGGGAAATATGAAACAAATTGAAAAAAAAATAAAAGTTTGTGGGAGGCAAAAAAAACTGTAGTTGATGCATATTTAAGCAAAATATCACACGACATGGGGCGTGGTACAAAGACCAGTGAGCCCATATGTCTAGTATATGCATGCATGAATATGCATGCATACCCTGCTACTTGTGCTCTAGGCGTGCACGTCAAAGCAAGGTATGGAAAACGCCTCAATTTTGGGTGGTGTGTGAACATTGGGGGGCCTAAAAATCCTTTCCTTCTGCGTAGTGTGGAAGGAAACTTCTAAATCAGGAAGGAAATGAGGAAAATTTAAAAAAGGAGAACGAGGGATAATTTGGGATTTTGTATAAAACGGAGGGAGAGAAAAAAAATAGTGGATTTAACTCCTTGGAGACTTATGGGCACTGGATCACATCCTCAGATGACAAATCTTTCTTTAATACAGTTGCAAACTGAGCAATTCTATATCGTAGATGGACAATTATTCCACAGCACACATAAAATAATGAAATCCAGGGGTCTCTTTGCACATCTATGAATGCATCACCCTAAACTTTTAAAAACATCCTTGATATCCAAAACTCTTCAGTGACCCTATCCTCTTCATCTTGTCACTCTCCTGTCTGAAAAATCATCATTTGTTTGCACTTGCATCAGCTAAACCCTCAGGGCCTTCTTAAACCATTACCCCCCCCCCTTCCCCCAACATTATTATTATCTTTACAGTATGTAACCAGATGTCATGTCCAAATAATGCTTGCTGTCAAACACAAAAACTTGAAATAAATTAAAATAGCTGCAGTCTGAAAAAATTAACATGTGGGACTTCATGCCAATGAACAGTGAGCTCTATGGGTTTGAACAGAAACTTATTGGGCATTTTGTTTTACAAACGCAGTGGTTTCTGAACAACTCAATAGGCAAGGATTTATGGATTTGACCTCAACAGCAACATTCTGAGCATATCCAAACAGGATATAATAATGTCCAGACAAATAATGTTTTTCTATAGCGTTGTGTGTGCTTAGAAATGAACGTAGTGAGACTTGAGTCAAACCCTGAAATATAACAATTGAGAAATGCAACCACCTTCCTGCTGACAACGAAATCTCTTGACAAGAAGCTGCAGTCTCTTCAAAATAACGAAGCATAAACTCTGAGACTTTTACCTGTTAATAGCATGTGATCATGTAAAAAGCCCTCAGCCTGTGATGGCCTACTGTATTTAAGCAGGCAACTTAAGAGATGCAATGTGACAGGGTCCTACAGTGATCTTTTGCATGTTTTCCCCCTCAGTACACTTTTTTTTTTTATCATTTAAAAAAATACAAAAAACTAAATTTTTTAGCTGCTCTTGCACATCTTATGTACAGGGTTAAATCCATTTTCTCATTTTTCATCTCATTTATTAAATTAAAGATTTTCTGTCTAGCTCCCAAAACTGTCCTCAATTTACAAATTCACAAACATGTTCATAAACCAAAGCCGTAGGTTCTCGACTTTTTTCCTGTTTTTCCTTTCCCCCACCCATCCCATTTTAAAACATTTTCATTAACCAATTACAAAAAAGTCACACCCACTCAAACAGCAGACAATGGGGAGGGGTGTCATCAGCATTGTGCCACCAGAAATAATAAATATTCACATTGAGTTGGGAAGAAATTATAAAAGTAGATGGAATTTCCAATGCCCCTCACTTGGAGTCCGAAAAGATGAGACGTACATCGGACTTAAAGCGCACCATTAGATTCAAATACCTAGCTCACAATGTTATCCCGTTGTCAGAGTAACACTGTTTGGAGATTTGCGACCTGTGTGTGTGTGTGTGTGGGGGAAATGTATGAAGAATTTTAAAAATATACATGTATAAATATTCTGATCATCTCTGCATTGTGTGCTATATAATGGTTTACTTGTGTGAACATGGATTGATTTCATTAAGTAATTCGGACTCAGCGACTAGTTTTGCTTTTAGAAACTTAAAAGCTATAGCACAAATGGTTAAGACTAGGTGGCTGCAGGCCCCTTGCTTTCCCAAGGATTGCCATAACCATTGCTAGGATGCTGTGTTTTCGGAAAAACAAAATCTATGAACGCCTGTATGGCAAATGGATCGAAGTGAAATGTGAAATGCATTACTGTGACAAAGACAGAACATACACTCTCTCCCCCCCTCCCCCCGCAATTAGTGACAATTACCAAACTCCACTCCCCAAAAACAAATGCATCCATTTTGAAATCAACTCAACATACTTCAGGGACCTGGTGATCATCCCAAAACTGCGACAGTGTTTGCAGTCACCCTCTTTTGGTTTGAATCTGCACTTTCACTTAGTATAATCTCAAGGTCGATCTCAAGAAAAACAAACAAAAAAAAAAAAAAAAAAAAAAAAAGATCAAAACAAGACAAGCTAAATTTTTAAAATAAATGTTAAAAAAACCTTCTTAAAAAAATAACATTCAAGACCTTTATACAAAACACCAGCAAGCAAGCAAAAAAAAAAAAACCAAAACAAACCAAAAAAACAGAGGTAACAATACCCTGAGGTAGGTTTTTTTATTTAATATTTTTTCATATATATATTTTTCATAATGGTGACAGCTCCCAATCTCTCCTTTCTCTGTTCAGGAGCTCACTGGCACAACTATGGGGGAGTGGGACAGTGAGGAAGAAGCCATTTTATAGACATGCACTCATCTCAAAGTGAGGGATGGACACTGAACTCTGAAGTGAGTGGGACAAATGACATTCATGGCTTCAGGTGTGTGGAACTCCAGTCAAGGGGAAAATGGACTTGCTTTCTAGGCCAGACCCCATCTCCCAAGCACCAGCAAAATCACAATGCACAATACACTTTCTACAACAGATGCAGCCAATTCAAATTCACTGAAAAGGGCAGCACTCATAACCAAAAGCCAGTTGCTGGGCAGTGTGGAGTTGCTGCTGCTGTGGCCCAGTCTTTTTTGGTGGCATGCAAGTCCTTGGAACAGGGGCTCAGTAAACAGCCACAATCTAAGGCTCACCCGCCCTGCCCCCAAACTGAACAAGGGAAACCTTGAGTGATCATCAGCCAGACAGTCTGCCTCACTTTAGACACCTAATGCACTCCAATCGGTAACTTTGTCAAAAGGGGAGAGCCGGGGGTTAACTCACATACAATATATATAATATATATAAAATATGCCATTTGGATGCAGGCCTTTCACCAGCAATAATGGCTGGTTTCATTCTCCCAGGAACTTCTCTTGGAACCAGCTCCTGCAATAGAACTGCAAGGCCAGCTGTCGACCTGCATGCCTACTGTAGTCTCACTGCCGAGACCATCAAAGGCACCGAACCCCCACCTCCTGCACACGGAGAGGAGGGAACAAGTACCATGGTCTCAGCTGAATTCAGGAAGAGAAAAAAACTAACAAAAATGAACACCTGCAGAATTTTCCCTAACACATGACTATATTTACAACCTTTATTTCTCAATTGACTTTTTCCCCTTTTCCTTGCAGGTTTTCTACAAGGGAATCCCAGAGAAGTGTTAACAGCAGCGGCCCCTCCCCTTGTAGTCAATAGGCTGGTAGTGTGTTAGAAAACCCACAAATTAAAATGGCTTCCTCATTCCTCTCCCATCTCCCCCTCACTGCACTTTTTTGTAGTTTTCTGTATGTACATATGCACCGGTGCATGTGGAGATGGGTACGTGTCTTTACGTGCATATATACACACACATACAGATGTGTGTGTGTGTGTGTATATACATATATATATATATATACACACACACACATACTGTATATATACATACATAACATAATATTTAGAGCTTTCCAAAAAAACATCAACAAAAAAAAAAACCCTCTTTAAACTAATGACAGGAAAACGAAGGGCAGCTTTCGACCAGGAGTCATACCTGGAGCTCCCTGAGAGTGCATTTCAGAGCGAGCTCTGGTCCAATACAAAGTGGAGCTCTCCACTGAGCACATTACATTCTCATGTTATAGTAGCATTATGCTGGTATTAAGGTAATGTTGTTGAAATGTACTAACTGGGTTCTTGACATCATCTTGACTAAAGCGACGCGTTCACTACATGAGCTCATCCGTCTGAAGCACACAAGCAGGGGGCCACACCTGGAGGAGCGCAACATTTCCCCGTTTGGGCGCCTCGCCTCCCCCATCAAGGCTAGCCCTCAACCTACATTTCTCATCACTCACTGGCCTGGCATCTGGTCTCAGACTTCAAATCATATTCTCCATTTTTATATCATCTCTCTCTCTCCCCCCCCCGTCCCACAAGCACACCCTCCCTGTATCCCGCTGGCTCGGCGTCCATCTCGCTCTCTGTGGTTGTTGACACCGGTTCAGAGAAGCGCCCGCTCCTTCACTTCCTGCGGACGGGCGGGGGTCCCTGTGCCACTCCTTGGGACGGCTCGGCAGGGGGCGGAGGTTGCGACCCCTGGGGGCCGCCCGTGCCCCCTTCTCTGCCGCCTTTCTGCTGGTGGACTTTGACCTGCGCCAAAATGTCCCTGATCTTCCTCTGCGCCAGCTGAGGGAGAAGACGAGACAGGCGATGAGAGACAGATGGACACCGAGTAAAGTGCCTCCACTTTCCTTCCAAGCACTCATTTTCTGGTCCTAGACTTTTTTGTATTCTCAATTTGGAAATGTCCAGTCCTAACTGTATGCCCCCATTGCCATTGCTGCTGCAACCTCTACCATCAATTCAGGGGGTGTGGGGCCTCCGGTAGCATAGCGCCCACCCATATTGGCTGGTCCTTTATGAGCGTGAGCTGCTTATCACGGTCGTGGTTCGGAAACCCGACTGTACCAGACCAGCCCCAATTGGGGGCGCCGTTTGGCTGTCCGCCCCAGGGGAAGGGGGGAGGGAGAGCTGGCACGAGCTCGCCAGGGAGTGGTAGGGCGACCTTGTAAACAGGGTTGGGCGAGTTCTGTCTCGGAGGCGAACGTTGCCTTAAGGTATTGGCTCGACCCATTGAGGGGGGCAGTGAGTTCGTGGGGGAGGGTAAATCGAAAAATAAATTAGCATAAATGGCTACCAAATTGGCAGAAAAACCAGAAAGAATTGGAAACAAAAATAATATTTTATTTATTAATTCAGGGGGTGTACACCAGCACACGTCCAAAACCCACAAGGCCACCCACTGCAACTCTAGCCGACTCTACGCCATCATTGAACAGGAAGACTGCAGGCATCCGAGCCATCCGATTCCACCCACTGCTGAGCAATAAGGCAAGGGACACCACGCCAAAATGGCATTTTACAGCCACAGCGTGCAGAATTAAGACTACAGGTCAAATCACTGCAGTGAACTACTCAGGAGGGCCCTCAGAGTTGCTGTGCTGTGCAAACATAAGCAACACATGGTTCCCTTACGTAAGGAAATGCATTATGCACTCTGTTGGGAGGGCAACAGTGGGATGGGTGAATCTATTGCTAGAAAAAAAGTGCACTGCAGTGAAGCCAGTAGACTGGAAACTAGCTTCCAATCCACAATACAAAATGACACGCTGCTTCTTTTGCCTCCACACCCAAATAACACAACCCCAATGACTATTTTTCCCCCCCAAGTGAAGTGGGGAAAAAATCATATTCTGTTCATTAACCTTGAGCAACATTCCTTGCTGCTACCAACTCAATGCAAAACAGTTACCCACAAGGGTGTTAAACCATATGAAATGGTAGATTGGCACATTCTCAAAGCATTTTGCTCTGGGTTTGGTGCAGTCGAGGGGTCTTGCCTGGCTTGCATAGAAGTGTCCAATGATCTTGACGATGACCTGGTCGTTATCGTCAGGAGTCTGCTCACGCGGGACCACTACCTCCGCTGCGGTCAGGTTCTGCAGCTCATTCACCTGTACGCAGGGGGGAGGGAGAAGCAGTTCTTCATTCATCATCATCATCATCATAGCGGATGCCAACCAAAGAAAGGAGAGTATACACTAGTCACACATCAAGGCATATTGGAAAGGGTCATGGACTTTAATTGCATCTCGTTTTTCAAGGAGACCATTGGGAGCCAATCGCAGAGCTGCTCTTCCATTGCGGGAGTCTCACCGTTTTCCCGCCCTTGCCGATGACTCTGCCGGCAGCAGCGGCGGCCACCTTAATATGGGTCTCCAGCTTCACTTCCTCCTTGGGCCCAAAGAAGTTCTCCTCCTTCAGCTTGCCGTAGATCCTGCCCTGGGCCTGTGGGGAATATGGAGCCACAGTCAGTATGATACATAAACATGAGATTGATGAGACAGAGAGAGTAATACAAATCGGGAGAACAGTACCAGATCGTAAACAAATGGGTAGACCGAAGCAGGGAAGAAAAATGCGTGAGGCAGGACGTGTATTAGCAAGGTTAATGGACCACAGCCAGCAGACCTAGGTTTTAAATAGGTTTCATATTAATTTGAACTTTAACAATGAAGCATTTGCACATTCTACTCAGGGAGAATGTTTGGTTGGACATTTATAACAGACTTCTGTTCCGATACGGATTTAGAAATGCTAGGCGCATCCAACGGAACACTTTCTTTTGGAGTTGCCTTTTTAAATCCTTGAGGTTTCCCTACTGGCGTGAACGTTCAGGACCAGAAGTCGTCAGTCTCAGTTTAAGTGATCAGACTACATCACTGGTTCAGCGTGGTGCATGATCTTTCATCATTGACCGACTTGGCAAATACAATTCAACAATTTCCCATCAACTCAAACGTGACACCTTTTCCATCTTACATTATGATTCTACCAAATTAACAAATTATGTAGAGAACTTAATTTAGCCTTGCATCACATCATTAATATACAGAAAAGTGCACAATGTTAGCGAAATGGATATCTTCAGGTGTGCTAAACACATACTCCTGCTCTTTGCCCAATGGGTTTGTGAGTGGGGAAAATGTAAATGGACAGGCACTGGCATTTGTATTAATTTCTTAGCATTAGGATAGTTTCTCCTGTAGTTCCAAAAAGACCAAAATAGTAAATAATTGAAGGAGATTAATGGTGAATTAGATGCAGTCACACTGAGGGAATCAACACGGCCAGGAAGAGTAGAGGTGTGGAAGTCTAGGTGGGGTCATGATTCAGTACTGGAGTTTTGAGCCAACTGTACCTTGAACTGGGCCTCGGGAGGTCCAGTTACGATGACCATGCGCAACTTGGAGTCCGGAGCCTCGGCAGGAGCAATCTGGGGGTGAGATTTAAAAACGTTCATAGATAAGGTGCAAAGCCTCGAACAGATTCAGAACAGCCGAGTCAGAGCACACATGGGTAGTATGCGTTACACTTGGAGAGGACCAAATTACACCTTTTGCTAAGGACCAAATCAGTCAGCCATTAAGACTTAATTGAGCTGCATATATTGATGCATATTTCCACAGATTATCGGCACACACAAATACCCCACAATAATCTACAAAATAGCAGGCCTCCAAACAAGCAATGGACAAAAGCGTACTAGTAAGTGTCTGGAAAATTAAACCCAGAGAAAGGATTTGGTTGGGCCGTTTACAAAACCTAACCATCCAGAAGGTCTCTTCAAAACACAGATGAGCAAATGCAGCATTAGTCAACCCTAAAGGTTTCACTACTGGTGTGAACGTTGAGGACCGGAAGTCGTCAGTCTCAGTTTGAATGGATCAGACTACATCACTGGTTCAGCGTGGTGCATGATCTTTCATCATTGACCGACTCTGGGCCGCATGTCCATTTGCCATGCGTGTGCACGTGTAGCCGCATGTAGGGGGTTCATCCAGCTCCACGTGCTAGAACTGTGATGCTGAACGCATGCCTGGCATGTGTGTTCATCCCCACCTTTACCCCCCCCTCCCCCAGGAGCCCTTTATCACCTTGATGGAGGCCCCAGCAAAGCGGCTGAGTTGCTTAATATGTTGGCCCTTCTTGCCAATGATTGCTCCCACAGCCTGGGCAGGGATGAAGACGTGGACCGTCTCCTGCTCCGGAGCCTAGGATGAGGAAGGGGACATGGTTAGATGGCATGGAGTTAGGTCTCAATTTTCATCTGTTAAAAATATATACATATTATTTGTTTCAGATTTTTTCCCCATTTTTCTCCCAATTTAGAGGCCAATTAAACCCTCAAGTTGTCAGTCTCAGTTTAAGTAATCAGACTACATCACTGGTTCAGCGTGGTGCATGATCTTTCATCATTGACCGACTCGGTATACCTGTGCACTTCGACCTCAAAATGGGTGCCCGGTACACAGAATGCGTACACGTTGGCAGATCTGCAGACACAAATTCCGCTAAGGGGCCATTATATACGCAATAAGCAATGCCATTATCCACAGTAGAGATTGGGGAGAAAATGACAGCTTCAAGAGGGAATATGCAATATGGGGTACAAATCTAATTTCCAAAGCTCTAGATGTACTTACTCCATAAGAGCCATAGGGGGCACCAGCAGCAGAATTCCCTGGAGGGGGTGGTGGCATTGAGGATGACGGTGGGAATAGCCCCAGAGCACTTAGATTGAGCCCTGGGATCAGATGAGTCTGTTGCTGAATTTAAAAAAATAAGAGAAGGTGAGGCTTACGGAAAAAGGTCATGTTAATACAAAACTAAACGTAAATATATAGTACACCAAATGTTAAAACAAATATTCAACATGCAAAAGGTCCTCTAGTGCGGCAGTTAGTTATTTGCATACATTTATACAGGCTATTTGAGATTTGGTTGTATAGCTAATCTGCACACTTAATTTGACATCGGCTTTTTGCTAGAGACGGCTAACAAGCATAACTACACGAACTTTACCATGCTAAAAGGTCACGGAGCTATGCGGAACCCATTTTAAGATTTAAAACATAATTCTGTGCAAGTAGTCTGTGTAAATTATGTTTAGAAGAGCATGACAATTCGGTTGAAGTAAAGCGGAGGGCACGCAAATTACTTTCGCTTCAGCAGGGAGATATAATCCTCGACACGAGGGCTTTTTTGTGCGCTAGGTAATCATTGTAAACTGAACGCCGTTTCGGCACATTGCTGTGTAAGCGAACTTGGAAACTTTACTAAAAGATAGTAATGCACCCACCAGAGAAAGTTTGCGAACTCAAATCAGGTTGCGAAAGTTAGAAACGCTAACTTACTCAGTATCCTAGAAAGTTAGTAACGATGTTACAAGACGTGCAACTACACTTCCCCGCGGTAACAAAAGTAGTTTTAAATGAGTGGGTGCACCAGTCTTTAACATAAAACACCCGGCTAGCAGGCCATCTCAACAAGCAAGCGAGGAGTCGATAGTTAAACATGTGCTCGTTGGCGAGTTAGGGTCTTCCGGTTATCGTTACGCCAACTTACCGTTTATAAATGTCCCACGTTGTGAGCCCTGCCCCATGTTCATACACGGTCATAAACCTACAATACCCAAACCTCCATCTATAAATAAGGACTTCATGTCTTACGCTGTAACACATTTCTGAGGCTACGCTAGTTTCTGTTATTATAGCAACAACCCCTCACAATGACTGTCTGGAACCAAGAGCTACTATTACGCAGTTCTGTGCCTTTTGGCTTCTGGCTGTATGCAGCTGGCGCCTGCGCAATATCCCTCCCACTTGGGCGATGCCACAATGTATTTATTATTTTTGCATTCACAATGGATACAATTATTGTAATGTGCCAAATAGTGTACACACTATCGTAACAACTATAGGTTTAATTTTCTTTTTTAAATGTATATTTATTTTTTGAAAATAAATGATTAGTGTATTCAAAGATTATGTTGAAGCCACCCCTCTTGTTACAGTTGGTATGCTCCAGTGAAAGCGTGGGTGGGTAATGAATGGATTGGGGGGGTTGTGGAAAGTTTTCTGATCTGTACTCCTACTCAGAATGTGCCCATCTTTCTTTTGAGTTAGGACACCCTTAGGACGGGACAATGGGACTGTAATGGAAAGTGTGTAACATTCTATATGAAATAATGGGAAATTATAAGTATGTATATTGTATATTGAATTATATTCATTACATTACATTTACATTACAGGCATTTAGCAGATCATCTTATCCAGAACGACTTACACAGTTTACATTTCTTTACATACAATCAATTTATACAGCTGGATATTTACTAAAACAATATTTACTCAAAACAAGTTCAGGTTAAGTACCTTGCTCAAGGGTAACCAAACACTGCCACAGTCATACACTAACACCTGGGAATTGAACAGACAATGGTGAAACAGTGTAGGGTGATGGTTGCAGGTTCAATTCCCATGTCCCTAACCATTATACTCCACAAGGTACTAAATGGTTAAATGTCCAAGCATAAATGGATTGTATGTTTTATTAATATATTCTGTATGTTGTAGGGCCTCATTGACATGTTTTCCCCACATCTAGCGGACCAATAATTTTACCTCTTGCATACAATTACACACACAAACCACCTGGACCATTAAAACATATCTGAGGGTCAATGCACAGTTATTGTTTAAGAGAATAGAAATATATATTTTACTTTTATATTTTTATAATGCATTCTCTTCTGCTCACTTGGAAAATATTGACTTATTAATTTTTTTATACATATCATGGCTGCAGACTGCATTTTGTGGACAGGGGGGAAATGGTTTGAGCAATATGTGTAAGTGTTCATAGGGAATACTTTGATAGACACAATTAGCGCTGTATTTGAAACTAGTCTGTGACTGTGTTTGGGACCTTTTGTTGGTCTGTGACTGCTGGGGCGGCAGTGTTAGCATAATGGTTAGGGAGCTGGGCTTGTAACGCAAAGGTGCAGGTTCGATTCCCAGGTGGCAACACTGTCGTTGTACCCTTGAGCAAGGTACTTAACCTGAATTGCTTCAGTAAAATATCCAGCTGTACAAATGGATTGTATGTAAAGAAATGTGAACTGTGTAAGTTGCTCTGGATAAGAGCGTCTGCTAAATGCCTAAAATGTCAATGTAAATGTAAATGTGTTTGGGACCTTTTGTTGGTAGATATTGGTTGATGTATGCAGGATTTATCAGTAGGTGTGGATATTGCAGCACAATAAATAAAATGTGTGAACCGCTGCAATAGAATAACACAGGGAGTGGAAGCGAGCAAGCCAAACTCACGTTCATGGCGGCGACATCATTGTCGTAGGCCTCCCGCACTTTCTTCATGATTTCCTGCTCGGCGAGGCAGCAGGCCTCAATGGGCCCCTTCACCGTAATAGTCCTCTCTGGGTTATAAAGGGTCAGATCCTGCAGTCTAGAGAGCAGCAGGAGGCAGAAAGAAAAGGTTCAGGGCAGTGAAGACTAAGAGTCACCTGTCACTTGATGACTAGAGAGTGTTCACATCTTCATTCCACACCAGGTCTCAGGAAAAGGATCAAACTTCAGCCACCTACTAAATGGTATCAACAAAATCTGCTGAAGTGTGGGCCCTCAGGGAGCAGGGCTGACTATCCTTGACCTACAGAACACTAGTGCCCTGAGATGGAATTAGTATCTGTATAACTAATTGAAATGACATGCATCATGGGTAGCAATGAGCAATTAATGCACTGTAGTCACAATTAGACTTGACATTGTACTTGTGTCATTCCATCACTGTATCCCTCATAGAACACTGTCCACTGTCATTTTCTGTTAATGTGTATATTTTTTGTCTTGGTGTGTGTGTGTGTGTGTGTGTGTGTGTGTGTGTGTGTGTGTGTACCAGTGACTTACGGGGAGATGGTGATCTTTGTGTCCGTGTCTTGTTCCACCTTCTTCAAGTTGCGCCCCTCTTTGCCGATCAGCCGCCCCACAAAGTTGTTGTGGGCCAGAATCTTCAAGGGCACCTCCTCAGCGCTAGGACACACACGCGCGCACACACACACAGCAGTCACCGTCACAATTCCACACACTCCATCCGTAACAAAGGCAGTCATCTAACGCAGGGGTGGGCAAGGAGGGCCATATCTGTTTCTGGATTTCATGCCAACTTCTGCTCTTAATTATTTAATTCGCCCAATCATTTACATGATCTGACATTTCGGCTCAATTTCTTGATAAGCCCATGAGTGACAGCTGAACACTGTTCTTGTGTTCCCATATGAAACATTTTACAGTGTCTAATCTACAAGTGAACCAGCATTGGTGTATCCAACTAATTAGCTAATTAAGCCAGGGTAATTGTTTGACACAAAAACCTGCATACACACCGGCCCTCCAGGACTGGAATTGCCCACCCCTGAATTCTAACGCATAGTCCAGTTATCCAGCCTCTAGTACAGGGGTCTCCAATCTTATCCGAGAAGGGCCGGTGTGGGTGCAGGCTTTTGTTGTAGCCCAGAACTAACACACCTGATTCAACTAATGAAGGTCTCGATTGAAGACCACGATTGGTGGATTAGTTGAATCAAGCTTTTTAGTTCTGGGCTAGAACAAAAGCCTGCACCCACACCGGCCCTTCTCGGATAAGATTGGAGACCCCTGCTCTAGTACAACCTGGTACTTGGAGAGGGTGGTTATGTTGGTTATACTAAGATGAGAGGAAATGACGATGGGCTTTCATTGCCTTGCTTCAAAACACACATCAATCCCCATCCACTAGATCAGAGTTACTCAAATCCGGTCCTGGTTTTCGTTTCCTTCAGGTAGGTAATTGAACAATTAGTGCAATTGATTGGCCAGAGTGTCTTCACACCTGACTCCCAGGTAAAGGGAGTGTGGAAAAAAACAGCAGCGCTCGGATCCACGAGGACCATGATTTGAGGAACCCCGCACTGTGTCTTGAAGAGTCGGTGCAGCTCTGTGGTGCAGGCTACAGTCCTCCACACTCACGTCTTGGTGTCCTTGGCTTCTTGCTGCATGATGTCCAGGATCATGCGACAGGCGGCCGAGCAGCCGTCCGGGGTGGAGTGGATGCTGATGGGCTTCTCAGCGGCGCCTGCGTTCTCCTTGCGGTGGACGTCAATCCTTCAAAGGAAGGGTTGGAGAGACAGGGTCGTGAACGCCATCCACCCGACAATAAAGAGTCACGCTCGTGTCAGTCTGTCAAAACCGTGCTCAGCCACGCCGACCAGGTCATTTCAGGTTTTTGTATGAGAACAGGAGAGTGCTCAACTGACAGAATAACAATATGCCACCTTTACATTCACATTAAGGCATTCAGCAGACACTCTTCTCCGGTGTGAATTACACACGTTGCACTTGTTTGCGGGCGGCAGTGTAGTGTCATGGTTAGGGAACTGGGCTTGTAACTCAGAGGTTGCTGGTTCGATTCCCAGGTGGAGCGCTGCCGTTGTACCCTTGACCAAGGTACTTAATTGCTTCAGTAAAAAATGGATTGCATGCAAAAGAAATGTAAACGGTGTAAGTCGCTCTGGATAAAAGCGTCTGCTAAATGCCTAAAATGTAAATGTAAATGTAAATGTTTACATACAATCCATTTATGCAGTTGGACATTTACTGAAGCGATTCAGGTTTAGTACCTTGTCTGGGGGTACAACGGCAGTAGCTGACATGGGAATTTAACCTGCAACCATCACCCTACACTGTTTCACCATTGTCTGTCTCAGGAGTCCGAAACAACATGTTAGTGTATGACACCAGTGTGGCAGTGTGGTATAATGGTTAGGGAACTGTGTTTGTAACGTTAAGGTTCCTGGTTCAATCCTCAGGTGGGACACTGCCGTTGTACCCTTGAGCAAGGTACTTAACCTGAATTGCTTCAGTTAATATCCAGCTGTATAAATGGATTGTATGTAAAGAAATGTAAACTGTAAGTCGCTCTGGATAAGAGCGTCTGCTAAATGCCTGTAATGTAATGTAATGTAATGTAATGTAACACCACCATACTCTCACAGATGTTCATTAGGCCTCCCCAAGGCACTCTGTGCCCTCTCTACAACACCAATGTGTCTGTCTTTAATGCGCATACGTTCTCAGAGATGATCAATGTTATCACGTCCGCCCTGTCTTTCCCGGGTGTCTCAGACTTATCTCAGTCTGGCGCCCCAAGTTGTTTTGGTAGGGTCAACGTAACTAGCAACATATTTCTTCTTAACACAGACAGATAGATCATTCAACCCGTAATACAGATGAGCACTGTTAATATCCCTACCCTTTATATCCCAATCCACTTTATGTCCTATTGTCATAAACACCCACGGTTACCATGTACATATCCATAACTGCTTAATATCTTCAATGCCATCTGCACAGTAATCATCTCCAGGCCGCCATTGTAAATAAGAATTTGTTCTTAATGGCTTGCCTGGTTAAATAAAGGTTAAATTAAAAAAATAAAAATACAAGTAATAGGGATATTACCAAGGGCCAGTTACAGTGATGCTCGACCTTCAATTTGAATCAAACTTCAGAAATGAACACACTTCACTGAATGTGACAATACAGGTGCAGCTGTTTGAAGATATTGATGGTACAGAGTCCCTAGGTGCAAACTGAATCGATTTAAAAACTCGTTTGTGCCCACTTCAATCATAATTATAGCAACGCAGTATGAGGCTATAGGGACCGTGCAATAGTTTTATGACGCTGCAATGGGGTTGTGCAATATGTTGCTCCAGCTTTACTGATGGCACTACGTATGTTTGTTTGTATTTATGTATGTAAGCATAGACGGACGACTTGATACGTGTCTATGGTTTTTGTAAGGTAGGGACCCTGAGTCCAAGACAAGTTTCCCTATGGGGACAATAAAGTATATATTATTTTATCTTATTGCTGACAAGTGTTCAAGTGATTCATAGACCTCCCACTATACACTGATCTGTGATCAAATGTTGCTCATTGGCTTAGGTCATCCTCTCTACCTAACTAACAGTGATTATTTACTCATTTATTTGTCAAGCTAGATATTCTGGTAGGTGGGACAACTCCAGGTTTATGACAAACATCACGAGTTTCAGCATGCGGAATGGTGGAAAAGTGTGACACGCAGATAACAGTAGGTGAGCATTAGGACCCAGGGCAGGGTTTCCCAAATCTAGCCCCACATATCCAAATTCGGTCCTGGTTTTCCTTTCTCTCAGGTAGTTAATTGAACAATGAATGCAATTGATTGGCCAGAGTGTCTTCACACCTGACTCCCAGGTAAAGGAAGGGTGGAAAGACAGCAGTGTTCGGCCCATGAGGACCGTGATTTAAGAAACCCTGACCCAGGGATTGTTGACTAACCCAAGTCTTAAGATGATACATTTACATCACTGAACATCACAGAATTAAATTTTTTTCCCAGCCCTGATCCTGTCTGCACACATTTTCCCCACATACAGTACACCTCACTCAGCTGAGTCTCCTACACATATCCGTAAGGAGGCTGCTCCTCTCCTCTGCCTCCACTTTCCCACCCAGTGCTGATTTTATGCTCCCAGGCAGCTGGGCTTTTAACAAGTTTTTAGTTTGTTTCAAATGGATGAAACTACCAAATGTCCCAATCAAACCAGTGTGATATCGATCCACAAATAGATATCACACTGGTTTGATAGGGACATTTAGAAGTTCAGTACTCAAATGGAACTTTATCCCCCCCGGACAGTGGCTCCTTGGTCACGGCTTTACAGTCTTGCCTTCTTTTTAAAATTTTATTAGACTTTCTCTTTCTGCTTTTTTCCCCTTTTCCCCCCCAATTTAGTAGCCAATTATACCCTCTTTTTTATTTAAATGATCCCTGAAACCGGCTTTGACAGTTTGTTGCAGCGCCTCCTCTGAGCCAGAAGTGACAAGCCGTAACTCCTGTATACACAGGGCTACTCCTATACGCAGCAAGCTCGTATCAGCTTCTCCCCCACCCTGGGGCAGACAGCCAATTGCCTCCCCCTAGTGGCACTTCTGGCCAGAGCCAAAACTGGCGCGTGGAATCAAACCCCAGTCGCAGTGGGCAGCGTCTACTGGTCTACTGGCACACCACTTGGGAGGCCAGACAGTCCTGCATTCTTACAGTCGGCACGCACAGACCCCAGGCCCCTCTGACTCACTTGCTTTGCGTCTGCTTGGTAATGTTGCGAATTGTGGCTCCTTCCTTGCCAATGATGGCCCCCACGTACTGAGTTGGCACCAGGAGCCGCAAGGGGATGTCAGCGTGCTGGTGCTTGGAGGGCCCCCCAGAGTTGGGGGAGCCCTGCCTGGGACCGCCACGGGACCCGTATCCTGAACGGCGGCCGTTGTCGAGCCCCTGGTGGCCCTCGGGCGCAGACGTCTCATCCGGTATGTAGGACACGTGCAGGGAGTTGCTCTCAAACTGGTGGCCGTTCAGCTTCTGAATAGCTCTACAAAGAGAGATTGGCAGCAGGACAGACGGAGAGAGGGAGAGAGGGGGTTGGAACACTAATAATTTTCAGTGTAATAATAATAATAATAATAATAATAATAATAAATAATAATAATAATAAATCACACAGCAGCTTAACGCTCAGACCCTTAGCCATAGTACTATTGAGCTGACAATGACTAGAGTCTGGAAATGGTTCCAGAATTCCATTCCTTGATGGTCACAAATTCTTACCCCCACATGTGTGTGACAGGCATGCTAAGAATATGAGTTAGCCTTGTAATAATTAAGTGACATATAGATGTCAGTGAAGAATTCTCCTCATTTGATTGATTCCTTAACTTCCCCTCCCTGCCTGTTTTCACTGAGAAAGCAAAAATAGAAAAAAAGGTTAAATGCATTCTTTTGCTTTGATCACTTTTCCACTCAAGGCTACGGTGTGCATGAAAGGAATGTGATTACAAGAGCACCACAGAACTTTAACCTGAACAGCTGTTTCTTTTGTCAGTTCAATTCAGTACAATCAATTCCTTGGTTCTCTCGTTAAGTTGCAGTTCAAACTTCCAACACCATGCGGTCGATGGAGTTCGCTACTTTTGAAGCTACTTGTTAAACAATCAGCATATTACATATATCAAATGTATATTGCTAATATGTGGGCATTGCACATCAAATGAATGGGATTAGGAAATAAGCCTTGCAGAATGTCACTGTGTGTCCTTACCGTGTAGCTCGCGTTGCCTGGAAGAATAACAGCCCACTCATGAGCCGGCTCAGAAAAATTTCAGGTTTCAATAAAAACGTTTGTATGATACTGACTGCATGTTTAGTGTACTCTTTAAAAAAATCAAATAAGGATTCAATTCTGTGACAGAAAATGTGCTTCCAAAATAATGCATCAACGGTGCTGGAGATCACAGGGCTCTGTGACAAAACATTGTAGCACTCTGTCTAAGAAGCGTGACAGCATTCTGGTCCCTCACCTTGCTAAACTACAGCAGGTGAGCTCTCCCTCTCCCTCTCCCTCTCACACAGAATAAGGAAATTGTCTATTTGTAGAGAATTTGTACAGGCTAAAAAGATGTGTGGTTGCTAGATGGCTGCAATATCACTGAAAGGCCATTAGAGGTCAGTAAATACCTTACCCAGAAGTACACGGGCTGCTATGCCAATAATTTAGCAGTTGCAAACCTTAAACACTTCCCTTGTTGGGGAGTAGAGTGTGGCCTGGAGGGTATGGGAAATTGCAGCCAAGAGGTTTCAGGTTTGAATTCCAGGTGAGGCACTGCCATAGTACATTTTAACAGGTTGTGGTTACTTTCTTCGATATACTATATACACTCTGTTTAGATAACATTTGATTGTATGTATGTGCATTGTACTACCGTGTAATGTAATGGACTGGGCCAGTGAGTCAATTGCAGGAGGAGGAGATTTGAGGGTTTTCACTCACTGTCGAGCCTGTTCCCGTGTTCCATACGTAACGTTCACCACTGCTGTTTCACTGTCCGTGTTCACTGGGGGAGAGAGTGTACATTTTACAATATATTACACGCACGCAAGCACACACACACACAGTTTATTCAAAACACATTTTACATTACATTTTAAGCATTTAGCAGACACTCTTATCCAGAGCGACTTACAAGATGTGCATAAAAAACACATACACACACACACACACTGTTTATTAAAAACACACACACACCCACAAACTGTTTATTCAAAACACATACACACAAACACACACTGTTTATTGAAAATACACACACACACACACACACACACAACATCCAAATGTTTATGTTACTTTTTCACTAATGCTTAAAAATCTACTTCAAAGTCATACAATGGTTCACTCATTTTAACATTTGAGTGGTAGAGATAGAAATGGAGAGAACAGAGAGGGGAAGAGAAAAACATTTGTCTTTACTTTCTGACCACATTGGAGGCCTGCTTTCCTTGACTGTGGCTTTTAAAGAGAAGTATGAGAAAGTAATATTACCTTGTTCACAGTTCTCCACAGCTCCAAACTGGGCCAGCAGACCATCAAGCACCTGAGAAACAGACACACACACATTGACATTCTCACACACAGGTAAAGACACCAGGCTTTACAGTGTCAAAGCAAAAATGTAGCAAAGCATAAGGCCACTGCGTGATCAAATGATGCCACTACGCTGATGTGCACAGCGACACGCAGCAAGCTGCACCTGCAGTTTGTACTAATGGAATTAACCCTGGCCTAAAGATGAGTTCTCTGCATGTCCTTAATTCTGCACGAGCCTGAGATGTTTTTCACCACTCCGCCAAGCACAGCCCCACAGTGGGCCAGCCCGTCAGACACTCTCACAGTCTGTGATGCAGCGGCGATAGTGGGGGGGCAGCTTGTGGCCGACTGGAGTGTGGCTGGCAGTGGGAGCGAGGTGGGTGAGTCCAGCTGAGTGAGCCACGCCTTGAGTTAAGCAGCCTGTCAGAGGTACCGTGTGTCATCCCCCAGCCCCCCCCAGTGCTCCACGCTGCTGCGATTCCCGCAGCCATTGCAGTCTGAGCATCCCGGGCACGGCACAAACAGCACCCTCACTGAGTCAGCAGGAATCTCCATTATCCTGACAGGCATCAGGAGACACACACACCAATGAAAGCACATTGGATCTGCACTCTTATTCTACTGTGTCTGACTGCCTTGGCTCAAATGGAATCAGATTGCATGTTGATGATACTGGGGGGTAGGGGATGGGGATGGGGGGGCTTTGGTCAAGCCTAGTAGATGTTCACATCCTGTTAACAGAAAATGTCAGAATTACGCCACTCTCATATTTAAATCGATGGGTGCTGGTTACAAGCACAGACACAACATTACATTACATTACAGGCATTTAGCAGACGCTCTTATCCAGAGCGACTTACAGTTTACATTTTCTTTACATACAATCCATTTATACAGCTGGATATTAACTGAAGCAATTCAGGTTAAGTACCTTGCTCAAGGGTACAACGGCAGTGTCCCACCTGGGGATTGAACCTGCAACCTTAACGTTACAAGCCCAGTTCCCTAACCATTACACCACACTGCCGGCCACTGAGCCTACTCTTCCATCATGACTGTTGACCTAATAATCGTTTTCCATTAGGATTTGCATCGTAAATATGATTTGCAGAGGCTGCAATATGCAGCTACGTATATGACTAGAGGTTGTTAGTATGTAACATGACTGTGCGCTACAGCTCATTAGACTGAAAGACCTTGTAGAACTCTTAAGATGATGTGAGTTGAAAATACCCAGAAATCGAATTTAACTTTTCAAAAACTTTTATAGCCCATACATTTGTTGGTGATGTGACTCGACCAAAAGGAATAACACGACAGTGTTACAACAGTGAAGGGTTCTTGGGGCGGCTTAATGGTGTGGGGTGCGTTGTCCTGGCATGGTTCAGGTGCACTCATACCCTTACAAGGCAAGGTCAACGCCAACTGTTACTTAACGGTACGAAGTGATCATCTTATTAATAGAATAGAATATTTAGAATAGAATATACTTTATTGCCATGTTACACAAGGTAATTGGAATTTGTCTTTTCACATATCTCTCCTAGATACACACACACATAGACCACTATACATACGTATTCCATCAGAGAGGTCAGAGACCCCAATAATTTATTTGCTGTAGAGAGGGGTATCTTTCAAGATTTAGAAATTTGGTCAATTAGTTGGTGCCCGAATTGTAGGTGCATCAGTCACAGAAATGGTACATGATGTGTCAAGGGGAACAGTGTCGAAAAGCATGACGGAATACACCAAGGAAAAACGGCATCAAGAAAGAGGAACAGTGGTCGCAAGTCTGTAGTTCCTGAGTTTCGCGCGGCTGATATTTATGGTAGGACTGCCATTGTGAAACCGCTTGTAAACAAGATCAATGCTCAACAACACATAACCTGGTGTAATGAGCACAAAACCTGGACTTACGAGCAGTGGAAGAAAGTACTATGGTCTGATGAGTCATCTTTTACTCTTTTTCCTACATTTGGACGGGTTTATGTCAGGAGAAAGCCAAAGGAAGCCTTCACCACACATTGACTTTTCCCAACTGGTAAACATGGTGGTGGATCATTGATCATTCAGAGATGATAGTGCCCCCATAAACACTGCTAAATGGCTTCATGTACAAGTAGGATGAAGTCAAAACCCTTCCAGGTCCTGCCCAATCACCAGATCTAAACATAATTTAACCTTTATGGTAAGTTCTGGAACGCAAAGTGTGGAGTAGATTTCCATCACCATCAACCCTCTAAGAACTGGAGGCTTTCCTTGTTGAAGAATGGTGCAATATCCCACT